>OX442415.1:2364712-2497763 GCA_949361645.1 Spongilla lacustris
CAATTGGTGTAGGTACCATATCCATCATAACAGGTGCCTCCATTTTGACAGGTAGCTAGAATACAATAATTGATGTCATTGGAACAGTTTGTTCCATTGAATCCTGGTGCACATGTACAATTGGTGTAGGTACCATATCCATCATTACAGGTACCTCCATTTAGACAAGTGGTTGGAGTACAATAATTGATGTCATTGGAACAGTTCGTCCCATTGAGTCCTGGTGCACATGTACAATTGGTGAAGGTACCATATCCATCAAAACAGGTGCCTCCATTTAGACAGGTAGCTAGAGTACAATAGTTGATGTCATTAGAACAGTTTGTTCCATTGAAGCCTGGTGCACATGTACAATTGGTGTAGGTACCATATCCATCATAACAGGTACCGCCATTTAGACAAGTGGTTGGAGTACAATAGTTGATGTCATTGGAACAGTTTGTTCCATTGAAGCCTGGTGCACATGTACAATTGGTGTAGGTACCATATCCATCATAGCAGGTACCTCCATTTAGACAAGTGGTTGGAGTACAATAGTTGATATCATTGGAACAGTTTGTTCCATTGAATCCTGGTGCACATGTACAATTGGTGAAGGTACCATATCCATCATAACAGGTGCCTCCATTTAGACAGGCAGCTAGAGTACAATAGTTAATGTCATTGGAACAGTTTTTTCCATTGAATCCTGGTGCACATGTACAATTGGTGTAGATACCATATCCATCATAACAGGTACCTCCATTTAGACAAGTGGTTGGAGTACAATAGTTGATGTCATTGGAACAGTTTGTTCCATTGAATCCTGGTGCACATGTACAATTGGTGAAGGTACCATATCCATCATAACAGGTGCCTCCATTTAGACAGGTAGCTAGAGTACAATAGTTGATGTCATTGGAACAGTTTGTTCCATTGAATCCTGGTGCACATGTACAATTGGTGTAGATACCATATCCATCATAACAGGTACCTCCATTTAGACAAGTGGTTGGAGTACAATAGTTGATGTCATTGAAACAGTTTGTTCCATTGAATCCTGGTGCACATGTACAATTGGTGTAGATACCATATCCATCATAACAGATACCTCCATTTAGACAAGTGGTTGGAGTACAATAGTTGATGTCATTGGAACAGTTCGTCCTATTGAAGCCTGGTGCACATGTACAATTGGTGTAGGTACCATATCCATCATAACAGGTGCCTCCATTTAGACAAGTGGTTGGAGTGCAATAGTTGATGTCATTAGAACAGTTTGTTCCATTGAGTCCTGGTGCACATGTACAATTGGTGAAGGTACCATATCCATCATAACAGGTGCCTCCATTTTGACAGGTAGCTAGAGTACAATAATTGATGTCATTGGAACAGTTTGTCCCATTGAAGCCTGGTGCACATGTACAATTGGTGAAGGTACCATATCCATCATAACAGGTGCCTCCATTTAGACAGGCAGCTAGAGTACAATAGTTGATGTCATTGGAACAGTTTGTTCCATTGAATCCTGGTGCACATGTACAATTGGTGTAGATACCATATCCATCATAGCAGGTACCTCCATTTAGACAAGTGGTTGGAGTACAATAGTTGATGTCATTGGAACAGTTTGTTCCATTGAATCCTGGTGCACATGTACAATTTTTGAAGGTACCATATCCATCATAACAGGTGCCTCCATTTAGACAGGTAGCTAGAGTACAATAGTTGATGTCATTGGAACAGTTTGTTCCATTGAATCCTGGTGCACATGTACAATTGGTGTAGATACCATATCCATCATAACAGGTACCTCCATTTAGACAAGTGGTTGGAGTACAATAGTTGATGTCATTGAAACAGTTTGTTCCATTGAATCCTGGTGCACATGTACAATTGGTGTAGATACCATATCCATCATAACAGATACCTCCATTTAGACAAGTGGTTGGAGTACAATAGTTGATGTCATTGGAACAGTTCGTCCCATTGAAGCCTGGTGCACATGTACAATTGGTGTAGGTACCATATCCATCGTAACAGGTGCCTCCATTTAGACAAGTGGTTGGAGTGCAATAGTTGATGTCATTAGAACAGTTTGTTCCATTGAGTCCTGGTGCACATGTACAATTGGTGAAGGTACCATATCCATCATAACAGGTGCCTCCATTTAGACAGGTAGCTAGAGTACAATAGTTGATGTCATTGGAACAGTTTGTTCCATTGAAGCCTGGTGCGCATGTACAATTGGTGAAGGTACCATATCCATCAAAACAGGTGCCTCCATTTAGACAGGTAGCTAGAGTACAATAGTTGATGTCATTGGAACAGTTTGTTCCATTGAAGCCTGGTGCACATGTACAATTGGTGTAGGTACCATATCCATCATAGCAGGTACCTCCATTTAGACAAGTGGTTGGAGTACAATAGTTGATATCATTGGAACAGTTTGCCCCATTGAAGCCTGGTGCACATGTACAATTGGTGAAGGTACCATATCCATCAAAACAGGTGCCTCCATTTAGACAGGTAGCTAGAGTACAATAGTTGATGTCATTGGAACAGTTTGTTCCATTGAAGCCTGGTGCACATGTACAATTGGTGTAGGTACCATATCCATCATTACAGGTACCTCCATTTAGACAAGTGGTTGGAGTACAATAGTTGATGTAATTGGAACAGTTCATCTCATTGAAGCCTGGTGCACATGTACAATTTGTGTAAGTACCATATCCATCATAACAGGTTCCTCCATTTAGACAAGTGGTTGGAGTACAATAGTTGATATCATTGGAACAGTTTGTTCCATTGAATCCTGGTGCACATGTACAATTGGTGAAGGTACCATATCCATCATAACAGGTGCCTCCATTTTGACAGGTAGCTAGAGTACAATAATTGATGTCATTGGAACAGTTTGTTCCATTGAATCCTGGTGCACATGTACAATTGGTGTAGGTACCATATCCATCATAACAGGTACCTCCATTTAGACAAGTGGTTGGAGTACAATAGTTGATGTCATTGGAACAGTTCGTCCCATTGAAGCCTGATGCACATGTACAATTGGTGAAGGTACCATATCCATCATAACAGGTGCCTCCATTTTGACAGGTAGCTAGAGTACAATAGTTGATGTCATTGGAACAGTTTGTTCCATTGAAGCCTGGTGCACATGTACAATTGGTGTAGGTACCATATCCATCATAGCAGGTACCTCCATTTAGACAAGTGGTTGGAGTACAATAGTTGATGTCATTGGAACAGTTTGTTCCATTGAAGCCTGGTGCACATGTACAATTGGTGTAGGTATCATATCCATCATAACAGGTGCCTCCATTTAGACAAGTGGTTGGAGTACAATAGTTGATATCATCGGAACAGTTTGTTCCATTGAATCCTGGTGCACATGTACAATTGGTGTAGGTATTATATCCATCATAACAGGTGCCTCCATTTAGACAAGTGGTTGGAGTGCAATAGTTGATGTCATTAGAACAGTTTGTTCCATTGAATCCTGCTGCACATGTACAATTCGTGAAGGTACCATATCCATCATAACAGGTGCCTCCATTTAGACAAGTGGTTGGAGTACAATAGTTGATGTCATTGAAACAGTTTGTTCCATTGAATCCTGGTGCACATGTACAATTGGTGAAGGTACCATATCCATCATAACAGGTGCCTCCATTTTGACAGGTAGCTAGAGTACAATAGTTGATGTCATTGGAACAGTTTGTTCCATTGAATCCTGGTGCACATGTACAATTGGTGAAGGTACCATATCCATCATAACAGGTACCTCCATTTAGACAAGTGGTTGGAGTACAATAGTTGATGTCATTGGAACAGTTCGTCCCATTGAAGCCTGGTGCACATGTACAATTGGTGAAGGTACCATATCCATCAAAACAGGTGCCTCCATTTAGACAGGTAGCTAGAGTACAATAGTTGATGTCATTGGAACAGTTTGTTCCATTGAATCCTGGTGCACATGTACAATTGGTGTAGGTACTATATCCATCATAGCAGGTACCTCCATTTAGGCAAGTGGTTGGAGTACAATAGTTGATGTCATTGGAACAGTTCGTCCCATTGAAGCCTGGTGCACATGTACAATTGGTGTAGGTACCATATCCATCATAACAGGTGCCTCCATTTAGACAAGTGGTTGGAGTACAATAGTTGATATCATTGGAACAGTTTGTCCCATTGAATCCTGGTGCACATGTACAATTGGTGTAGGTACCATATCCATCATAACAGGTGCCTCCATTTAGACAAGTGGTTGGAGTGCAATAGTTGATGTCATTAGAACAGTTTGTTCCATTGAATCCTGGTGCACATGTACAATTCGTGAAGGTACCATATCCATCATAACAGGTGCCTCCATTTAGACAAGTGGTTGGAGTACAATAGTTGATGTCATTGGAACAGTTTGTTCCATTGAATCCTGGTGCACATGTACAATTGGTGAAGGTACCATATCCATCATAACAGGTGCCTCCATTTTGACAGGTAGCTAGAGTACAATAGTTGATGTCATTGGAACAGTTTGTTCCATTGAATCCTGGTGCACATGTACAATTGGTGTAGGTACCATATCCATCATAACAGGTACCTCCATTTAGACAAGTGGTTGGAGTACAATAGTTGATGTCATTAGAACAGTTCGTCCCATTGAAGCCTGGTGCACATGTACAATTGGTGAAGGTACCATATCCATCAAAACAGGTGCCTCCATTTAGACAGGTAGCTAGAGTACAATAGTTGATGTCATTGGAACAGTTTGTTCCATTGAATCCTGGTGCACATGTACAATTGGTGTAGGTACTATATCCATCATAGCAGGTACCTCCATTTAGGCAAGTGGTTGGAGTACAATAGTTGATGTCATTGGAACAGTTCGTCCCATTGAAGCCTGGTGCACATGTACAATTGGTGTAGGTACCATATCCATCATAACAGGTGCCTCCATTTAGACAAGTGGTTGGAGTACAATGGTTGATATCATTGGAACAGTTTGTCCCATTGAATCCTGGTGCACATGTACAATTGGTGTAGGTACCATATCCATCATAACAGGTGCCTCCATTTAGACAAGTGGTTGGAGTGCAATAGTTGATGTCATTAGAACAGTTTGTTCCATTGAAGCCTGGTGCACATGTGCAATTAATGTAGGTACCATATCCATCATAACAGGTGCCTCCATTTAGACAGGTAGCTAGAGTACAATAGTTGATGTCAATTGAACAGTTTGTTCCATTGAATCCTGGTGCACATGTGCAATTGGTGTAGGTACCATATCCATCAAAACAGGTACCTCCATTTAGACAAGTGGTTGGAGTACAATAGTTGATATCATTAGAACAGTTTGTCCCATTGAAGCCTGGTGCACATGTACAATTGGTGAAGGTACCATATCCATCAAAACAGGTGCCTCCATTTAGACAGGTAGCTAGAGTACAATAGTTGATGTCATTGGAACAGTTTGTTCCATTGAATCCTGGTGCACATGTACAATTGGTGAAGGTACCATATCCATCATAACAGGTACCTCCATTTAGACAAGTGGTTGGAGTACAATAGTTGATGTCATTGGAACAGTTCGTCCCATTGAAGCCTGGTGCACATGTACAATTGGTGAAGGTACCATATCCATCAAAACAGGTGCCTCCATTTAGACAGGTAGCTAGAGTACAATAGTTGATGTCATTGGAACAGTTTGTTCCATTGAATCCTGGTGCACATGTACAATTGGTGTAGGTACTATATCCATCATAGCAGGTACCTCCATTTAGGCAAGTGGTTGGAGTACAATAGTTGATGTCATTGGAACAGTTCGTCCCATTGAAGCCTGGTGCACATGTACAATTGGTGTAGGTACCATATCCATCATAACAGGTGCCTCCATTTAGACAAGTGGTTGGAGTACAATAGTTGATATCATTGGAACAGTTTGTCCCATTGAATCCTGGTGCACATGTACAATTGGTGTAGGTACCATATCCATCATAACAGGTGCCTCCATTTAGACAAGTGGTTGGAGTGCAATAGTTGATGTCATTAGAACAGTTTGTTCCATTGAATCCTGGTGCACATGTACAATTCGTGAAGGTACCATATCCATCATAACAGGTGCCTCCATTTAGACAAGTGGTTGGAGTACAATAGTTGATGTCATTGGAACAGTTTGTTCCATTGAATCCTGGTGCACATGTACAATTGGTGAAGGTACCATATCCATCATAACAGGTGCCTCCATTTTGACAGGTAGCTAGAGTACAATAGTTGATGTCATTGGAACAGTTTGTTCCATTGAATCCTGGTGCACATGTACAATTGGTGTAGGTACCATATCCATCATAACAGGTACCTCCATTTAGACAAGTGGTTGGAGTACAATAGTTGATGTCATTAGAACAGTTCGTCCCATTGAAGCCTGGTGCACATGTACAATTGGTGAAGGTACCATATCCATCAAAACAGGTGCCTCCATTTAGACAGGTAGCTAGAGTACAATAGTTGATGTCATTGGAACAGTTTGTTCCATTGAATCCTGGTGCACATGTACAATTGGTGTAGGTACTATATCCATCATAGCAGGTACCTCCATTTAGGCAAGTGGTTGGAGTACAATAGTTGATGTCATTGGAACAGTTCGTCCCATTGAAGCCTGGTGCACATGTACAATTGGTGTAGGTACCATATCCATCATAACAGGTGCCTCCATTTAGACAAGTGGTTGGAGTACAATGGTTGATATCATTGGAACAGTTTGTCCCATTGAATCCTGGTGCACATGTACAATTGGTGTAGGTACCATATCCATCATAACAGGTGCCTCCATTTAGACAAGTGGTTGGAGTGCAATAGTTGATGTCATTAGAACAGTTTGTTCCATTGAAGCCTGGTGCACATGTGCAATTAATGTAGGTACCATATCCATCATAACAGGTGCCTCCATTTAGACAGGTAGCTAGAGTACAATAGTTGATGTCAATTGAACAGTTTGTTCCATTGAATCCTGGTGCACATGTGCAATTGGTGTAGGTACCATATCCATCAAAACAGGTACCTCCATTTAGACAAGTGGTTGGAGTACAATAGTTGATATCATTAGAACAGTTTGTCCCATTGAAGCCTGGTGCACATGTACAATTGGTGAAGGTACCATATCCATCAAAACAGGTGCCTCCATTTAGACAGGTAGCTAGAGTACAATAGTTGATGTCATTGGAACAGTTTGTTCCATTGAATCCTGGTGCACATGTACAATTGGTGTAGGTACTATATCCATCATAGCAGGTACCTCCATTTTGGCAAGTGGTTGGAGTACAATAGTTGATGTCATTGGAACAGTTCGTCCCATTGAAGCCTGGTGCACATGTACAATTGGTGTAGGTACCATATCCATCATAACAGGTGCCTCCATTTAGACAAGTGGTTGGAGTACAATAGTTGATATCATTGGAACAGTTTGTTCCATTGAATCCTGATGCACATGTACAATTGGTGTAGGTACCATATCCATCATAACATGTGCCTCCATTTAGACAAGTGGTTGGAGTGCAATAGTTGATGTCATTAGAACAGTTTGTTCCATTGAAGCCTGGTGCACATGTGCAATTAATGTAGGTACCATATCCATCATAACAGGTGCCTCCATTTAGACAGGTAGCTAGAGTACAATAGTTGATGTCAATTGAACAGTTTGTTCCATTGAATCCTGGTGCACATGTGCAATTGGTGTAGGTACCATATCCATCAAAACAGGTACCTCCATTTAGACAAGTGGTTGGAGTACAATAGTTGATATCATTGGAACAGTTTGTCGCATTGAAGCCTGGTGCACATGTACAATAGGTGTTGTTATCATATTCATTATAACAGGTGCCTCCATTTAGACAATTTTTGACCTGGCATATATCTAGAAGGAGGGGGAGAGGTACTTTGCATTTAATGAACACCAACTGAGAAGTAACTCACCGATTACTGTAACACCAACATTGTTTGCCCCAATGATGGTAGATGGCGGTACCAGAATCTGAAGGTGGAAGGTGTAGGATGTTGCTATAGAACTTTTTTTTTTGTAGTAAACACTATCCATTATTGTATAGTCTGCTAAATTTGAAATTCTGTGACTGTACACATCAGAGTTGTGAGATGTGAAAGCAAGTAAGTTAGATCCGTCCACTGCATTGTCCACACTACTGGTAATGAGAACAAACACAGTTGAAATTAGTCCAACCCTCATTGGATTTATATACAGAGTGAAGTTGAATAGAATTGTCCCATTTGGAGCTATATTTAGAAACTCATTTTCATAGAAGGTTGCATTGAAATATGCTGCGTAGGAGTTGGGCACTGTTTAATGAGATGAAAAACATCAGCTTTAAGAACTTAATTTGGTTCTTTTGCACTCACATGGAACACACAATCTAGTGGTGTAGTTTCCATAGTAGTAAGGTGGACATGAGGCCACACATGCGGTCCCATTCCAGTACTGAGATGCTGTGCACACTGCAGACAAAAACATATTGTTAGAAATGCATTCATTGATGTCTGCAATGACATTGGGGAACATAATAATTATGGAATTAATAATTTCATGATTGCAGATTTTGTTATTCACAGTCAATGTGTAACAATCCAACAAGATCTAAAATATTTCGAACTGGTGTTTGAGCAATAGTTTGGAAAAGCTCTGCTATATATAAATGTTTGTGTTTTGACTTATTGGTTATTATTCATTGATAAAGGTGTCATTGTACTGCCATATACCATTGTTTACGGGTACCACTACTGTATATGCATGTTTCAAGTAGCTGCTATAATTTCATAAGCAGTCACCATGCTTTGTTTTCTGATTGGTATTATTAGGAGCTGATCAGTCGTACGTTTCATTAGATTTGTGTTATTAGAGCTCTGATTATTTTGGGAAAATACAGATACAGTAACAGTTTGAGGCTGGTTAGGTATCTTTGGTATTTTTGGACCTTATCTATGATTCTGTAAATAGTATACCCATTTTGCAAAATTTAGTCATTTAAAATTCATATTGTGATTTACACTAACACCAAAAAAACTGCTAAGTATTCTATGAGGTAAAATTGGACTCATCTTGCATGAAGGTATTGGAGAGCATTTTTTAATTTTATTGGAAAGCAATTTTTATCATGGACACTGGTGTGAGGTATAACAGTCACAGACATACCACTGCAGGTTCCATTCTGCATCTCATAGCCAACTGAACATGTGACTGTGCAATTTGATCCTGTACCCTCACATATATTTGAGCAATTTACTCCTGTGCAGTTTTGACCTATGGTTGAGTGCAAAATAGCATGTGACCAAACTAACATTTTAGAACTCACTCTCTGTCATCTGAATCAAGGTATTGGTATCACAACAGCAATTGCAGTTTGTTGTTGAAGTGAGGCAAGTTCGTGAACATTGTTGACTGCGTGTAATGCCTGAGGAGAATATGAAATTTTGGATAACGTTGGGTTTTATATAGCGACAGACAACAAATATTGATTAGGACAAGGAAGAATAGTAAAAAGAAAGCGTAGTATTATTCTGTCCAGCAAGACTTAAAGAATAAAATTGTGTCTTTTAGAAACAGTTACACTTGTCCAATTTGAACATCGCATAAAACAGAAGTATTAGATACTTTATTTATCTTAGGCATTCAGTTTCAAAATTGTATTATTTGTAGGATACGTCAGAGGAACTATTGTTATTTACAAGGATGAACACATTACGCAAAAAATGAAAGCGCTTGACGAATGGAATTATTTCATTTAGCTAATCCATTTCTGTACGCTCTTTACTGGTAGTGAAGCCACATGGATAAATGCACGTGATATGAAGATTAATGCCGACAATACAATGGCTGAAATCTGTACTAATGACGAAGCCTTCACATGTCAGCGCAAGGCTGTATTGTAATTTGGGATAATCAAATTTAGCCTCTGTTCTTAATGTACAGAGCAGCCAAGATCGACAGGGTATTACCGACACAGGAAAAAAACGCGTGGAATCAATTCTTGATTTTCAATTGATTTGTCATTACATTCTGTACCACACATGACTGGGGCTCTTGTATAAGGATTTCTTTCTACCTTTCCTATTTTTATTTGCAGTTATGTTAGTTAGCCAAAATTCATTGCTTCATGTAGTTACCATATAAGGTTTGACTAACATGTAATCTAACATGATGTTTGCATGTATGAGTATTTATGTGACAGCTGGAAGCACTGCAGACACATAAAAAGGGGTGGATTGGTGTTTTGTGTTCTCATGAGTTCATACACCCAAGGATTATCAGGAGGACATTGCAGGAATATAGCACATATCTCCTCATTCTTCAACACTGCAACAATTTTAAAAAAACTTTTACACATAATTGCTCTTAGCTATACATGTGTGTTCTGGTTTGTAGTTTGTTTTTGTCCTTATATATATTATATAATATTTATATCATCTAGAAGAGTGGCTTTATAAATAGAGCCTATACATACATTACCACTATATGGGAACTGTCAATGGACAAGTGGATGGCTGTTTCTATCTAGTTCTTTCACTCGTTATAGGGCACCTCTCTGTGTTAACCAAATTACACACATGGATGACATCATCAAATCAATGTTTTAGACAATTGTTTATTTTTTGACATTGTGTCTATAACAGTCCAACTGCCATGAGCTGGGTTATATAGTATTGCCACAGAAGTGACGGGGAGGTGGAGAAGTGTGGAAGTCATTGACACATTCCTTGCTTCTATCAGATGGTGATTAAGCATCAGATGCATCATGCATGGAGACCAAGCTGCTGGTATAAACATATAGATTGTACAAGGATAGTCAATCCCCTCTCCACAACTGACATTACAATGTGCATGTATGGCTCCAAAAAAATTCAAACTTATACAGGACACATACATGTATGCACTTATTTGGTACGGTTAATCCTTCTATTCGATTCATCTATTGCTTTTATGCAACCTATCCACACTTGTTCCACTTTTTCACCAACTTCACAGGGGTACATGTACATTGTGGCCTCTTTCACTGACTGCATTCGCACTTCGTCTAGCTTCTTTTTGTTTTTACCATTGACATTTGAGGTCTTTCTCTCCTCCTCTGTGAATAGGCTTCTTACCAAGTTTGCTGAGAAGTTCACCCTTGAACAACTTTTTGATTTGATAGCGGCTAAAAATCCAGCTGAGCAAGTCACTGTTATGCCAGCATCTGGACTGCTACTTGTAGTAGGCCTGCTCTCGTGTTGGTCAGGTATACATGGTATGGATGAGATCACAGGTGTACTTATATCTACTTGCAATGTCTGCTGAAATTCCGGCATTGTCACAGTTTCAAGAGTAGATTGCTCTGACAATGGTGATGACTGGGATTGATCGTAATTGGATTGTGGATTTAAAAAAAATGATGGCTGTTATTAAGGGGTGGAAATAAGTATAAAATGTGCTCAAGCATAACAGTGATAATACCTCAAAAACTGGATCAAGCAGTACGTCCACACTCTTCTTTACATCTGCAACCATTAACTTCGTTTCTGACAGCTTCCCATTCAACTCCAGCGCACTTTGTTTTGAAGCTTCAATTTCAACTTTAAGGTTACTCACAGAAGAAAGAACCTATATACATGCATTGGGCACCACATAGTACTGAACTGGAGCTTGCGCATTATTTGCCAGGAAGACACATGCACGGGAATCCTTAAATGTGCTTTTAACAGCCCTGGTTTAAGAGCATGGTGACAAGGGATTTGCCGGAGTTGCATATATACAAATCGTTTTTGGCAAACGTACAGCATTTGCCGCTCTACGTAATTATATTTTGGCAACGATGTGAGTGTACGTGTTGTGCAGCACAAATTATGTAACAACAAATATAAGCTGCATGATGAAGGTTAAAAAAAGGGATGGTGTTGGTGTAAGAGATGATTCAGAACATGATAGGAGAAGAATTAAGCGACAGGCGAATAAGATATATACATACAGAACTGTTTATTCTGCGAGAAGGGGGAACAAGTTAAGAAGGTGAACTCCATTAAATCTTCACGCTTGATGCCGACATGCAGTAATGTGCGGGCTATACGATTGCAGAACTAAATGATGTTCAACTTTTAGCCAGAATTGTAGGTTGCCGGTGATCTTATTGCAATGGAATTCGAAGTGAAGTACTATCTCAAATGCATGCTTAATCTAAGAAAGCGCTATCGCAGACTAGTCAGATAATGATGCATGCAGGGGTTCATATTCAGTACGGAGAAAGTTATTGAGCCTCGTGTATTTGTTGAGTTGACAACCTACATTGAACAAATTGTAGCGGGTAGTTGTGCTCTAGCTGTCTGAGATCCATTCTCTTTATATATAGAAATCATGATACACATATTGCATGCAGGTAGCTCGAAAGAGTGTACTCGTGAGAAACGAGGAAAGGGTGTCCGTCGAAAGGTGTCAGGGCAAAAAAAATTAAGCTTCCAGGTAATTGATGGACTTTCTTCGTTTGTATTCCTGACCTCTGAAGTTGCAGGGATCATATGGCCACCAGATAAATCTGTCTACACTACGTCAGGTCAATATGATATAAATTCTAACAGACCCCGCGGCATGTTGGCCTGCAATCATGAGAAAGCAGACATTCCCATGTAATGCATACACTTGAACAGGGGAATAATAAAGTCAATTCTTATTTGTACTGTGGACAGATATGTCATTGTCATCTTAGTAGGTGCGTGTGCTAAGTTGGCTACAATTCAACCTTCAGCAGAATTCTGGGTTGCATTTGGCAAAGGCAAAAACTATATGATTGTGCCAGTCTTGGGCACCGTAACTCACAAACATTGGTAAAAGCAAGAAGTCAACCTGGAATGCATGGCAAGCCTGTATAAAAGTTACAGAAACTTTCACATACATGTGTATGTGGCTTGTTGAGGTTTTCAATCTTGTTTTCAAAAACTAGAGAGACTAATAGTTTTGATGTATGGAAAACCAGTCTGTAAATGAAGCTGGAATCAGCAGCTATTCCTTCTCCACTATAATTTGCATGGATCAAGAAGTGTGAATCATGGGTTCCAGTTTGGATTACTCTTCCAGAGGTATCAATAGCACACCGAGAACTGATACAGTGCACATGCAAAGAAGAATGTTTGAGATGCAAATGTATCAAATAAAATCGACCATTTTCACCACTTTGCAAGTGTATTTAATGAACAATACTGATACTTTTAATCACTATTAAATGAATGATACACAATGCATTTGCATGAAACCTATATCATATTTTGTTATACCCACAATGGTTCTCATTTTGTCCAGCATAGCATAATGTTGCCCTCATGGTTTTAAAAAATATTTCTTGGGGGGTGAGCAAACTTTTTGGTGGGCTTCTAGGCAATTGTTGATCAGCTAGAGCTAATGAATCTGTATGCAAAATTTGATGCTTTTATCCGCTTTGTAACGGTAATATCAATAAGCTACTTTACTATAGTCCATTAATGAAAGCACCTGTTGAACACCATACATATCTCAAATTTGAACCTGTAAAGTAATTAAATTTGTAACTGTGCACAAAAAAAAATCAAGATTCAGATATATGGGAACCAGGGCAGAGTGACCCAAACCACTTTCTCCCGCATGGCTTTCCACCTGGCTATGATCACTTCCTGCCACAAATGCAAGGATCTTATGAACATACAAGTATACAGTAGATCGAATTTTGCCCTAGTTCAGGCCATGGCTACAGCCTTACAGGCTCGATTTGTTCTGTTCGTTAATTTTTATGCCATCCGTTACTGAGATACAGTTGAACAAACTACGTGCACGTTTTCCCGCTTGATTCGCGCCAATGTTATAATCCCCGCCTCCCCATACATTGAGCGGAACGCAATTTGCCCAAATCATTGGCGCGAATCGAGCGCGAAAATGGGCACGTAGTTTGTTCAACTGTATATCCGTAACGGATGGCATAAAAATCAACGAACAGAACAAATCGATAGGTATAGGACCTCTCCACCTACAAACAAAATTTGAAGCGATTTCATAACTCCTACAGAAAGTTATGTTGAGTTTGAACCCGGTGGGGGTATTGGACGTTGCAATTCTGGCACGGAGCAAATGCAAGACCCCAAAATGTATTTTACTGTAGAGAAATGGTGTGGTATGAAGTGTTAACATTACGAAGTTGATAGCCTTAACCGTTCGAAAGTTATTACGATTCAAATACATAGCAATATAATAAGATTTTATAAGAAGGGCCATTTTCGTGGAAACTGTCCCATATAATTATATATATTATAATATTTATATATACCTAAATGTAATTCACCAACTTACTCTGAACAATGAACAGCTGGATATAAGCTGAGTCCTTTCCAACTATGTTACTGGCATTACATTTGTATGTACCAGCATCCCCAGGACCAAGGGATGATATGGTGAGGGATGTGGAGGTGTTGGTTGAGTTGATCAAGAATCTTGACTGATAGACTAGATCACTTCCATTAGGAGAGGTCCAGGTGATGTTGGGGACAGGGAGGCCAGCAAAGGTACAGTTCAACTGTACACTTTGACCTTGGACACCTTGGATAGAGGAGTGAGAGGAATGTATGGAGGGTCGGTCTGAGTGAAAGATATAATAAACATATGAAAAGCATACAAATACCATGCATATTGAAGAACCCAATATGAAATTGAATTAATCTCTGACTGATAATTAAGAGATCTATTCCATTAATTAAGTTGCACTTGTAATTGCGCTGTAATCAGAGCTTATACCTATACGATCAACTTACACAGAACAGTCAGCTGGATGTAGTCTGAGGACATTCCAATGCTGTTAGTGGCATTACACTTGTATGTACCACTGTTCTCAACACTTAGGAATGATATAATGAGGGATGTGGAGGTGTTGGTGAACTGGACTAAGAAACGGGACTGATTGACTAAAAGACTTCCATTAGGTGAGATCCAAGTGATGGTAGGGACAGGTAGGCCATCAAATGTACAGTTCACCTGCACATTGTCACCTTGGACACCTTTGATAGTGGGTTGTGGGGACTTTATGGTGGGTGAGTCTAAGGGGGCAAAAGGGAAACATGAATCGTCACCCAAAAATGTTGATGAGAAAAACATACAGTTGATAACCACCATCACATTAGTGTGTATTCTGCGGTCTACTCCATTGGAACTTGCTACTAGGTTTGTGACACATACATAGTTGCCAGTTTCTTTGCGAGTGATTTCATGTAGGTTTATGCTTGAGCTGGTTGGTACAATAGATCCATCAGGTTTTACCCATGTTTGGCCAAAGAATTGAACTGCTGAAGGACTAGTGGTGATCACACTGCTGCAGTTCAGAGACAATGTTTCATTTTCATTCACATAGATCACAACCATAGGGACCACAGGAGCTGCTATGTACACTGTGTAAAGAAAACGTTTATACATGTATGTGAGAGATACCTTAATGGCCTACTTACCAGTACTCGACACAAGGTCAGCCATTCCAGCTGAATAGCAGGCTACAGTAGGGCCACCCAAGAATGTGGTAGCAGGAAATGGCACATATAGTATGTAAGGTGCAGTAGGAATGGGTGGTGTGTTAACATGATCAATCATCCACAAACTATTTGAGATATATGAGCATATCAGACACACCGGATCAGACTGGTTGATGATGACTGGTAGGTCACAACCAGTAGAGTTCATACCAATTGTGTAGTTGTGCAAACATTGTTCACTGATAGCTGGAAGGATGTATGTACATGTAAGTTCACATGTATATTTGTTCTGCTTTCTGTTTATAGCATGCAAGAATAACTCATAATAGAAGAAGGAACACACATTAAAGAGATATGATGCAGAGTTGTAATACATAATGATATATTTATTTATTAAGGCAATGCAAAACATGTTATGATGTATTGTTATCGTCATTTGTTGCTTACATACGTGGAATAGAAAGCTGGAAAATATTTTGGCATGCAGCATCATCGATATGCACCATGCACTCAGTTTTCCCATTCCCAATACTCCTTCATGCATATACACAGATCCCAGTCCGTTATAAATGCGCAGCAGCTTGTTTCCATAGTATTAAAATGGCAGGGTAGTTTAAAATAATTGTAGCTATATAAACTACCCTGCCATTTTAATATAGTTTACGGATTTTTTTTACACAATCTGAATTCATAATACCGAGCTGTTCCGTACCGTGTAGTACCAATAATGTGTCGTTGTGAACATGGAGGTATGATTGGGGCTACCTCGGGACAACGGCCCCCCGGCCACCCCCCCCCCCCCCCCCCCCCCCCCCCCTCCCGGTTCCACGCCACTGGCTTGGCTATACATCCTTGGACAGTCACACGGTAAGTGCAAAGAATACACACTTCGTGATTTTCAGTTTGCCGCAACGGGGGCAGGGCCCCAGTGCTTTACTCTCCTCCCCAAGGCCATTTCCTATAACCAATAATTTAATACCCTTTCGGCAATAAATACTACAATAAACTGCTGGTTTGGTAATTACATAATAATGAAAACTGAAATCGCTCGCCGCTGCCGCATGCTTATAAATCATACATGTATTGAAATTTGGCCTTACAATTAACCCCTTATTCGCGACTTACGCTGTGTTGTCTGGTTCGAAGTTGAGCTATTCGTCATGTTTGTGTCAAAATAGGCTGTGCAGAAAACCGTCATCACAACTTGCTTGACGTTGAGCGTACTCATCGCGCTGACGGTGGCACCGTTTGTTTGATTTGTATAGGTAATCGTAGCGCCTGAAGTAACCGGCATGCCATTCACGGTCCAATCAAGCACTAGCTGTCCAAACCCTGTTCCATTCGTACTACAGGTATACGAACCATCCATCTGCGGGTTGATCGCTGGTTTGTTATAAATCACATCTGTAGGTGAATGGGAAATATTAAACTTCAGAAAATAACATAAAAAGAACTTACTTACATGTATAGGGACAATTACCCAAGTGTTAGAACTGCATTCGTATGCATCGTTCAAGTTTTTTTCCGATATGTTCAAAATCGTGTATGTACAAGTCGAAATGCCGAGAGCGTTGATATTGGTAACGACGCCGTTCTGATAAGTATAGGTGTGCCAAGAACAAGTACAAGTAGGGCACCCTCTGCACGTTAAAGTTAGGTTTTGTCCCTTCAGTGCAGGTGTTGATACTGGTGGATTTACAACGGCCAAGTATCCATCGATGCACAGCGTTGTCAACCACACAGTAACCACTAGGCCTTGCATTTCCTATCAGCTTCGCGCAAATAATTAGAGTATTGTATCAAAATATACTACCATGCAGGGTTGCTGCGGTTAAGGTTACTATTTAACCGTTCTATATAACCGCGATATATCGTGTTCAGTTAACCGTGGCTAAATATCGCGGTTAAAACTAACCAAGGTACATGTAGTGATCACGTAAATGTACACTGTGGCAGTTCTTTGCTATTAACCTTAGGTGGTTTGCAGTGAGTGCATCGCGCGAGTGGTCTTGTATGGTATTGTGAATACCTTAATAAAAGTAATCCCATACCATCCAGTCCTATCAAAGTTAACAGCACAATGCAGTTTCCTAGTTTCATGTTGACACATGTATAGGGAGGGTAAGGGTGAATAGAAAATGTTTAGCTGAGTCCCCACAAGTGAAACATGTGTGTGGTACACCACTGTCTGGTACAATGTCAAGGCGAATGGAGCAAATGTGTTTCCACTGCATGCCTTGTTGAGCCATGTATAGGGTTATTTGAAAAATGTTTAGCTGAGTCCCCACTAGTGAGACAAGTGTGGGGAAGACCCCTGTTGTGTTTGTAATTTATGGGACTTTATCATATCAAGTGTCACAGAATGCATGGGGTGACTGCAAATGGTGCTTCCACTCCAGACCTTGTTGACACTTGTATAGGAATGGTAGGGGTTGTTTGAAAAATGCTTAACTGAGTCCTCACTAGTGAGACATGTGTTTGGTACACCCCTTTTGAGTTGGTGTAATTTCTGGGTCACTATCAAGTGTCACAGAATGCATAGGATGACTGCAGATGGAGTAAATGCTCTTCCACTGCATGCTTTGTTGAGCCATGTATAGGAAGGGTAGGGGTGGTTAGAAAAGTGTTTAATTGAGTTCCCACTAATGAAACATGTGTGGGGAACACCACTGATGTATGTTTGTAATTTCTGGGACTCAATCAAGTGTCACAGAATGCATAGCTTGACTGCAGATGGAGCGAATGTGCTTCCACTGCATGCCATGTTGACACATGTATAGGGAGGGTAGGGTGAATAGAAAAATGTTTAGCTGAGTCCTTACTAGTGAAACATGTGTGTGGTACACCACTGTTGAGTTGGTGTACTTTCTGGGACAATGTCAAGGCATTGGGTGACTGCAGAATGGAGCAAATGTGTTTCCACTGCATGCCTTGTTGAGCCATGTACAGGAAGGGTAGGGTTGGTTAGAAAAATGTTTAGCTGAGCCCTTAATGTGTGGAAAACACAACTTGTGTATTTTTGTAATTTCTGGGACTCTATCAAGTGTCACAGAATGCATAGGGTGACTGCAGATGTGCTTCCACTGCATGCCTTGTTGACACATTTACAGGAAGAGTAGGGGTGGTTAGAAAAATGTTTAGCTAAGTCCCCACTAATGAGACATGAGTGGGGAACACCACTGATGTATGTTTGTAATTTCTGGGACTCAATGAAGTATCACAGAATGCGTAGCTTGACTGCAGATGGAGCAAATGTGCTTCCACTGCATGCCATGTTGACACATGTATAGGGAGGGTAAGGGTGAATAGAAAAATGTTTAGCTAAGTCCCCACTAGTGAAACATGTGTGTGGTACACCACTGTTGAGTTGGTGTACTTCCTGGGACAATGTCAAGGCATTGGGTGACTGCAGAATGGAGCAAATGTGTTTCCACTGCATGCCTTGTTGAGCCATGTATAGGGTTATTTAAAAAATGTTTAGCTGAGTCCCCACTAGTGAGACATGTGTGGGGAAGACCCCTGGTGTGTTTTTGTAATTTCTGGGACTTTATCAAGTGTCACAGAATGCATAGGGTGACTGCAGATGAAGCGAATGTGCTTCCACTCCAGACCTTGTTGACACTTGTTTGAAAAATGCTTAACTGAGTCCTCACTAGTGAGACATGTGTTTGGTACACCCCTTTTGAGTTGGTGTAATTTCTGGGTCACTATCAAGTGTCACAGAATGCATAGGATGACTGCAGATGGAGTAAATGCACTTCCATTGCATGCCTTGTTGACACATATATAGGGAGGGTAGGGGTGGTTAGAAAAATGTTTAGCTGAGTCCCCACTAGTCAGACATGTGTGTGGTACACCACTGTTGAGTTGGTGTAATTTCTGGGACACTGTCAAGTGCCACAGAATGCATAGAGTGACTGCAGAATAGAGCAAATGTGTTTGCACTGCATGCCTTGTTGAGCCATGTATAGGGTTATTTAAAAAATGTTTAGCTGAGTCCCCACTAGTGAAACATGTGTGGGGAAGACCCCTGTTGAGTTGGTGTACTTTCTGGGACAATGTCAAGGCATTGGGTGACTGCAGAATGGAGCAAATGTGTTTCCACTGCATGCCTTGTTGAGCCATGTACATGAAGGGTAAGGGTGGGTAGAAAAATGTTTAGCTGAGTCCTTAATGTGTAGGGAACACCCCTTGTGTATTTTATTAATTTCTGGGACTCTATCAAGTGTCACAGTATGCATAGGTTGACTGCAGATGGAGAGAATGTGCTTCCACTGCATGCCTTGTTTACACATGTATAGGGAGGGTAGGGGTGGTTAGAACAATGTTTAGCTGAGTCCCCACTAGTGAGACATGAGTGTGGTACACCACTGTTGAGTTGGTGTAATTTCTGGGACACTGTCAAGTGTCTTAGAATGCAAAGGGTAACTGCAGAATGGTTCGAATGTACTTCCACTGCATGCCTTGTTGACAGATCTATAGGAAGGGTATGGGTGGTTTGAAAACTTTTTAGCTTAGTCCCTACTGGCTCGGTCCGCAGTAGTCAAACTTGGGTGTTGAACACCAGTGGTGTGTTTGTGGATTCTGTCTGGTTCTCCATTACAGGAACAATGGGGTGTTTCAGACTGTTACTGATAGATATTTATCTCTCTTTCTGACTGCTAAAAGTGGCTTGTGTGTCTCCAGATGATAGTGTGCGGACTAGTTGAGAGAAATCTCTCTATCTCATTATTACATAGGTGTTGCTGTGTGGATAAAGCTCTCTCTGCCTCTCTGGTATGAATGGGTTGTCTCTCACTATGACTGGTATAAATTGTCAGCTTTGTACAGAGGGGTCTAACTGTCTAAATTGTGGATAATGGTGTCTGTGTCTAACTTACAGTGAAGGTTCTAAAGTGTTTCTGCATTAGTGCACTAGTACTGAGTGCTTGAGCCTTATGCTACCCTTCTATTTCAGGAATCAGTGGTATGTGGTGTACATAATGTACCTGCAGAGTAGAGTTGTGCTGCCTCAAGTACGTCTCTATGCACTTGTCTTTATGGCCTGGACCATGCACTGTCCCCAGTGATGGAGGAATAAAGAACTGGATATACCAATCCTTTACCTCCATCTTCAAGTGTACTACATGATAAAAAATTGTCAAGGTCACATGACTCCCATTTTGTGTTTTTGTGTGTAAAGACCTGTATGTACAGTTTTTAGAAATAACATGATAACAAAGGCAAATATGAAGAAAGTTATGTGCATTTGTGGAATCCTATGTAGTTATAATGAGCTCCACCCACAATAGGGCAATGCATATTGACAGAGGGAGCTACTGTAACTTGTTCTGGGAGAGAGGGTTATGGTTGTGCAAGTTTGAATGGCACGTGACTATGGATCACTGTACTGTTAATACAAATTAACTCGCAGTTACAATAATATGCACTTGGATTACATAATAGCTTGCACAAATAAGTTCTAAAAGTAGTTTTCTTTATGTAGTCCTAAAACTTCAACAATCTTTTGCGCTCTTTTAGTTACACATTTAGTAGCATTTTTAACCATTTGGTTCCGTATATCACTGATGGCATCTGATATGGCTTGTTTGAGCTCCGGGATGGTTTTGGGGCTCTGTGTGTACACAATTCCTTTCAGGTAACCCCAAAGCCAAATATCCAAAGGTGTCAAATCCGGACTTCTTGCAGGCCATGGAATTGGCCCTTCACGGCCCATCTATCTGTCCTCGAAGGTGTTATATAGCCATTCTGTGACTTCATGAAAATAGTGAGATGGTGCTCCATCTTGTTGAAATATTATTTCCTCAATTTTGTCCTCATCAAGAGATGATTGGAGATATGGCCAAAGGCGTTTTAACATTCCTAGATATGACTTTCCTGTCACTGTGCCCTGTTTAAAAAAGTATGGTCCTATGATTTCATCATTAAGGAGTCCACACCAGACCATGATGCCTTCCTTTTTATATGCCCTGTCAACTGTTTTTCGAGGATTGGTTTTGGCCCATGTGATGGCATTATGGATGTTTACTTTACCATTTAATTTAAATATTGCCTCATCAGTCCACAAAATATTCTCCTCATATTCATTGATTTACTCAACCTTCTCCAACCATTCCTCTGCCCATTCCACTCTTTTCTCATGGTCTCCTACTTTCAGTTCCTGAACCATTCTGCTCCTGTAAGCTTTCATCTTCAAGTCTTTTCTGACAATTGTTCGTACTGTGCTATATGGTATATCTGTGGCACATGATATTCGACTCAATGATAACTCAGGGTCATCATTGATTTTCCTATCCATAGCCTGTATGTTGACTGGACTTCTTCCACTTCTCCTCCTCCCTGAACGCTTACGATCATCTGTGCCACCAGTGTCATAGAATCATTTCACTGTCCTTAGCACAGTGGATGGGCTTAGAGTGCCATGTCCAGGATACTTCACCTTGAACTGTCTAACTGTTTCACTTGCATTTCTCGTTTCTGCATAAAGCATCACAATAGTCACTCTCTGATCCTTTGTAAGCTTTGCTCCAGACATGCAGTACAAAATGATTTCAGTATGTAGTTTTTTTTCCTGCAGTGCTTTTATAGTGCAGTGGAGCAATTCTATTGGTTCTTGCCAATCACAGTGCTGGAGTGATTCTATTGGTTCCCGCCCAATCACAGTGGAGTGTTTCTATTGGTTCCCGCCAAAATGACTACAGATAATTGATCCTTATTTCCTGTATTTTCTCACAGGCACGTGATATTGAGGTTTGTTGCTTTTCAGTCCTAAATCAAAATGTATTCAATCTGATGGAGGATATTAACATAGGTACCATATTATCTTATATGTATTAGTGTCAATGTATTATTGTATGTGTTTGCATATGTACATGTAAATGTGTGAGACTGTGATTTTAAGTCTATTTTTAACAGTATCTTTTTTATTTGTGTAATTGTGAGAACATGGTTAGGTTTAACTGCACACACACTTGTGTGGTCACGTGCATTGGAGCATAGAATAACTCACTAGACCTAAATGTAGTTTCTTAGCATAGGGAGATGGGAGACAGGGAGATAAAGTTGTAGAAAGGTGACAGATAGATGTATGGTGAGGATGGGATAGATGTCTGAACGAATGAAGTTGCTGGCTGTTACATGTTTCTTTTGGGAGTGCATGTGTGTGATGTAGAAGAGCCTTTTTCTTGGGAGTATCTGACCTTATGAACTGTATCACATGTACCTGCAGGCCAATAGGAGCATGAGAAAGCAAACAGAATGTTATGTTTCTGTATTCCTTTGATGTCTAGTAGTGCAGTAAGAGGAGGGGCTTAAAACACCTCCCCATGACCTCTATGAATAATTTGCATTGATTATGACACCTGCAACCTCCCACAATCCTCCTACCCATCCTATCTCACACATATTCATGAAAGCAGAAAGAAAGGTTTCTCTGTCCAACATGCACAGATAAAGGTCCTATGGTTGCACAAGCAGTGGGGAGTAATTCCTCTGTTGCACAGAAGTCTCAGTTACAGAAAGGTTCCACTGTGTCATCTGCCTCAGTGATAGAAAGAAAGGTATCTATTTTAGACATTTGAAAAGAGGTCTCTCAGCTTCCAAAACAGAGGGTGGCAGTTCTGTTTCCTGGACCATGAGTTTAGTTGATTAATAGTGAAATAGCTACACACACACTCCTATGCTTTCTTGTACACACGATACATATTACCACATCAAGCTTCTAAAAATTAATATTTGCAATAAATACACTACACAAAACAAAAACAGATAGTCATGTCACTAAGACAAATTCCCATCATGCAGTAGGAAAGGATTAATCGGTATCTCCAGTTGTTACTCATATGGAGAAATCAACGGACACGAAAGTTGCGGTTTGTAAATTTTTGGATTTCATTCCGCGGTACGTTCCATAGAGAATGTATGGCGTTTTTACTAACTTGATTATTATTTACTTAAATAACGGACCTGCAACTTTTGCCACCCTCTAATACTACTCTAAATGATCTTTAAATGTAGGCAATTTCAAATTTTATACCTTATATCGTCCAAAATTCTGGGACCATTTCTGAAAATATGATATTCCATAGACTTGTACAGAAAATGGAAAAAAAATCATGCTAATTAAGATATTCCATTAGTTATAACTAATGAACAGAGGGGGGTTAGAACTTTTGCCACCCTCTGAAACAATTCTACAACTATCCAAATAATATAATATATGAATAAAAGTGGATGTTGTCGTGAAGAATTTGGGGACCATTTTTAAAAATAGTAAATCAGCAATAAGGCGCCATTTTTAAATGGCGTTTCTATGTGTTGCCATAGATATTTACATGTAATAAAATCAAGGGTATTCCATAGTTAATAAAATTAGACTAGGACATGCCAGCATTTTGCAAAGCTGGAGTCGAGCAGAGGGCGTGGTGGGCCAGGTGCCGCCCCGTGCCGGGGGTAACTACTAGTACATGCCATGGAATACTAAAAGCTTCGAGTCTGTGTTTTCTGCAAGACAGATCGTTGTATTAAAATGATGTTAAGCTGCTTACCTCGACCGGCTGCTCAGACAGGAGATGTAGGCCTACACGTAGCTGTAGCTGGATCTGAGCTATCCAAGTGCATCCTGAGGTCTACAGTGGCGACGAGGGTGCATGGGATAGCTAAGAAGGATGGCAGGGGAGTGTGACGCGTCAACGGAAGACTGGTTGAGTTAATACGTCGAGCGGCTAGAACATTTCTTCCTGGCAAATAAAGTGGAAGCCGAACAGAAAAAGGACGCCTGTATTACATTTGGCCTGCTCCGAGCGCTCGTAGCACCCCAGAAATTGAAAGACCGAACGTACGAGCAACTGGTCGCAGCCTTAACGACACACGTAGCGCCTAAACCTCTAGTCATCGCAGAACGTACGGTTCCACAAACGGGACAAAAGGAGGAAGAAAGTGTGATATGTGGTATGCAGCAAGTTTGCCTGTGCGTTTGGTGCGACGTTATCAGAGACGCTGAGAGACAGGGTGTTCTTTGGTATGAGGGACGAGGGGGTACAGAAGAGACTCCTCACAAAGGCAGACCTCACTTTTGCCATAGCGGAAAGGGAGACTAAAGACGCGCAGAACAGTTGCAGAGTGTCGCAGAACAGGAAGTACATCAAGTGGCAGCACCACCAAGAAGGGGGAGATCGTCAGGCCTAGGGGCTTGCAACAGGTGTGGAGGAGCGCATGATACTCAACAGTGCAGGTTCAGAAACAAAGTTTGCAGGAAATGGGGGCAAATTGAGAGGGCGTGTTGTGCAAAGAAAAGGGCAGAAGGAACAGGTGTTGGAAAGGGTGTACCCACTAGAGACCACTCTGTGAAGGAACTAAAGGGGGACGATGAAAGCAAAGAAGAATGGGACAGACTGAAATGGGGATCACTACATGGCCTAGCAAAAGACAAGAGAAATGGAATGAAACAGAGGACAATGGGTAAACCTATATGTATGTGGAGTTCATCATGAATGAACAACTGCTATGTATCAATACAATTGGTTGTACCCCAAATTGCACAGGCCTGTACAATTTTATAGGCCTGTACCACTGTACAGGCCACTACCCCTCCCTGTACACGCCATTACCCTTGTACAGGCCTGCACCCCTGTACAAGCCTGTACCCTTGTACAGTTCTGTACACCCCCCCCCCCCCCCCCCCCCCCCCCAGTACAGGCCTGTACCCCTGTCCAGGCCACTACCCCTCCCTGTACACACCATTACCCTTGTACACGCCTTTACCCCTGTACAAGCCTGTACCCACTGTACAGTCCTGTACCCCCCCCCCCCCCCCCCCCCCCCCCCCCCCCGCCAGTACAGGCCTGTACCCCTGTCCAGGCTTGTATCCCTGTACCCCTCCTTGAACATGCCTGTATCCCTGAGCAGGCCTGTACCGTGGTACAGGCCTATACCTCTCCCTGTATCCTTTCACAGGATTGTACTGCTGTACATGTATAGTTCATGTCTCTACTCAAAGCATGGCTTTATAACCGGACCTCTTCTGTAGTTTTGGGTGGCCATCCCTCCTAAATAGGCTGAAACACCCTTGCTAACACCAGGTCCCTTAATTGTTGTTGTTCTTCCTAATTTTGCCACCTCGACCAGGAGGGTTAGTAGTTGGGAATGTCCCTCCTTCCTCCTCGTCCATTTGTGCCATCTGCATGTCGGCCACCACTGGGAGATGTGAAAGTGCATCAGCATTTGTGTGCTGAGTGGTACTCTTGTACCTGATATCAAGATAGGGCTAGCCTACCGCATAAACCAATGCAACCGTGCTGCCGTCACTGCTGGTAATCCATTTTCCGGGTTGAGAATGGACACCAAGGGATGGTGGTCTGTCACCAGTGTGAAATGGGGAGGAACTGTGATGTCCGGAAACATTCAGTGATTAGAGATATATAGGATCACGTGTGTGAATGTGATTACGTGCTCAGTTTTCAGGTTTTTTTTTTTTTTTTTTTTTTAAACAAACCCAGCTAGCTTACCTTTTTCCTTTCACACATGATCCTTTCAGCCGGATAGTACTTCATTTGACATGCGCTATAAGATGAGAGCCGGGGCCAGCGGGGTGAATGGGGATAGGGGAGAGGAGGAGCGAGAGTGATGGGAGGGAGGAAGAGGTAGGAAAATTGACGGGATGAGGAGGGAGGGAGATGGAAGGGGAGGTAAGGAAATTGAAGGGAGGAGGAAAAGAAAAAGTATTATTTGGTTTTTTTGTACAGGTTGTGGTGGCAGTTTGTATATGCCAAAACACTGAGTGTCTAACTGGCTAAATAAAATTGAGGGATTCATGAAAGTTTGTGTTATGATGTTCTACTTGCATTGCTGCAGTATTATTATAGGAAGTCTTCCCTTCATATGTACAGTTAAATGGCATGTTTGTGAACCCTGGATTAATTGACAGAACAGCAAGTGACATGCCACGTGTACACCAGGGGGTAGGTGCGGTAAATCCCTGGTGTTATAGGAAGTACATGCATGTAATGGTGTGCTTCTTGTACACGTAACATCTGTAGCAAATGCATGAACTGGAAACCGTAAGTGATACTGGCAGATGTTGCCTATTGCTGCCTCCTCCTCCCCCACGTTCAGCTGATGTGTGTGTGTGTGTGTGTGTGTGTGTGTGTGTGTGTGTGTACATAAACACCTGCTGATCCTATCTTATTTTGATGTTTGTACAAGGTAACAATAGCCCAATGCCATGAATTTTGTTGTGTGGCCAGACTGTGCTGATAAAAGTCTAGGTCTGTACATACAGTGAACAACCCCTAGGCCTGGTTTTGCTGGTTGTCCTAGGGAATAGCTGTGTCCTGGAAGTTCATAGTATGTTAACAGATGTGCAGCACTACTACTTGTGTCCATACATGTATGTACATTTTTGGTGAGCCCCAGGATTATTGTATTGCCTGTCTACTTGTTGCCAGCTAGGCTTGGAGTACTACAGTTGAGAGCCTTACTGTTGACAGTAATGAGAGCAAGGTACTACATGTAATGCCGTGCATACTAAGAATGAAAACCTTTAGGGAAGGCCAACAGTATAGGGAGAAGGCCAACTATATAGGGAGAAGGCCAACAGTATAGGGAGAAGATCAACAGTATAGGGAGAAGGCCAACTGTACAGGGAGAAGGTCAACCGACCAACAGTATAGTATATAACATGTACATGTACATGTAAGTTGTCAAGGGAGGTTCGTACATACATGTATGTACGAAGTGGGCCCATAAGGTTATTCTACATTGTATTTGTGATAACTATGCAAACACTTAATGGGCATGGGCCAACTTACATACATGTATGAAGCTTTAGCATAGCCCCAGATCCATTATCCCTTGTTAGGCCAGTAGCTAGCTTAGGGCTGGCTTGTGGTTTCCTTGTCCACACAATGGATGTGGTTGCTTTGCAAAACTTAGGTAACCACTAAAATCACTACCTACATGTATCTTTGATGCATGTACATGTAGTGACCTACAGCCAAAAAAGTTGCATGAAGGGCATAGGATGACTTGGCTACATACATGTACATGTATAGAAGGGTTAAGGTGACCACACTTAGGTAACATGTTGTGTGCAACTCAAATGAATATAGCGCATGGTCACCTTTTAAAGCACAGCCTCAGATGCAAATGTAGTAATATTAAATTTACCAGAACTTTTGTGTAGGTAGTCAGGGTTAGGGTTTATACCTGCATCTGGTAGCCACCAGATGAGACCATTTTTGAAATTAGTCCTGGGTACATATAGGTGTCTATAAAGATAGACAATAGTACATGTAACAAAGAGTACATGTACAAGTTAATGTACCTCTCCAGGCCCTTAAACAGAAGTACTTTAACATGCATGTTCAAAGACCTCTGATGGAGCCGTCACCCAAGTGATGCATTGTATGTGTACAAAGGACACCTCCCCCCTTCTGGGGGATTTGGAGAGGTGATCCAATGACACCACCAACACCCCTCCAGGGGAGTGAGGAAATGTTCTCAGCACCAATGCATGCAAACAAAAATTAGCATGTCCAAAAATACCATGCGTACTCTAGTGCATGTAGCCACCATCACAATAGCCCCCAAACAGCCATTTACACACCTGTTATCTGTCTTCACTGTGTTCAAAGGACTGGGGAAGTAGCCAGACCAGTAAATACTTTGGTTTGTAGTACTGCAATTAGTAGGTCTTCATTGATCCTCTGCTCCTCCAGTAGTATGGTAGCTCTCTCCTGATAGATTGTTGTGTCTTGTTGTGGTTGTACAGCAATCTGTGTGTGTGTGTGTGTGTGTGTGTGTGTGTGTGTGTGTGTGTGTGTGTGTGTGTGTGTGTGTGTGTGTGTGCGTGTGTGTGTGTGTGTGTGTGTGTACATGTACATGCATGTGTGTGTTTGTGTCCAAATTATTATTATTTATATCTGATGTATATGGATGTACATGTAAGTACCACTGTGTACAGATATATGTGTGGACATCATTGGTGTGTGTGCCCATGTTTTAAGCACACAATACACAGCTATACATCAGCGTGTGTAGTGTGAACATAATGGAGACACTTGTGAATATGTGCATCGCCACCAGTAGAGCTACTACATTGAGTGTCCACACTGTAACTGAGCGTGCGTGACTTGCTGGAAGTGTCCATACACGTGTGTGGTGTGTGTGTCCCACAGGTCAGCTATACACATGGTAAACAAAGGGACAGAGATGCTACACAAATGGACAATGCTCAGTGGTTCATATAGGGAGAAAGCCAATAGTATAGGGAGAAGGCCAACTGTATAGGAAATAGTATAGGGATAAGGCCAACAGTATAGGGAGAAAGCCAACAGCATAGGGAGATGGCCAACTGTATAGGGATAAGGTCAACCATATAGGGAGAAGGGTCAACAGTACAGGGAGAAGGTCAACTGTATAGGAATAGTATAGGGAGAAGGGCCAACAGTATAGGGAGAAGGCCAACAGTATAGGGAGAAGGCCAACAGTATAGGGAGAAGGCCAACAATATATAGGGAGAAGGCTAACAGTATAGGAAGAAGGCCAATGTATAGGGAGAAGGCCAATGTATAGGGAGAAGGGCCAACAGTATAGGGAGAAGGCCAACAGTATAGCGAGAATGCCACCAGTCTAACACTACAGGAAGAAGACCAACAGTATAAGGAGACGGGCAATTAACGGTCCGGGAGAAGGCCAACAGTACAGGGAGAATTCCATACAGTACTAGTATAGGGAGAAGGCCATATCTCTTCCCCCTTCACTGCATCGAATATATGCCTGTTCTGCACATACTAAATTCACACAGTATACTCACCAAAACACCTGAATCTCAGAAGTTGAAATCATGCAGGGCAATTCGTTTATTGCTGCCTCCACATCTCCAAAGCTACGATTGTGTATTATCATTAATAATTCATCTGCAATTAACAGTTAACTAGTTGCAACGTATGCAATAACTGTAACTTAATCCCAGATGACGCAAGGTATTACGTTATGACAAATTGTTTATGAATAAATTATGCCCGGTAGAAATTAATTTTTTGTCTTGATTTTACTACACGAATGGTTCATGCCATAATTATATAAAACACAGATTCACAATCAGACCGATTTATAGTAAATTATAAATGTGTTTAAAATTCAATTTGAAAATAAAAGCAAGATGACTGCCTATGTATGGGCCATTTCTCCATATGTTCATCCAAAGAAGCACAGTCCTAGTGTGGAGAACATAAAGACATGTAGACACATACTTATGTACTTGAGGAGACATACCTTTACCAGAAGTCTTGTATCTTTTTTAATTTACCTCTCCAAAGTCTCAATGTTTGCCTCTTTAGCTTGCAAGTAACAACTGTGCCGGCACACATGAAGCGTGAAGACTGAGTAGAAGCAAAATACTAGTCTTAAGAAAAACACAAACACACACACATACACACACATGTAAACCACTCATGTATAGATATACAAGATGGAATATCTTCATTCATTGATGCATTCATTTTTCACACATCTCCCACATCTCTCTGTCTCCAATCTGTTCTGCTACTCTGCCTCCATACTCACCTTATACTTTTTCCACCGCCAAATTACAAGATAACAAAGTCATTACAAATAAGAGGGGGTACCAATGGTGTACATGTATGAGAAGTCCCAAGTGAGGCATCTAAATACCTTACTGGTAGTGAAAGAAAAGGCAGTGTGTGTCACATGGGACATACTTACAAGTGTAAGGCAAAATTTTTTACCTATCAATTTAGCAGCAATTTAGAGACACATGACCAAATGGAGAGGAAGCTCTCTGCATAGCTGGTAGTAAGAATGGGTAAAGATATCCCTCATTTAGTTTGCAGAGTGACCTACAATGTACATGTATATCACCATTGGGACCCCATTTTGTGTACCATTGGGACCCCTCTAATGTTTACACTATAGGGACCACACAACAGTGGGACCCCCCTTTTGTGTACACCATTAAAACTTTTAATGTGTGCGCGAACAGGACCTCTCTTATGTGTCCACCATTGGGACCCCTCTTATGTGTGCACCATTGGGACCCCTCTTATGTGTGCACCATTGGGAACCCTCTTATGTGTGCACCATTGCGACCCCTATTATGTCTACACCATTGGGACCCCTCTTATGTGTGCACCATTGGGACCCCTCTTATGTGTACACCATTGGGACCCCTCTTATGTGTACACCATTGGGACCCCTCATGTGTACACCATTGGGACCCCTCTTATGTGTACACCATTGGGACCCCTATTAGGCCCTTGCTCCCTTGAGGCACACGTACCGTAGCGTGGTGGGACGTTACAGTGCGAGCTGCTTCAGCGAGTTGCATGTTGTTGGGTTGGTTCTGCTCGAAGTGATGCTATTTTCTCTGAATACTGTCTGTAACAGGAAACAAATGCGCGGGGCTTACATTCTGAACTAATGATTACTTATTCATGTACAACATGCCGTCTATTATCAATAATGTTCTGCTCTATGTGGTTACATGCACCAGTGTAGCGGCAGTGCTGAACTGGTTCTGTACTTTTCCCTTTATGTAGATGTGTAAACATAGCATGCAGTGGAAACACATTCACTCCATTCTGCAGTCACCCAATGCATTCTATGACACTTTATAGTGACCCAGAAATTACACCAACTCAACAGGGGTGTAGCAAACACATGTCTCCCTAGTGAGGACTCAGTTAAGTATTTTTCAAACAACCCCTACCATTCCTTATACATGTGTCAACAAGGTCTGTAGTGGAAGCACATTCGCTCCATCTGCAGTCACCCTATGCATTCTATGACACTTGATAAAGTCCCAGAAATTACAAAAACACACCAGGGGTCTTCCTCACACATGTCTCACTAGTGGGGACTCAGCTAAACACTTTTCTAACCACCCCTACCCTTCCTATACATGGCTCAACAAAGCATACAATGGAAACACATTTGCTCCATTCTGCAGTCACCCAATGCCTTGTCATTGTCCCAGAAAGTACACCAACTCAACAGTGGTGTATCACTCACTTGTCTTACTAGTGGGGACTTAACTAACCATTTTTTTTTAACCACCTCTAACATTCCTGTACATGTGTCAACAAGGCATGCAGTGGAAGCATATCTGCAAGCACCCTGTACATACCATATACAGTCAGAGTGTTTGCCACAAAAAAAGAAGAAACATTTAATATATTTATTGATCCAATTGTCTGAATAAACAGCTTGATATCAAGATTGAGAAATACAATTATTTTGCACTCAATCCTGCTCCACCCATTGGTGACTTTATTTGTGCACCTGCATATTCAAGAACATTATCATGCCTAGTGTAGATATGGTTAGCTGTACCTCTGTACTGCCGAACACGACACTACTACATTTGTAGCTGAGTATGGTGCTACATTTGGCAATGCTGTTGTTTACAACATTTACCAACTGAAATCAGAACACTTTCTAAATGCTATTTTACTCACCTCATTCTGAAACAATGAGAGTGCTTCATCATTCTGATGGTTATCAACATTGGTTATTGAAGACACCCTGAGGTACACCACAGATGGTTTGGATGGTGAAGCTAAAATAAAAGTCACAAATAAATGATGGAATAATCATCACCTAGCTGTGACAATGGCATTAGGGCCACACCCACCAGCAGTACAGGCACACAAAGATATGGTGTAAGTAGTATTATCTAACATGTTTTGAAGCAGAAGATTGGATGGATTTGTAACACTGTAAGGACTTGATGGAGAGTCTGTTGGTAGACTGTACATCACCTATGTGGTGTATAACAATCCAAGCTCTTTTTATCCTTTTCTTACCATGTATTCTGATATTATTCCATTGCTACACTTTGGTGGGCTCCAAGATATGAGTACACTGCTGCAGCTAATGATATTGACAGTGACATTGAGGGGGGAAGTGGGAGGGGCTTGAAGAGTGGTAAATGATTGAGGCAGTGACACTTTCCCCTCTTCTACAGTCGTACTTGCAAACACATCAAATATGTAGGCTGTGTAGGGTACTGGAGGAACATTACGATTATTACAGGAAAAGGTAATGTAATGTAACATACTTAGTGACATGTTTTTCAGTCCCACATATCTCTGGTATCCAGGAACTGTGATGTAGTAACTGAAGTTCTGTCCATTTAAACAGTTGACATCCACCAATCTAGGACTGACAACAGTGACATTGACAGAGTAAGAGGAGATGGTGAAGTTCTTTTCCAGAGAATAGTTCCAAGGGAAATTGGCAGAGGTAGCAGTGAGGGCATTGATTGGAACCACTGGTGGCTGAGGTATTTGCATAAACTGTATTTGAGAACCATATCATTATTATGTATTTAAAAACACTCACCATTATGTGGGATGAATCAAAAACAGGATCATTAAATGGTCCAGGCTCTTGGCTGCATGTGGTATAGGCTCTCACCACAATGCTGTACTAAACACATTCCTGCAGTGTATTTAATACTAGATAGGTCTGGGCACTGCTCGTGTTCATGTAACTGATGCCAAGCTGTCCATTGCTCAAGGGCCAAGTGTACTGAACCTCAATTCCAACTGATACTGATGGATATTGGAGTAGACATGATGGCAGCCACATTTATGGAAGCAGCTATGGGAACTGAGAATTGATACATAATAAACAGATCCACATTATACAAACTGCCTTTATATATAACTGAACGTTGCTTATTCTGACATCACATGATAGATAAGACCACAGTGTCTCCATATATTTACTCCTAGGCCAGTTGTACTTGTTGTGAATGTGTTAAATAGACAATAATCTACTATTTTTGGGAGGGGGAGGGGGGGCCATTACATCATAGAAACTACTGTCCACTACATGTAAGGACACTTTTAACCATACAAAGAGTAATATCCAATGTGAACAAATTGGTGGGCAGTTTTTGTCCAACATTAGCTGCTTTACTGTGGACATATATGAATACTGAATATATTCTCAGCTTTAACAGTTTATAATAAAAAGAATTATACAGTATTCTTCTTCTTTGCTCTGCTCTCATTTGGTTGATATAAATGATTAAAGTAAAGCATTTACAACATTAAAAATAGTGGATAATGTGACATACAAGAAATAATATCTGCATGTCTGCTCTGCTCTCATTTGCAACTATAATTTGAACATGTATCTCAACTCACAAAGATCCCAACCATTTAAATTTAATACATAAAATTTTACTTCAATTGCACATCAAGTTACAAGTTTCAATCATAACCAACATAGTATTACCTGATTGAGCAGTTTGCACAGTGACAATGGTTGAAGGGCTTCCTTCTCCCACTGATGTATTAGCAGTCACAATGGTGGGCAAATTTGTCACTTGCTCAGAATTTGAAGAGGTGTTACAGTAAACAGAGTAACCAGTTATAATACCATTCTTGGGTGTAGGTGCAGACCAACTTCCGCAGCCCTCCCAGCCCAGGGATTGGGGAAGCATAGAAAGGTAGGAGAGAAAGTGGGAGGATAAAGAGGAAGGAATTTGGGGCTCACCTAGCCAGCTGATCAAGTTCTCCTTCCCTCTGGCATCATGGTGATGTCATACATCTGTTGCGGATTGCTGCTTTGGCATTAGTACTGACCCAATTATATCTGGTGCCAATCAGCTACTGACAAAAGTCCTCGTGGAGAGCCTGCAGCTGTTGGTGCTCCACTGTACACAACTGGTCTGGTACATAGGACTGCAATGGGGTAGTGAGTGAAGGAAAGGGAAGGGGGACAGATAGAGAAGGCAGTAAGGAGAGCAAATTGCTGTGAAGTAACCCCTGGGGTTACCCCCTCGTTTTGTTCACAGAGTCGCTTTCAGCAGGGGTAAATAATGTCAGGTATGACTAGCGATACAGCTGGTTTCCGTTTTGTGGTGCCAGAGTAGGCCTATTCGATATATCTGGCTGTACCCGTCACCACAACCAGGTGAGATCCTTCGATATCAATGGTAGCTGCGAGAAATAAAGCCCGGAATCAGAAGGAGATGCACATATTGGAAATATGGGGAAAGGAGAGTGGTCTTTCCTTACCAGAAATAGCATTCATTAGCGCAAAATAGGACAGTAACTGTAGCAGAAACTTATGTTTCATAATTAAAACAATCCATGCTGGTGTCGATGATCTGAAAGCAGTCGCGCAATTTCTAAAACTGTTGAATATTGTCTTTGTAGAGCACTATGTATATGATCTCTGATACTTTGTAAATTCATTTAATACTAGGCAAATGTAATTTGTTCATATAAAATACTATATGCGGTAAGATCAGAAATTGCGCGCAGCACAGGCTGTGGTCAGATATGTATAATATGCTGTAAGTCGCACGAGCAATGAAGCGCACAGCGCTGCGGTCTTGTGGTCAGGTGGTACAGTGTTTCTAAGAAGGACGTTGTGATAATTTTGGCACGAATAACATTCCATAGATGGCACCCACTGTTAAAAATATATAAGCGCCATTTTACTAGCGTGCATGATTATTAATTGGACCCCAAAACGTCACAACAGTAGATGGATTACATCACCATTACATTACGTTCGGTGTATAGTGGCAGGGCCGGTGCAGTGAGGCCCGGGGTAACAGATCGCTTGGGGGCCCCATAGGCCCTGGAAATACGAGCGGGGAGGGGGTTCCCCCTTGACATTGGCCAAATAGTAGACGGGCGGGGGGGTGGTCCCAAGTTTTTTTTTACATCCGTAGTACATGTACGTTTAAACTGCATGCCATAATACAATACAATTTCGGACCTTGGGGCCCCTGGCCCGGGGTAGGTAACTCCCTTTACCCCCCCCCCCCCCCCCCCCCCCCCCCCCCCCCCCCCCAGCCTCTCATACCGGCCCTGCATATATAGTGATGATATAAAGCACCGATCACGTTAACCAAAGCAAGCAAAATAAAAGCCCTGGGACAGGAAACTATAATCATATTTGGAAAGTTCGTAGTAGTTTAACGCTAATTATTTGCGCGCGGCCGGAAGCTGATGAAATGCAAGGCCTAGTGGTCACTGTGGTTGACAACGCTGTGCATCGACGGATACTTGGCCACTGTTGTACTACCAGTACCAGCACCTGCACTGATGGGACAAAACCTAACTTTTACATGCAGCGGGTGTTTTACTTGTACTTAATATTCACATCAATATATCCCATAGTTCCATCCTCACCTATCAATTTCTCTTTGTTTGCTGTTCCTGGATATCCAACTACACTGTCAGCTAATTGGTCTGCACCTATTCATAAAAATGGAATCATTGTAGCCTATTCTGCACATTGCAACACTTCTATCAACCAGGCATATCCAGAGCAAGTGATTGGTTTAAATGTACCCACCGTTAGATCAGTACTAAATTTAACAACAATTAAAATCGACTGCACAAACATTTGAAGGAAGTAAGGTTTATAGTAATGTGTTCAAGAATAGGCTGCATGATTGTGTGTGTAGGTTATGCTATTTTTTCATGATTATTATTGAAATGAATGTAATCTTCAGTTCCCAGCAGCTCACCCAGCAACATTGCTGCCATTACAAATTCAACATTTTCAGTTAATGTCACATGGGTCAGTGTCTCCAATATTTCAAGGAATGGTATCATAACAACCTATTAAGTAATTCACATGTGGCCACTGAGTAATGGATATCTCAGTATGAATTATGCAAACACTAGTGGTGCTTCAACTCAAATATTACTTGACATGCTTATGGACTGTGTGCAATACAACATCTCAGTGAGAGCTTACACCAGCCAAGGACCTGGTCCATTTAGTGCATCAGTTCTTGATTCATCCCTCAACAGTGAGTTCACCAACACCTAAGTCATGTAGCATTCATAATGGAATTCTTTACCATTTGCAGTGCATGTTCAGGTCCCACAACCACCAGAGGTTCCTCTAAGTGCACTTTCTGCAACCTCTGCAAACCTCACCTGGAACTCTCCCCTGGAAAAGAACTACACGATAACGTCTTACAATATTAATGTCACTGTTGATGATCCCAGTTTAAATGTGTACTGTAAATGGGTAAAATCTTACCTACTCTTTTGCAGTTCCTGGAAATCAGACATATACATAACACTAGACGATACATTGCTTAGTAAGTTTTCTAATTCATTGATGTAAAAGTGGCTTGCATATGCTTTCCCACAGTACCTTATACATCATATATGTTTGATGTATTGGCCAACACAACTGATGGAGTGGAAGAATTCTCTGCTCCTCGCTCATTTCGAACACTACAAGCTCCTCCTACTTCCCCCCTCAATTTTAGTATTCAAACCCTCAGTTACAGCAGTTTGCTTTTATTATGGAATCCACCAATGTGCACCAATGGAATGATATCAGGATATGCAGTGAGCAAAGTTATACTGTAACTTAGATATGTGACATTTATTAATACCATCAACATTTAGGTGAATTATATTCCAGCAATTGGCTTTCCACAAAGTCCTTATATAACCTCTAATGCTACCAGTCTTTTACTTCAAAACCTTTTGAACAGTACCATATACACAATATCATTGTTTGCCTTTACCACAGGTATTTGTGGTTCAGGAGTATCTGGAACAAATGTGACACTGCGGGGTAGGGAAATGTATGCTCTTAATGTAAATAATGTGAATTCTTTAAAACAGCACCGTCAACTATTCCAAGTGTTATTTATATACATGAGAGTTTCTACAATAAATAACACTGACAACCATCAAGATGATCAGGCACTTGCACAGTTTCAAAGTGAGGTATGTTGGGGAAGAATAGGTTAGTTGGGTTTAAGTAATTGGGGTACTAAGCCACCATTATTTATGTATCTCAATGGAGATGATCATACTGTAATTATAATAAACGATGAATCATATAATAATAAAAGGTGAACAAAGCCTATAGAAATCAATATTAATAAGGCAGCTTTATACATGTATACTTGCTGCTATGGTGATATATTCACTGTAGCATGAATGCTTACATGCATTAGTTTTAAACTAGCAGCTCATGCATAGGTCTCCAAAAAACACCTCACTACAGCTAAAGACCAGTCTTGCAGTCTTATAAGCATGCTGGGTAGACGAGAAAATTGATATCCCCAACCTCCTCCCCCCCCCCCCCCCCCCCCCCCCCCCAAGTTGTCCAAAACTATTTCAATCAGTACCATGCAGGATACTAGCAATGCACTTTAACTATTTTGTCCATAGAGTGCTGTAACAGACTTTGTATCTCATCCAATGTTTTATTTTAAATCAGCTAAAGATTTTTGTAAATGCCACCCTTCGGACAATTGGAGTAATAGAAGACCCAAACTTGGAAATGATATGTGCAGCTGTACAAAGGTGAGAAATGCTTGTAGTTATATACCAATGTCATTAGTACAGCTTTGAACTATACCTTCACATAGATGTCAAAATGATGTCATCAATGGGTGGTTCAGAGTTGAGTGCAAAATTTTGATATTTCTTACCTTACTCCCTATTGAGATTACAAGGTTCATTCCGTCTGTTCAATCAAACAGCATTACAAGTGCAGCTCTTGAACTTGTAGTTGGCACACAAAAATTTTCAGGTTTTGTTTCATTTAGTCATAAAAGAATGTATGATCATCAATACACACTTACAGCATATGGATTTTGCAGCTGCAGCCTGAATGTAAATAATGGAAGAGGAACATACAACTGGCCTGAGGCATTGGTTGGAGGATTTACATCTCAAATGTGTCAGTATGGGGTTATAGGTCAGAATGTGACACGAAACTGCATAGAAAACATGACCTGGACTGAGGATGCTTCCATGTGCCCTACAGAGGTTACCGATCAGTTTAATCAGCTGAATAAGGCTATTAAAAATGTTAGCATTAAATTGCACTGCATAGCTAATCAGATTGAATTTCAATAGCAAACAATTAGCATCCTGAATGTGGTAAATGTAACAACACAATTACAAGCTGTAGTGTCACAAGCTACCTGATGGTAGACCAAAGTGTCTCCAACTTGGCTGTAGTAACATCTGTGTTCACTCAAATTTCAAACATTTTATCATCACCAATTGTACCAATACAAAACAAGGTACATGCATTCTATCACCTGCTATTTTCAAGTAATCCTGCTTCTTCAATAGACAATCAACAATGTTGTCATGGTGCTAAGCAGTATCCAAAATTGGCCAGCAACTGTGTTGGCGACACATGGCCCAATGTAATAAAACTAAATGTAGTGAAAGTTTTTATATATTAACCCATTTTCATTTTTCAATGCAAAGAATTGTCAAATCATTTGAAGCAATTGCTTCCAATTTAGTTCAGCAGCAAAACTTTACATCACTAGTTTCTTCTCAAAACCAAACAACGTTTGTAGCTCAAAAGGTTTGTCTCAATACTCAGTGGATAACTTGTGATTGTTGAACTCATTTTCCATTACATATGTATATAGGTCTCTATAGCCACACTTACCACTAGTGGCACCAGTTATGACTTTTCAACTCAAAATGTTGACCATGGCAACCAAACATCCACAATCACTTCCTATCCAAGTCCATCAAAATCCAGAGCTTCAGTTTTCCTGCCACCATCATTGTTTACATCTATAAACAAAATAGATGTTGGGATATTCTTTACACTTTACAATACTGCATCTTTCTTCCCACTAATTAATTCATCCAATACCACCACGATAGCATCTCTTATTCTAGGAGCCACTGTTGTGGGTGGAAGTGAAGTATCATTCGTAAATCTTACAATTCCAGTTCAATTCACTTTTAACATCCCATTCAATGTAAGCTACCAGGCTATGCAAAATGTGTGTCATTGTTACTGCTGGAACAGAATTATTCCAGGATTGACTGTGTGAGTTGGGACTTCAATGCGGCAGGCAAGAAAACATTTGGAATGTCAGTTTTATTTTGTTCAATGTAAATTTTGTCCATTTGTAGGAGGAAGTGCAAACTGGACCTCTGAAGGATGCACCACCAATAAAAGCAACACCTCCAGTAGCCAGATTGAATGTCGATGTTTGCACTTGACAAACTTTGCCATTCTTGTGGTAAGTATTAGTAGTAGTATAGAAGTGAATTTACTCTATGGCTGTGTAGGACATCTCAAGTAGGATGGATTCAAACCCACAAATGTTGATACCTTCACGTGCTTTGGATATCATCACTTACATTGAAGTGTCACTGTCCCTTTTGGGCCAAGTAGTGACCATTCTGACTATGTTACTGATAAAGTTAGTGGAAAGTTGATATGTTTTATTTTTCATCATTAATTTCCAACGTTCTTAGAAAGCAAAGGATTAAAGATGCTTCCAAATACCACATTCAGCTGTGTTGTGCTCTTATTGGAATGCTTTTGGTATTTGTAATTGGGATTGACAGGACTGAAACATTTGGAGGCTGTGTGACTGCTTCAGTGTTGATCACTCTGGTGGCTGTGATGTGGATGGGGGCGGAGGCTTTGTTCATGTTCCAGAAACTCGTCCTTGTGTTCTCCCAAATCACAAAATGCTACATAGTTATTCTATCTCTCATCTGTTGGAGTACGTTGTAGCATCATACATTGTGAATATATGACATTAAAGTCTTGATTTTACCCAATAGTGATTCCATTGGTTCCAGTAATCATTCCACTGGCTATTAAAAGAAATTTACTTATTAAACGAGACTCACATATGGGATAGTAAGTTCAGTTATGTAGACAATTGCATTTTTGTCTGTCATTATTTTACATTTTCACTTTCTAGTTGCTTTATCAGTAATTTCACAGCTTTTCTGGCTTCATTTCTGGTGCCTATACTACTGGTGCTCGTCTTTAACACAATCATATTCATCATTGTAATTGCGGTGCTAGTTAGACACGCTATACGACGATCAAATCGGCAGCAAAAGAAATTTGATATCATTCAGATGATGACAGATATCACTGGCGTAGTTTTCCTCTTTGGTCTCACCTGGATCTTTGGAGCTTTTACTATCCTAAAAGCTGATCAAACCTTCCAGCTTATCTTCACAGTTACTAACTCGTTTCAAGGATTTTTTATATTTATCTTATTCTGTGTCTTGAACAGCGATGTTCGACTGGTCTGGGTCAAAAAGTTACAAGGCAAACGTCTTGCTTCACTAAAGTATGTTACATCATCGATATCAACAAAACTAGGCACACTCATTCGAGGAATGCAGCCTAGTGAAAATAAATGTGAAGTCGAGCACGATGAAACCAAAATGCGAGACATAACTGAAGAAATCGACACTCTAAGCCAATCTGATCAACCTTCGAACACCAGCCCATCTAGTCACATCAATATACAGCTTGCTGGTGAAACTATCATAAATTGCCACACATCCGATAAACAATCAGAAAGTGAACTGTAAAGGTGTTACTATACCAGTAGTAAATAAATACCCGATCCTTGAGTGATGTTTTTTTAATACATGCTGCATGCTAATCATTAATTGTACATGTATGTTTATTCAAGTGTGCTATACATGTATACACCGTATGTGCCATTATATAATGAAAGGGACTTGCTGTGATGTGTCATAAATGTATGTATCTATAAACCTGCATCAGTGCATGTGGTGTAAATATATTTAAACAAGTAAATAAAAAAACTTCTCTATCAAGAAAGTGATTGGTGGGTCTGATGTAGGATTGGTGGTGCAAAAAGCAAGGAAACAAGGTACAGTATGTTAAAGTGAGGTTTGGTAGTATCCTACAACTATAACAGTCCTACATTTGCAAATAGGCTTCTTCATTTTCAAATTCAGGACTGTGTGTTGTAAGAACTACCAAACCTCACTTTAACATACTGTACCTTGTTTCATTGCTTTTTGCACCACCAATCCTACATCAGTACCACCAATCACTTTCTCGATAGAGAAGTTTTTGATTTACTTGTTCCCCTAATTGTTTTTTTCTCTGCCAGGAGTGTTCAAGGCTTAGTGCATTCATTGCAATGTATAGGACGCTTACTAGATTCCTCTTATGTATAATCTGAGTATATAGGCCTCTCAGGTATATTAAGGCAAGGCTTTTTTATTTTATGCAATTAACTGAGCGCGTGCGTACGTTGCTTGGTTTCAAATTACTAGTAGCAGCTGCTGCGTATCGATGAACAATACATGCACACGTAGCTGCAGATAAGCGTGTGGAAAATTTTAGTTTTAGGTGTTGTTTAAAGGATCAACTAAAGTCCCCTGACTATTGCTTCTTTGTTGTTTGGTTGCGTATCACCACCGCGATTTGTCGGAATCGAGTGATACCCCTAACACACATGCTAAGGATGTCCCTTAAACACCATCCTTTTTTTTCTTGTCATAACTGATTTCTGGATATGAGTTTGATACCCCCCCTTCCCCTTAAGAACATCCCGGAAAGAGCACAGGATTAGGTAGTATATATTCTTTGCACATGTCATGCTGTACATGCAAGTGAAGTTGTGTCCACAGAGACAATTAGAAACTTGTGACTGTGGGCTAACCTGAAGATGGTGCAATGGCCGCATGTAATCGTTGTAATAAGCAGTGTGACAGCTACAGAACTGATTAAACACGGTATTGTGGTGACTGCTGGATTGTACATGTGTTGATGACTTAAATTTGATTGCTTTTTGAAATTGATGATAAAAATAGCTGTCACACATTTAATTGACTTCTGACATCGTTTAAATATGCACATGTACATGAGTGACATATTTTCGATTCATTCATTGATGTACAGTCTGTAGGAAGCAGAGAGGTAAATCCATAAACTGTAAGGCGTAATTTAAAAAAAGTGCCATTTTAACGTTCAATTGAAGCGATGTTAATAAATTACGCGAAACAGAAGGGCGTATTCGCTCGGGGAATGTTTGAAGGAATATTTTGAGAAATGGGGGGACATTTTCTCCTAGGAAAAAATGTCCCCCGGACATTCTTTCCTAGGAAACATTGTCCGGCCCGACCATTTGCGCCAGGCCTAATTTGACAGCCCCTGCCAGTATATGCTAGGGACACTTTTTTTCTCTGAAAAACTGTCCCACTAGTGGCGTTGTGGCACACTCGCCACTGGGGGGGGGGGGGGGGGGGGGGGGGGGGGCAGATATATATAAAGGCGCCCCCCCCCCCCCAAAAAAAAAAGCTTCTGCACATACATGTATATATACGTGTACATGTCCATCCATCGCATTTTAATCACGAAGTAATTTACAGCGAAATTGCCACGGTCATTTTCACGTACAATTGAAGGAGAATGGGGGGGGGGGCGTGTTAAGTGCTCCTGTCCAACCAATACATTGGAACTACAATAACGCCAGTGACGTAGGAAGGAAATATAGAGTGCAGCGGCCAACAAAGGTGGTTCCCCCGCTTCCCCGGGGAGGGTACGGAGGGGGTACCCCTCCCGTTCAGCTAGGGGTTACGGGGGAGCGCTGTAAGGTCCCCCATCGGGGTCTGGGGCGGAGCCCTAGAAGCCAACGCTTTTTGCATAGAAAACCCCCCAAAAACTACGCTAAAACTGTAACCAGGTTAGTTTGTTTTGATACCTTGCCTCTGCGCATGTAATGTAAAATACAAAACGGCTATAGTGCAGCCAAGGCCACTTTTGGTAACCGTTGTAAACAACGTTGCACGGGTAGCCTAGCTTGAACTAGCTCTCACGATCGATTTGAAGACCACTTGCATGTCATTAACTAGCAGCAATTGCTAAGCTTTTGAGTTATATATGCACGCTTATCAACCTATTTTTAAAAATTGTTGTTGTGAAAAAGTGCAGCGGCCATGGCCGCTGCTGCCGCCCCAGCTCCTACGCCCCTTTAGTATAACGACTGCTTTGTTTTATGGTTATCCAAATAAACGAATGCAATAGTTCAATTAACAAATAAATAAAGTAGCGATCGCAGCCTAGTCTCGTACCCAGACCCTAGTACGTCACAGCTGCGGATGGTTACATCACCGCTACGCTAGAACTTGTAGCGGTGATGTAATCCATCCGCAGCTGTGACGTAATAGGGTCTGGGTACGAGACTAATCGCAGCCTAAGTGATATTAATCGCTTTGTAGCCTCAAGCATTTAAGCAGCGCATTCCAGGCTAACTTTACTTTGAGTCTGACACCATGCATACTTTAGCCATCATTTTGGCGCCCTAGCTATATTTTGGCGCCGGGGGGGGGGGGGGGGGGGGGCAATTGCCCCCGTGCCCCCCCTGGCCACACCGCCACTGTGTCCCACATGGGAATACAATATGTCATGTACACACAAATAACTAAGTGATATTAATCGCTTTGTAGCCTCAAGCATTTAAGCAGCGCATTCCAGGCTAACTTTACTTTGAGTCTGTTAAGACACCATGCATACTTTAGCCGTCATTTTGGCGCCCTAGCTATATTTTGGCGCCCCAGTTTTTAGGGCCGCTGGCTGGGGGGGGGGGGGGAAGGGGGGGGGGGGGGGGGGGGGGGGGGGGGGGCAATTGCCCCCCTGCCCCCCCTGGCCACACCGCCACTGTGTCCCACATGGGAATACAATATGTCATGTACACACAAATAACACAGTTCTCTTTTGCAAGTTCAATACACTCTTTGACAAGATGCACTATACTATTTCTTGAAGTTCTTTCCATTTATGACATCATACAGGTCAGCCCAGACCTGCCCTAGATGCTTCAGGTACCCAGACCCATCTCTTGCAGCATACGTGGTCAGGTGACATCCAAGACTGTCGTCCTTAACTCCGTACCCAACACCATAGCCATCTGGGGTCACTGGGGCAAACCCTCCCACCAGGACTGCATCAGAGGAGAGGGTGCTGGTGGAGAGGATTATGTGGTTGATATACGAGTAGGCGGGGTCTTCGAATATGGGCGTGACATTGAGCCCCTCCTCTTTAGCCAAGGTCTTGAGAGCAAAGAGGTGCCTGTCAAATCCCTGTCCTATTGTCATGGCAATAGCACGGTCAAAATATAAAAATATTTTAAATAAACATACAATGCATTAGAAAATAATGGCAAAAAATTCGGGTCTGTAGAGTATTGGTGAGAATAAATATTGGTGAAGCATTTTTTTTTTACTTTAATGCAAAGGGGTCTAATTTGGCTTGGTAAAATTTCCCCCACCAATGTTTTGTGCTATATACCAACATGTATATCCCCCAGTGGAAAGATATGACATATACGTATACATGTAGGCTTGAGCGTGTTCGGATAAATTTCCTCCCACATTCGGATTCTGCGGACGGATTTTATTTTTCCCATATTCGGATGGACAAATTCAGATCATATTCTTCACATAAGTTGGGACTAAACAATTACATTAACATGTACATGTAATTGTATATTATTAAACTGTAACAGCATCAATTTCTATAGTAAAACTGCAGTCGTAATAATCCTGTAGTACTCTTTGTCAAGGGAAAATAGCTCTTTTCTCTTTTCCTATACAAGATAATAAAATGGCATAGTACTATAACTCCAAATACAAATGTTTTCACAGTCATTGTGAAAATTGAGGTTATGTGCAAATGTGTAGACCCTGCAGGCCCATAGTCCATAGATGCCAAGTCACACACATTAGGTTAGTGGCAGTGCATTCAGTTGCACTGATTCTCCATGCATCTCACATGCACACTTGCCCAGCATTGTGCATTTTGTGACAGGTAGCAGTCATGTTGTATAGGGTAGCAAGTCTAGGTGCACATATAGATACATAGGTTGCAGTAGTGACCCATGTATGGATAAATTTATCAGTGTAAATGATGCATGTAGTGCATGCTTAATGTTAAATCATTGCGTGATGGGAGTACATAGCAGTCACATGTATAGATACATACATAGGTAACACATCAGATGCTGCATGCTCCAGCATATGAACTTGGCATCTGAGGCCTGTGCGTGGTTAGTATATAGTCTTGTTTAAAGAATTAGCGGCTGCTGCTGCGCTGATTGATATGGGGCGTACACATAATTAGCGTGTCCGTATGGGGTTTTAGCGACGCTATAGCGTACGTGTATGCAGAAGCCTATAAGCGCGGTAATAAGAATTAAAGTCGATTTAGCGCATGCGTATGTGTATGTACATATACTAGGATCCACAACTATCCAAATACACCGCATTCGGATAAAATCCGTCCGATCCGAACACGCTCAAGCCTATATACATGTAATATGTATGTACACAACACACAACCCCCTCCAACACACACACACACACACACATACACACACACACACACACACACACACACACACACACACACACACACACACACATACCTGTGGCTGCCTCCTTTACCAGCTTGGAGTGCCACACCACAGCCTCCCTGATCAGCTTCATCATGGCCTCCACATCAGCTGGATGGGAGTGCTCAAAGGCCTCCGAGCAAACCTTGGTCGCCATGGTAGCAGAACGTATGGTCTCCGTGCGGCCATGTCTGAAGGCAGCAGTACTGCACGACTCATAGGTGGGGACACACCCCTTGTACTGACGATAGTAAGCAATCTGGAGAGGGATATGGTCACCTGGTCATGTGGTCACCTGGTCATGTGATCATGGTGATAGGACCACCAGGTCATGTGATCACATGATAACTACCACACATACACATGTAACACACACCCATCCCCTCTTCCTTCCTTCTCCCTCACAATCACACCCTCTCCCTTCCAACCACACCCTCCCTCATAGCCACACCCTCTCAATCCCTACCTGCAACGACAGCTGCAGTATGGCGTCAGGACTGAGGTTCACCTTCTTCAGATACTTCTTCCCGTACTGCTTGTGTTCCATCATGTTTATGGTAAGTGAGTTGGCTGCCTTCTCTGTGGCCACACGACCATCAGATATCACCTTCTTCAAGGCCTCGGACAGTTTGAACTCCAGCCTGTTCAGAGGGACCCCTTCAGTGGAGGGGGAAGCCCCTGCGGGGGCGAAGGGACAGCCCCCGCCCCCAGGAACATAAGGTCGCGTGGTGGTGTCCCTGTACAGTTCATTGACCAGCCTCAAGATGGCCACCCCATCACCCCACGAGTGCTCAAAGTTGACAGCAGCCATGCCTGGCTTGGTCACGATCAGTGAGAAGGACTTGTCAAACCATCTGCACCAGGAAGTGGGGTAGGGGGAGAATGAACAGGTATGACACCTCCCCATTATTAATATGACTCCTCCCTAATATTTAATAACCCTCGTAAAGTGTACCAAGGACAGCTTTTCCATGGCTAAGTGATAAATTACAATTACTTATCATTACATGCAGCGCAAGCCATGAAGCTATTAAAGTTGGCCTGGGGACCACCTCGTGGTGCCCAGCCCACTTCTCCCTAACCTGTCATGAAGCCATGCCCCTGTATAGTAGAGCCCAACCCCCCTCCCCATTCCAATACTCCTTATTAGTGCCCCCCCTCACTACCTATTGGCCCCCCAGTTGTGCAGAAGGGCGTGGGAGATTTGCTCTTGTGCTGAAGCCTCACTGTCATCTAGGCACACCACAAACAGGGCAGAGTCTATCCTGCTCAGAGCACTGGCGTTGCTAGGGTCCGCTACCAGCTGTTCCCTAGCCTCCGCCCACTTGTTCCTCTCCAGGGAGGTAAGGTAACTAAGCGGGTGGTCGAGAGGGGGAGGGGCATCCTTCAAGATGGATACTATTTGTGAGTAGATGACAGAGGGAGGGACAGGAAGGCCTGGGGAGGAGGAGAGGTGAGGATGGGAGAGGGAAGGTAGGAAAGGTAATAAGAGAAGGAAAGGAACAAAAAAATTTTAATTGCTAGAAAAATGATGTAATGGTGATGCAATGGTGTCATATAATGATGATTATCTACATGTGATGTAATGGTGATGGGTCAGTGCCTTAACCCCCTCTTCCCCCTACCATTCCTCTGCAGTGCCTCCACCTCATAGAAGTGCCCTTGCCTCATCACCACAACATGGCGGCTGCCCTCGTAGCTGACCAGCTCGTCCTTATCTGGGCGAGGGATGCGGGTGGAAGAGAAGAGGCGAGTGTACTGGGACATGTCCAGGGGGAAGGCCTTGACCAAGAAGGCTGCATACCAGGAGAAGGTGCTGGGAACATACCTATGGAGGGAGGGAGGGAGGGAGGGAGGGAGGGAGGGAGGGAGGGAGGGAGGGAGGGAGGGAGGGAGGGAGGGAGGGAGGGAGGGAGGGAGGGAGGGAGGGAGGGAGGGAGGGAGGGAGGGAGGGAGGGAGGGAGGGAGGGAGGGAGGGAGGGAGGGAGGGAGGGAGGGAGGGAGGGAGGGAGGGAGGGAGGGAGGGAGGGAGGGAGGGAGGGAGGGAGGGAGGGAGGGAGGGAGGGAGGGAGGGAGGGAGGGAGGGAGGGAGGGAGGGAGGGAGGGAGGGAGGGAGGGAGGGAGGGAGGGAGGGAGGGAGGGAGGGAGGGAGGGAGGGAGGGAGGGAGGGAGGGAGGGAGGGAGGGAGGGAGGGAGGGAGGGAGGGAGTGAGGGAGTGAGGGAGGGAGGGAGGGAGGGAGGGAGGGAGGGAGGGAGGGAGGGAGGGAGGGAGTGAGGGAGGGAGGGAGGGAGGGAGGGAGGGAGGGAGGGAGTTACTTATAATAATATATAACAAAAAACCATTGCACTGTACAAACATACATACATGTAGGTATGAAAAATTAGAGATGGACCAAGAGATGGACTAACCAATTTTTTCTACCATATAGGGAAGTCCTATGCCATCAGCCATATCCAATGCACTCCTCCATTTAATGCAAAAGCCTCTGAGACATACATGTACATGTGCATATAAATTGGTGGCTATGATGGTGGCAAATGATAAACTGGCCGACACCACTTTCCCCATTTGATGCAATGTGCACAGAGAGGTGCTTAAGATAGAGGGTGGCTTCACATCCCATCAGCTGAAACCACAAATACATAACTACAGTGCACACACACACACACACACACACACACACATGCACACACACACTCACACATGCACACACACACCACACACACAACACACACACACACACACACACACCTGATCACATTCCTGAATGTCTCTGTATCACTCTTTTCAGGGTTAAGATGGTACACTTCTGGCTCCAGCTTTCCGTCCACAAGGGCATTCCTGAACCTCACAGCTGAGTGGATGAGGTTAGTAGCCCTATCAGCCTGTCAATGAGGTGGGCATCATTAGGGAAAGGGAGGGCCAAAGAGGTGGGTATCATTAGGGAAAGGGAGGGCCAAAGAGGTGGGCATCATTAGGGAAAGGGAGGGCCAAAGAGGTGGGCATCATTAGGGAAAGGGAGGGCCAAAGAGGTGGGCATCATTAGAGAAAGGGAGGGCCCAAGAGGTAGGCATCATTTGGGAAAGGGAGGGCCAAACAGGTGGGCATCATTAGGGAAAGGGAGGGCCATTGTGGTCAGTGGATTCCGTACTGAAATAGGTCACATGTACATGTACATGTAGCAGATGCATATGTACTTGATAGCATACGTTAGGATATGTTAGGATATGTGTTGGGATATATGTCTTATGGCTTATCAATAACATGTACATGCTCCATGGCTTTGTCGTGCACTTGAGCATGTAAGTCTGAGAGGTAATGTACATGTATGCACACATGTACAGTAGCTGATCTTATACCACATGGATCTAGCATTTCATGTCCGGGTGGTGTCTACTCCATCCTCATGAGGGGACTCAAGGTCATGAGGTTTGTGACCCGTCAAAGTTTTTGACCTTTTCTATCTGCCAGACTATCATGCATGAAATGACCCCCCCTCCCCCCCATACACAAGACCTGGTCTACCCCGTCCTCCCCCTCCCATGCCCCACCACACCTCCCACCCCCACCACACTTCCCACCCCCACCACACCTGGTCATTGCTCCTGGGGTCAGGCTGCAGGCCTACATAAGGATTGTAGTTGAGCATGATGGAGCGTCTGTCTGCCAGGTACATGTCGAACCATGGGCCTGGTGAAGTGTGAGAATGGGCACATGATGTGTGTGTGTGTACATGTGCAAGGTATTGTACATGTGTGTACATGGCGTGCATGTGTACAAGATATGGTGTGCACACATGTGTGGCACAATCACAACCCCCACCTGATATAAAGCTGGTGTGCTTGTTCTGTTGGTCATTGTGGACCAGCTGACGGTTCAGTACTGGAGGGGAGGAGTACAGAAGACCTTAACCCTTTAGTTCCTCTAGACAGCATGCCTTAACCCTTTATAACCTAAGCCCTTAATCCTTTCGTTCCGTAGATAGGACCCTCTCAGTCCAAATGTGGAAACAACACTATTTATGTTACAAGGTCGGACACATATAGCATACAATAATCACACCCACCCTCTCCTTGCCACGCCCACCCTCTCCTTACCACACCCACCCTCTCCTTACCACACCCACCCTCTCCTTACCACACCCCATCCTCTCCTTACCACACCCACCCTCTCCTTACCACACCCACCCTCTCCTTACCACACCCACCCTCTCCTTACCACACCCACCCTCTCCTTACCACACCCACCCTCTCCTTACCACACCCACCCTCTCCTTACCACTACCACACCCACCCTCTCCTTACCACACCCACCCTCTCCTTACCACACCCACCCTCTCCTTACCACACCCACCCTCTCCTTACCACACCCACCCTCTCCTTACCACACCCACCCTCTCCTTACCACACCCCATCCTCTCCTTACCACACCCACCACCTCCTTACCACACCCACCTTCTCCTTACCACACCCACCCTCTCCTTACCACACCCACCCTCTCCATCCTCATACTTGGATGCATAACTCTAATAACCAGAGCACACAATAATATTTCGGGAATTCAACCCCCCTCCCCCACAAACACGCACACACACACACACATAACTCACACCCAAATATAAACACATAACGTTAACACCAACTACAGAAATATTAAAACTCACTTTCCCCGTCTCCCCCGCTGCGACCAAATTCGTGCACAACTTTCTCCGTGTGTTGGTACTGTTGCTGGGTGAGCAGTGGGCGGGCCGCATCCAGGTACCGCCTACAAGTATCCGCCAGCTTAGGTATGGGAAGTCTGGGGAGGCTAGGCTGGAAGTGCATGGTGGGGATCTTGCTGTACTGGATGTAACGGTCATCCCTGTCCCTTGATGAATAGACGGGCAGCGAGGAACTGGAAGAACAGGCAAGGCAGAGCCATATGACGATACGTACTCAGTAAATGGATCTCGTATCGTATAAAGGGAACATTACCTCAACGTTCGTCTGAACGCATCCCGAGGTCGTAAAATTACGCTGGGACCCCTCTGTCAGGCAACATACAGTACTGGGGATAACCGATTACACATACACACACGCTAGTATCACTTACGCTAAACATTCCCCTTATTTCAATTTTACAATACGTCGTTAGTTAATTAGATCCTTGTGTGCATGTTTACATGTATGATGATCTATGGTAGATGCATGGATGTCCTTTATTCAGATCTACATGTATAGATGTAATGTCATGCATGCATGTCCGCGACGTTTCCGAATAAATGCCATTAAATGGATGAACGTGGCGCAGTATTGTTTCATACAGATAATTACTACATTGCTGGTTGGACTGATGTTCTGAAGGACATGCATGATGTTTGCCACTCCCCCGACTTTTATATATGCCGGTGTATACGCTTTTAATTTTTAAGCATTGGTTTGTGGATACTATATAGTACTCGTAATACTAAAAGGGTGTCTTACATTAATTAGTTACGTATGTGCAAAGTGTGTGATACTCTCCTGTTCCCCTGCTGAGAGAATAAAACTTGATATTCCATCAACACCTGACAGCAAATTTTTTACACGGTGATAACGCGTACGTATACGTTCACCAGCTTTGACATGCATTGGCATTTTGCTGCAGGAGCACTATAGCTATACATGTATTCACTTTTCATCCTAAACTTCACTGACAGTTAAAAAGTATTACAACCAGGTCCGGCCACTTGGCTAGGGGTTATATTGTACAATACAATTGTTGACAAGCACACAAACAACTGAGTACAGTTCATTTTCTTGGGAGTGTTTGGTGATGGGAGTGGACCAGGATTGATTGGCATTAGCTCTAGCCAATAACAAGCTGAGGCTTGGACTGTAATGGGTAACTGAGCCACCACCTTAGGCAGAAGAGGTTCACCATGATCTGGAATGATTCACAGCCAACTTCTAGGTGTAAGGTGTTGTACACCACATTGTGTGAAGAGTGCTGTGCCTGGTTCTTCCTCCTCCTTTGCATGGGACACATAACCCAGAGGGGCCAAGTGCACAGTTGTGGGACGTCCATTAAGGTCAAGGAGCAGTCCAAATCCACACGGAGGTGACAATACAGTTGAACTACATCAAACAGTTGGGAGTATGGCCCTCCAAGCTCCTTATGAATATGAATTGACACTAAGCTTAAAGAAAATGGCAAAAAAAAATAATACCCACACAATAATACACAATTTAACTTACTTTATTGCTGGATTTTGACCAAAAACCAAATTTCAAGATGGCACAAAAATTAAAACCCACACAATAATAGACACTTCAACTTACTTTTTTTATTAAGACGGACTGAAGAACAGAACATCAAGATGGCACAGAAATTAAAACACACACAATAAAGTGAATGAACTAACTTTGTTGCTGGATGTTGGACACAACACTCTGCCCAGACCACCACCACAACTTGTGTGAATAGCACTCAAGACCACACCCACTGGTGTCAGCATCCATTTGATGGAGATGTGAAGGATGAGTTCTCAATCTGAGGGCCCTCAGGTTGGAGGTGGTGATGTGGAAGTGGTGGTGTGGTGTGGCATGAATTCTTGATGTGGTTGTTTACTTTGACTTGAGGCTCCACCTCCCCCACCTCATAAGTATAATAAAAATGAGGAAAGCATGTAGCTTTCACTGCAATCTCGACAGCTGGAGATAAGATGATGGTGTTTGTTGGTGGGACGTATTACACCATTGCTTGTGCAAACATCAATCTGTGCACCATCCATAGTAGTTTGTGAAGCAATTCCTTGAAGATCCCATTAGACATCTGCAATGGACAAATTACATATATATATATATATATGACTCTAGGTCAACACTAAAAGCTGTCATGTGTAACTTACCTGGTGCATGCTAAGAATGGCTACAGAAATCAGCTGTAGTGCAATACTTACTGGCATTTGCTCTCTAGCTCCATTCAACTGTTTAACAAAGTAGATTTGTTTGGATTTTTCAGCAGGCAACGTAGGTGAGAGTGCAGTATGTAGAAACACAGAAGAGGGCCAAATTGGAACAGCTAAATTAGTTAATTTAGAAACGGAAGAAGGTAATATGACTCTAAGATCGATGCTACATTTGTGTTTTGATCAAAATTCGTGTTTCAAGACAAGGTCCAATCTTACAGCAGTCTGAGGTGAGACATCGTCATTGTGCTTGCGCAAAACCTTACTAGATTTTACATCTCACCACATTATTTACAGCGCGCGCAACGAGCATTTCAATAATAAGTCTATGTGTAGGAATGACCAGTATGTATGGGACTGAAGCAATTGATTAGTGCATGCGCAATAATAGAAATGACAGACAATAACTGCAATAAGTACTCTACAGAAAACATGTGTTCTTCAACGCGCTTAACTTGTTACCGGATTTCTTTATGTTATAATGGCTCCGATAAACCTCTAGCTCAGGCTTTTTCCATGCATGACAAAAGGTCTTTTGCAAGGTCAAGCTTCTCAAAGGACACTCTTGCCTTCTTCTTGGAAGACAACCGGTGTACGTTAGTCATAAAGGTACCAACTGCTAGAGGTGAAGGGAAATTTTCATGCATTATTAATGTAACTAACGTAGCTCCATGATTAATAATTTCCTTAAAATGTGTACGTATAACGTAATACTGTCCAAACATTATACTTAAAACAAAATGGTACAAGAATGCAGAGCACCTGATTCTTAGTCCTAGTTAAACCATTAATGTTTGGCAGTTACAGCAGCAATGTTATCAGCAACGTTTGGCTGCTACAGGAAAAGCCTGCGTAACTATTTATGCCACACCAACACTTGCAGTAATAGCATATTGCTCAGCTGCAAAATCATTGATGCAATCACCATTTTCCATTGTACAATTTTCAAGCTCTTCAGTGGCAATTTTTCCTTGTGATGAAATGATATTAAATTTTGTAACCTGGATCACAGGGACTGTGTCGTCTTTCAGTGGCACACTGTGGATCACAGGGACCGTGTTGTCTTTCAGTGGCACACTGTGAATCACCGGGACTGTGTTGCCTTTCAGTGGCACACTATGGATCACAGGTATTGTGTTGTCTTTCAGTGGCACACTGTGGATCACAGGGAATGTGTTGTCTTTCAGTGGCACACTGTGGATCACAGGTATTGTGTTGTCTTTCAGTGGCACACTATGGATCACAGGGACCGTGTCGTCTTTCAGTGGCACACTGTGGATCACAGGGACCGTGTTGTCTTTCAGTGGCACACTGTGGATCACAGGGACCGTGTCGTCTTTCAGAGGCACACTGTGGATCACAGGGACCGTGTTGTCTTTCAGTGGCACACTGTGGATCACAGGGACCGTGTTGTCTTTCAGCGGCACACTGTGGATCACAGGGACCGTGTTGTCTTTCAGCGGCACACTGTGGATCACAGGGACCGTGTCGTCTTTCAGTGGCACACTATGGATCACAGGGACCGTGTTGTCTTTCAGTGGCACACTGTGGATCACAGGGGGACCACGTTGTCTTTTAGTGGCACACTGTGGATCACAGGGACCGTGTTGTCTTTCAGTGGCACACTGTGGATCACAGGGACCATGCTATCTTTCAGTGGCACACTGTGGATCACAGGGACTGTGTTGTCTTTCAGTGGCACACTGTAAATCACAGGAACTGTGTTAATGATTGATGCATCTGGTGCCAAAATTAAATCATTTGCAGACCTCATGTTTTGAGGAGTACAGATTAGAGGAACTGTCGCAGGTTTAGTTGTCTTGAACTGCTTGTCTGATATTTGTCTGCCATTAGTTAGGTTTTGCAAAGGATGAGCATTAGTGAAATGCTTTTGCTCATCGGCCATCGATATCAGCATACAAGCCTATAGATACCCAGCATCACCACTCAGAACTTGAGATGCTTCAGTTTCATTTAGTCCAAAGTTTGCCATAGCATACTTAGGATTATCTGCATGCATCTGAAGAGCTTTTGCATTGGTACTGAGTTCGGCCATGTAGTGGGAAATCTTGGTTGCAGGTGGACAAGTGAATCCCACTGGGACATTTGAGTTATGCAGGTGAGCAATTGCTTCTTTCTCCATACGTCCATACTCAAATGTAGGGTGGCTATCGACATTACACAACTTCTTTGCTTCTTCCAAATTCTTCACAATTCCAAGCCGGACAGCCATTTCTCTGTCAATATGGAGAGCATCCTTTGGTGGAATATTGAGCTCCAATGTAGTGAGTGATTAGATGTTCCGGCCCATACACGGCATTAAGTCTTTCAATGAGAACGTGAAAGCCGCGATTAGCATAACCATATTGGTGATACCCAAGATCTCCCACACATCCAACTTGCCACAGAATGACGTGTGCATCAGTAAGAATGGTGCGATTATGAAGCAGCATGCAGGTCAGTGGCTTCTAACGACTGCGCTCCAGGATGAGCAGGGTCCACACCCAGGTCAGCAAAGAGGCAATCCTCAGCTGAGATGGCTGGTAACATGAATGCTTCAATGCCTATATACGTACAGATGACAAGTGATGCTGCAGTGATATTGTGGGGCATCAGGCATTACCACAATTGGCTTTGCCACTCCACCGTTGTTTATATAAATAATTTATATACACAAGAGTATAATTATAGCGGATACCAAATACATACAACAAGTTCGTGTAGTGTTATGGTAACTGCATGCTATATGTACATCAACAATAGTATAGTACATGTACCTTGTTTTGTCGCGATTGCAATGGCACGATGCGATGGCTGTACAAAGACCCCAGGATGGCCGTAGAACACACCAACAGTTAGAAGTCCCTGTCTTGCATAATACAGCAACGCTTCAGACATCTGTACGTAAGTGTCGTATCGCCTTTTGTCCTCAGCATAGAAGACGCGGAGGTTCAACGCATCGGGTCGCATTTCTAAAATGTACACTTCGGTGACAGGGTCCGCCACACAATACAAAACTACATCTCCATTTCTGATGTACGAGGCGGCCTCCAGGGAGAACTGTCCGACGCTTTTTATGCCAGATCCGACGATTACCAGCTTTCCGCCGCCGTTTACTTTGGTCAACGAATGGTCTGAATCTGAAATAGAGGAGTTGCACCTGACGTCACGCGCGTACTATGCACGTATATTGCTATAAATATACACCGCGTGGGTACAAAAGAAGGCGGTGTTAAACGTATATAGTAACTTATTACATACCGTATTAGCACCCATTTTCGTTTTTTTGTTCGTTTCCACTCTCGCACGAAAACATGAAAACCAAGAAATTTACGGTTTTAGCATCAGACGAACCATTGAACGTACATACCGTTAGTTATTAAGTTTGCAGTGTTAATAATTGCGGTAATATGGCTACAACGGAGGTGGAGGTTCCACTGAAAACCCAGTTTGTCCCAAGGGCGCGGGAAGCGCGACATAGCGGTTAACGTTGAATGCGGTGGGCATGCAGTACCACTTATGCGCACGAGTGTACCAGTTAATAGCTTAGCCAGAATTTGCCGCTACACCATACACATTCTTTCTTGATACGAATCACTGAAAAACGTAAATAGCAACATACAAAATAGTATAAATAAATGGCAACGTACATCGCATACATAAATATAGCAACATAAGTTTAAAATAATACATGACGCGCGTGACGTATGCATGAAATCGCTAGCCGTTTTATATGGAGCCATAGCTAACGACCTTAATTGAATTCATTGAATCGCCCGGCATTTCTAGAAACTCACGAACAGTGATACTGTATTTAAATTGGACGCGCAGATGAATGCGGCAAGTGCTAATTCTGTTAAACATGAATTCCAATGGATCCATGCATGCAAACTGAAATGCATTTTTTAAAGGACTGTGATTTGAGGATGACAAACAATATTTGTGTTAGGAAGGATGGCTCATGTTAGCAACCTCCAAGCTACATGTAGTGTAAGAGTGGCCTCCGGTACATAATGAAATGAGAACAACATACAGAAAATTCTTGTAAATCAATGGGAGGCTCTTTATGTGTATGTACCTGAGTTATCAGCAGTGCTTATTTCGTACATGTATAAGATAAATGTGTTTGACCACCAGGCATAAGCTAGCACTCAATAGTCAAATGTAATTGATGTCTTTTATAGTATTGCCTGTGAATTATTTTTGATCCTGTTAGCTGATCAAGGAGTTCTGAGAAATGCCATTTCTGAAGTAGGTGGTAAACACATACAACAGAGCCTAGCCCAACCACTTTGGTTTGTGTACTTCACAAATTCATTCACTCCCTTTAAAACTTATGAAACACAGGTTTATAGATCACATTCGTGTCATCACACCTTTTGAATACAATCCATTAAACCAGTTCAATATAATGAACTTTATTTTAAGCATAAGGTCCATCACCCTCCACCCTCCTTCTATGAAGTGAGAACACAGAGCTGGAACAAAGAACATTCAATGCTGACATAAACTCCCATCGATCACAGACAAGGGTTGCTTTCTTTTAACCATTCCAATGAATGATGGTAAGTCTGGATTGCGAACCTCCTTTCCAAAAAGTAAACCTGGAATGCACTGTTAGCTAACTTTATAGCCAAAAATTGCTCTTCCTTTGGCTGGAACCTCATGCCATAGGACCACAAGGGGTGCCCTTCATCTAACCCAAAACTGCTCCTGTCCATCTGTCTGCAAAATGAAAGTCTTTAAGTAATCTGGACTACTCACTGTGGCACAGCAACTGTTGCATAATTTCTGGTAATACCCAGTATGTGGTTCAGGCCATAAAATCTCAAGATGTACATGAATGATACACAAAAGCCTCTTACTTCTCACTTTATCTCGATCCATTGCCTTCACCTTGCTAATTCTGGTTGCATCATACCTTTTTCAACTACACACCTCAAGTAAAACACAGTACTGCTTTATGCGAAACTTGAGTCTCCTCTAAGTGTACCAAGTGGTCTTTAACTTTAAAACTACTGCTGAATATAATCTAATAGGATTTCACAATGTACTTTCAAACCCAACTGTTTGCCCCTACAAGAGTTATGTCACCAATTCACACACTCTATGCAAGTTCTTTTTAAATGATCTTCAAAACTATAACCAAATAATAAACTATAACCAAATAATAAACTATAACCAAATAATAAACAGGAACAAACTCCTGACAGCTTGCACATTATAGATCACTCTCATGCATGCAGCTGAGTAGGACTTCACAATGCGCGCCACCAACTGATTAACAGACAATGAGTTCATGCCACCAATTCAAACACTCTATGCAATTTAATTTGACCTTACACAGTACCATAACTTTCTAACAAATCAAGGCAGCAATTTTACTTCTCAGTTGCTAGCTGAGCTACATACATGTATTGATTGATGCACGTTCACCCGATTCGTAGAAGTCCCTATTATCAAGCACCAAACGATCACATGGTGAGTAGTGTCGTCTTGAGACCTCTCCAAATTCTCTCTCACCAGCTTGCAGTTATTGCTTTCAGCGTAACTGTGCTCCTACATGCCCCCCACGTCATCAAGCTAGGCTAGGGTTCTCTTGCATCTTGACCATATATCATTCCTAAGAGGAAAATACAGTTAATTATCTATAAGTAAACAGGATTCACATGCAGGCATCATTCAACACAGTATTTACAAGCGAAAGAAATTCAAGCGGTGTCCATATTGTGGTAGTTGAATGGTAGTCATTAATGAGTTCATGCCACCAATTCAAACACTCTATGCAATTTAGTTCATGCCACCAATTCAAACACACTACGCATGTAATTTCTTTTCTTTAGTTCATGCCACCAATTCAAACACTCAATGCAATTTAATTTGACCTTACATGCACCGTACCATATAACTTTCTAACAAATCAAGGCAGCAATATTACCTCTCAGTTGCACGTATATTGATTGTTGCACGTTCACCCGATTTGTAGATTCACGCGCACCAAACGATGGCATGGTGGAGTAGTGTCTTAATTGAGACCTCTCCAAATTCTCTCTCACCAGCCGGCAGCCATTGCTTTCAGCTTCCAATGCGTAACTTACCAATGTCTCGTGCTCCTATATATATACATGCATGCCCCCCACGTCGTCAAGCTAGGCCAGGGTCCTCTTGCATCTTGACCATATATCATTTCAAAGAAAGAAAATACAATTAATTAATTCACATGCAGGTGCATCATTAATTCGACACAGTTTTTACAAGCGAAAGAAATTCAAGCGCGGTGTCCATATTATACGGTAGTTGAATAGTCATGTCGATTATTATTACATGTTTCATATACATGATGGAACCGCGCGGAAACGATACGGCGCTTCCTGTCCCAAACTGCTATAAAAGCGACGCCGTCCGCCATTACTGATAAAAGATATTTCGGAATGTCAGACGGTAAGCTATATAAGTCTAGTTGCTACGTCTGCATGCTGCATGTGTGCATAAAAAATATAGTTATATATAATATACCGGTATACCCTGCTTCATTGTATTCATTAGCCTTCTCATTGTATAGCCGGCAAGTGGCCAAACTGAACCACTTATTTTCGTCAATCGCATTAGCAGCCGAGACGAATGATGGGGAGTTTGCAATTGTATACCGGCAGTACTGCATGAGCTTTATACGGGGATATCCTTTGATCTCTGCTGTATGTAACTAAATATACAGTTATTACCTACATGGCAATATGCCGCATGCATGTAGGTTGACTTTAACATGTGTTTGTCAACATTTCGGTTCAAAATCGGTTATAACAAAAATGGTACCGTATACAGAATGGTACCTTTACAGCGTTTGTATCTTTGCAACCGTGCCAAATTTCCAGCATATTTTACGCGTGTATATGTTGTTTTCCGTATTTTCGCGCTGCCTTGTATATCGCGCACTCACGAATTCCACATGCACGATTGCGAATTCACGAATTCCACATATATGTATTATAGTGTTATACATGCATGCATGTTGAGATCGTATTAATAACACAAATACACTAGCTGATATATACAAATACACATTATTACGACTTTACACTATAAGATACATATATAGACATGCATATAGGGCAATACATGCACATTAAATAAAAATGATAATGACATAAACTATTTAAGCATGACATTTGGTGCGGGAGCCCCTCAGACAAAGGTTTGTTGCTGGATTGCAAAAGTCAGTCGTGCTCTCATCCATCCCAATACCTCACTGTTTGACTTTTCCAACTCTTATCGAGTCATGTTGAGATCGTTGATTTCATAAAGCACGTGACATTTTGAGCACGCTTTGCGGAGGGTCTGAAGTCATTCTCATACCCCAACGGTTCTAAAAATTAGAAGTTATATATGTTACATTACGAGGAATTGATGTGAGGAATATAACACTATTGAGTGTTACGTCAACACGTGCAATTAAGATGTCGACTCTCGAAACTGAATGTGCAGTTCTTTAGCTACATCTGCCGCAGTATAGTACTGCAGTAGATCATCGATCTGTAGATGTGGCTAAATATGTTACTAATGCAGACCTTAAGGACTGAACTGGAATTTAAAGTTAGTTGATTTTGTGAAAATCGGCCGGCTGAGTTGGTGATTCGGGGACATGTAGGCTGTGTACTATAGATGGCATTGCTGGCCCCAGACCAGTCTGAAAAAGTTTGTTGGTGATGATTTGTTTTTACTATTAGATGTGATACAGGGGCGGATCCAGGATTTCTGGAAGGGAGGGGGGGGGGGGGGGGGGGGGTCTAATAACTATATTCACGGGAGGGGCGTGTCCCGTCCCGTAACCGCTAGGGGGTCTGAGGGAGCGTTGCAAGCTCCCCCAGCGCCCCCGCCGTTTTTTTTTACTTTTGTGTTAATGTTGATAACTAGCAAGCGTAATATTCGGATTGATTTTAATATGCGTGGATATAGAAAACTCTAAATTGCATGGTTACGCAAAGCCATTGTTCTTAATTCAGGTGTAAACGACACACACGTTTTACATGTACCTTTAATAGTATTATATACCTACTTGATTTAGCTTTACCCGATTTGAGGAAAACTGTCTTCTTTTGATCGCTTACTTCCTATAAATTAATGAATGCACAATATCCGTAATTCTTTGTTTCCATACTTTTTACTAAATTGCTGTCTACAAATCCTACATCACCAATTTTATAAATTTTCGCATTTTGTATATTTACACCAAATTCATTGTGCTAATGTAGCGTTTTGGGATTACATAGCACCACCACAAAAGGCTTCCGCTTAGCTAGGGGGAGCCCCTATAGCTGGGAGAGTTGAGTCTACTTTTCCATGCTTTGCCCCCAGCACAATACCTAGCTACGAGCTTATCGTACGGTTGCCCAGCCACGCCCAACTATGTGTTTCAGTTTTCGGAAATATTCCCTAGGCCTAGGGGATTACTGTCCCAATGCCTCTTCCAACAACATCACGGGAGAAGGACTCATATGCAGCTTTTGTTTTTAATGGTTTTTCCAATTGAAAGAAGGCTCTCGATCGCTTTTCTACACACGAGCGATCAGAACTGCACAAGGCAGCTGTTTTAGGACTCTCGGTAGCTTCTAAAGGCACTCCAATTAGCAGCCATCTCAGCGCCCAAAGGCAGAGAGAAATGAATGATGCTAGATATTCATTAAGCATGATTTTCTCATATTATAATAAGTATGCATACTTAAGCACAGTGGATAATAACTTGTACACAACTGCCGTACGTTTCATTTCTGCTCATAACCAGAAATGAACCAGCCCCCCCCCCCCCCCCCCCCGGGATAAATGAAACTCTATGCCTATGGCCATCCAGTAGTGAATGTGGGGACCCCCTGCACCCCCCCCCCCCCCCCCGTTCATATTTGGCCAATCGCAAAGGAACCTCCTCTCTCCAGTTTTACTTTTCCGCCTATGACTATAGTCTTTTCATAAGTCGAAGGCATGCCAAAATTTCTGTCGCCCGAAAAGACCCAAGTGTATCTTATATGAATGATCGATGCGTGTTGTGGACTACCAAATCAAACAACTGCAGGGTATACGTGGACAAAGGCTGCAATGAAGAAGATGTTTAATCTCCCTCAATCCTTATTTACGGATGGCCATCCTTAAATAAGGACGATGACCACTTTTTAAAAGAATGATGTACACTTGATGCTTTGTTTTATATTAGTGATTCACTAGATTCAAGATCATGCAGATCAGTGATACTGCCGCGATTAAAACAGGTTTGGCTTGCTCAAAAACCGATATTACTGCATGTGTAAATACGGTGAAACCGCAATTTGCCGCTGGGTAATTCTATACCACTTTAACTCATTTATTGACACATATGTTTTATGTTTTATAGTTCATAATATACATCATCACCCGCCAACAAGGCTCGGCTGCTCTCTGAGTCAGCACCTCATGCTGCATCCTGGCTACTAGTCACACCTTCTCCTGGTCTTGACCTGCACCTTGACCCTAATGAGCTGCTAATGGTGGCTAGGAATGGACACGGCTAGAGGTTCCTCGTGTTCTTTGTGCCCTGGCATAGCTCTTGACCGCCTAGGCAACCACGCTTCTACCTGTAAACAGGGTGGTGATGTCATGACCCATGCACCACAACCATCTGCGTAATGTGCTTGTGGAATTCTGCCATCGTGGCGGTGCCCATCTAGGAGTGAGAGTTGAGTCAGGCAGTGGCCTTACACCAGACCTAAGCCATACCCGGCTAGCAGATGTACTTGCTCTCAATTGGGAGAGAGGGAAACATGCTGCCCTTGACATCACTGTGACCTCTCCCTTAATCCCTTCCATCCGAACAGCAGCAAGCTTGTCTGAAGGGGCTGCAGCAGAGGAGGCAGAGGCCAGGAAGCACAGAGCAAACGACCCCAAGTGTTCAGAGCTGGGTTGGGTGTGTATCCCTCTTGCAATGGAGACCTACGGAAACTGGGGAAGGGAAGCCCAAACCACCTTCTCCAGCCTGGCCTCTCACCTAGCCATCACCACTTCCTCCTACAAAGGTAAGGTGCTCACAGAGCTGTACAGCAGGCTGCAAGAACTTCACCCTGGTCAGGGCAATGGCTATAGGGCCTTACTGGCAAGGTGTGCACCTTCCCCTGGCCTCATGGACATCCCTTGAACATTCCTATGTATTGTCTATGTACTATAATTGAGCCAGAATGGATATATCCTATTGTATGGAACTCATTAATGTGTACATAGTACACTTAATTAGTAAACAGCCCTCATGGTTAATTCAGTTTATTGGCTACAAGGTGCGAATAATTTAACCACAAATGAATACATAGCAAATCCTTCTTTGCAGTCCTTATAGAAGCACTGATGATTTTAATAAAACACATACAACCCTGTAAGGGCCATGTTATGATGTCGTGACCTTGACTAATGCATGCTCAGTGATAGAAAAACATGAAAATGTAGCATTGTTATGCCTCTCATACAGAAATGCCGACCACTTAAAAAAAAATTATTCTTTGAAAATAGGAAAGAGCAGGTTGTATTCTACTGCTTCTACAGCGGGACAAAACTGGGTTCCATTGAAATGCCATATAGAAAGGTGTGAGTCTCCTATGATGTTTGATTGTATTCATGAGCCATAGAATGTGCTTATCTACTATACAATTTGGTGAGCCTATCATAACTGTTATCCAAACAACCATAATGGTACATGTAGGTGTAACAGTAGAATACAACCTAGAATAAATTTTAAAACTTTAAAAGTGATCATTTCTATATATAACACACACATTTACTAGTAAGCCTTCTAAGTACTTCACCTACATGTACTGCAATCGGTATGATATCAGTGATATTATTGTTATTATTAAGATAAATTATACCTACATATACGTAATTGTATACATGCATACCTACTTATAAAGCCATTGTACAGAACCATGTTTTACAGTCAAGGTAACCTGGACAGGATGGCTCTGCAGTTGACTCTCACTAAGGCTAGACCTAGGCAATTGTATTCCAAAGATGGTCTTGGTCATGGGTTGGTTTAGCCTGGTGGAAAGGCGACCAGCAAGCTTAGATATTTATGTATTTTTGGTGGTAAAAAATAAAATCAGTCCCTATCTACTCCAGCATGCAATCAAAATTGGTACGCAGCATGTACAACTGAGTGAGTGGTTCGAAAAGCTTTGTTTGATGGGACCTAAGTATGGTCTTACTTACAAAGACTAATCCCAAACATTGGCAATGCATTCACCCCTGTTTGGAATGCTATTAATCATCCTTATGGCCTGCTATTTTTGACAGTGCAATATCCCAACAAGACCAACTGCTCTTTTCAATCCCTGTAAAAATGTGTGGAATGGGCATTCGCAATCCTGTTGAAATGGCTAATATAACCCACATCACCTCAGTATCAGGCACAAGACATATTTCAGATGCCATCAAAGAAAGAAACCCTTTTCACTAGTGGAACATAATGCTAAGATGGCAGAAGCAATATCTACTATGCACCATGAGCTTCAGCAGCAAGATCAAAACAAGTTAGATTCAGTGCTCTCCACCCTTGATGCTAAGCAGGTACGTGCTGTACAAAGGGCCATCACTTTCATGGTTAACTGTACTAACAACCACATATCATCATTTTGATCTTTCTGCCACTGAGTTTCATGATGCCCTGACAGTCCGATATCATCGACCCCTTTTGAAGATGCCAGTTACTTGTGACGGATGTGGAGCTATGTTTAGTTACAAACATGCCCTGGATTGCAAGAAAGGAGGTCTCGTCACCAGGCATCACAACAAAGTAAGAGATACTCTTGATGATCTGTCATCTATTGTTTACAAGGACATCATCCGATTCAAGAGGCATGTGAAATCGCAGATGAACCCTCCTTAGTCACTGACCTTGGTGTACGAGGAATTTGGCAGCCTCAGACTCAAGCACTCTTTGACATACGTGTTATAGACACAGATGCACCATTTCATGTTAACAGAAGTGCAGCGGTGATTCTAGCATCAGCAGAAGCAGAAAAGAAGAAAAAACACAACAATGCTGCTAATGCTAGACGAGCCTCATTTACACCCTTTGTGGTTTCCGTTGATGGTGCTTTGGGACTTGTAGCAACCTATTATCTAAAGCATCTTTCTGAACACATTTGCCTTAAATGGGGAAAGTCTTATGGAGAAGTGATGGGATGGCTGAGGGCTAGTTTAACATTCGCCACCATCAGAGCCACAAATTTATGTCTTCGAGGTTCCCGCGTGAAATGGAGGAGTGCGCTGGACATGGTTGATGGCATAGAATAAGTTTATCATTTATATGTGAGTATGTGTGTGCTCAGTTCTCTCTTGTCATAATCAGTCAAAACTTATCACCTACCTATGTTTGTTTTGCCTTATGTATTGTACATCCCATTTGTATAAGTAAAATAATTATAATTAAATATATATTTTAAAAAGAAATTAGTCAAAGTATTAAAACACATCACAAAAGCAGCATGCACACATTAAAACAAAGTGCTGTTTAATACTACAGATCAGACTGTTGGGATCACCTGGAATGGTATGATGGTTGCCAACAACAGTCTGATGACCCTCTCAGTAGTTGCAAACAGAGTGAATGCAACATCTTCATCACAGCCTCCTCTGGTGTGCCAGGGGATAGCAGGAGGACAGTGATATGAACCAAATGGAACCCTATTTCCCCTAGCAACACCAGACCCTGCATGTATCAAACGGCACTGGAGGTTATGGTCAAGTAAATGTGTCAGCAGGAGTAGAGCTGTATCGTGGTACTCCTGATGTCTTTCCACATGGTGTTCAGTGTTGTACCAATACCATCATCACACTCTGTGTTGGAATGTACAGTGATCTCACACTAGCAGCATCAGTAAACCTATCTACAACATACACTCTTAACTATACAATCTCTCAGTAGCAGCTACTTGTAAGTAGAGAGTAAAGTACATCACATGTGTTATGGAAGTGTTGACTCTCCCACAGATGGTCCTAACATCACAGGAGGTGTCCAGTTTCAGCTGTTGACACCTACAAATGTTGATCCACCAGTGTTCCAGTTGACCTGCACCAGCAGTAGTTCTCCTCCTACAACTGTGCAGTGGACCATTGATGGAAGTCCAGTCAAAGGTGGTAACTATACTTCCTGTCAGACAGGGACAGATGGACCAACATCTACTTACAACAACACCCTGACTGTGACTGGGGGATCACCTGGGATGTATACATGCAATGTCACCACTACCTTCTCACCGGTGTGTGGAACTACAGGGTTTACTCTCAATCCAAGATCCACTACCTCATCCCTCAATGTATCAGGTATGTACTGCTTATGAAGAGTGTCTTATACCTATAGACATGTACCTCTATACAGCTCCTCCTGCCCCACCCACTGGTGTCACTGCTGTGCAGTCTGGTCCCACATCTGTCAGTGTCTCTTGGACTGCACCAACCTCAGGTGGTCCAGTGAGCAGATAAGTCCCATGTACAAGTGGTGGTTCAACCAATTCTACCTCTTATGTCCTAACTAACCTTGAAGTTGGGATTCATTACACCATTTCTGTCATAGCTGTGGGCACTTATATACCATCTGAAAGTGAAAGTGTGAACATGACTCTGGGTGAGTTTTCCTATAATTGGCACTTAACCATTACCCTCTCCACTCCATATCAGTACCCTCACTCACAACAGCAAGGTCACCTCAACTAGTACACCATCAATAGTGGGTACTCAGGCAGACAATGGTTATACAACTTCAGGAAAGGACTTCTCAACCATCAGTAGGTCCAGTGATAGCTAACATGTTCCATTGTTAGTTGTATGCCCTTCATATGCTCTACCTTCCTTCATATGCTCTACCTTCCTTCATATGCTCTACCTTCCTTCATATGCTCTACCTTCCTTCATATGCTCTACCTTCCTTCATATGCTCTACCTTCCTTCATATGCTCTACCTTCCTTCATATGCTCTACCTTCCTTCATATGCTCTACCTTCCTTCATATGCTCTACCTTCCTTCATATGCTCTACCTTCCTTCATATGCTCTACCTTCCTTCATATGCTCTACCTTCCTTCATATGCTCTACCTTCCTTCATATGCTCTACCTTCCTTCATATGCTCTACCTTCCTTCATATGCTCTACCTTCCTTCATATGCTCTACCTTCCTTCATATGCTCTACCTTCCTTTATATGCTATACCTTCCTTCATATGTTATTCCTTCCTTGGTACTGAAGGTATTGCTATAGGAGTGATTGTGGTGGTGGTGGTTATAGCAGTTGTGGTGGTGGGAGCAGTGGTTGTAGGTCTTGTGAGAAGGTGGGTTGGTTATCCATCATGGTGGTTAACACTGATCTGGCACTACATTAGATCTAGGAGGAGTGGTAGCTGGAGGCTGAAGAAGCAGACCAGAGATATCTTCAGTCCAGTTGAGGTCGTTGTCAATTCACATCATGAAAACCAGATTGAAGTAACTGAAGTTGGCGAAGTCTTTGAGGTAGAGGTCATGAACCAAACTGGCAAGGTTGAAACAAATATGGATGAGGTTGATGGTGCTACAGAAAGGGAATATGTGAATTGTCCATCAGATGGGTGATGAAAATAAAGTGAGTGCAGTGATGGTGTGGTCAGTGATTATGTGATGTTGGGCATTGAATGGAAATATAAAGACATGAGTTAGTTCAGTATTGCCAGCTTCAGGGACCGCGTCCAGAAGATGCACAGCAAAGGGAACAGAGGGTTCAGGCAGGAATACAAGGTGGGTGGAGCCTTTGGCATGCAATTGCAATGTGTCACCTTTGGTCTTATGCAGTCTCTGAAGCACTTATCTGAAGGTCCCCATGACATAGCCATGCTACCCTACAACATGTCCAAGAACAGATTTGCGTCTGTAGGCCTATATCCATGTGAGTAAAAGCCTAGGCCATGTCATTCAATCTTGTCTAAAGTACACCTCCTCATGAATACATATTCATTTTCATGTGTTGCATACCTGTGCTATGTATCACACTTTCAGATGATGAAGGCAGAGTGAAACTGAAGGAGATACCAGGAGTGGAAGGTTCTGACTACATCAATGCCAGCTACATCAATGTAAGAGGCCATCATACAACAGTCCCCTAACCTCATTTATCCCTCCAACCATTAGAGGTACAGGTATGAAAACTGCTACATTGCTGCTCAAGGTAAATTTAGTGCAGTGTGCCATACGATGTCATCACCATAGCAACCTCCCCATTAGGCCCCACAGAGAACACTGTGGCCCTCCTTCTGGAAGATGATTTGGGAAAACCATGTCCAAACAGTGGTCATGCAGACCAGGTGTGTAAAAGAAGGAAAGGTATGTAGAGGGTGTGGCTTTGGTGGGCTGTGTATGACATATTTGCTTGAAGTGGAATTCCATAAATTAACTGTTACTGAACAAAGTTACTGATGCCATTAGTTGTAATGCATTTGTTTTGACCAACAGACGAAGTGTGAGCAGTACTTCTCTGACTCAACTGGAGGTATCTTTGAAACTGAGGCAATAGAGGTCACCACAAACTCCATAGTCCCCTACCCTGACTTTGAAATCAAACAGCTGACAATCATAAGTGGGAGTGGGAGGGTCTGACCCCTTCCCTTCCCTTATCATGTGACCCCTCCCCTTCCCTTACCTTCCTCTGCTACATGACCACACCCCTGGCCCCTCCTTCCAGAAGGTGGAGCCTGGTGCAAAACCTCGTGAGATAACTCACTTCCACTACACCTCCTGGCCAGACCATGGGGTACCCCAGTTTGCCACCTCCATCCTCAGCTTTGTGAGGAGGGTACAGAAGGCTCAAGACAAGAGCAAGGGGATTCCCCTCCTGGTCCACTGCAGTGTGGGGGTGGGGCATACAGGAACCTTCATAGTACTGGATGCCATGATGGAGTGTGTCAAGATGGGGGTGGAGTCCATCAACATCTACAAGTTTGTTCAAGACATGAGAAGGAGGCGTGTCCTCATTTGTGACACAAATGGAGGACCTAGCTAATGTCTTCCCTCCTTCCCCCTCCCTCAGGACCAGTATGTGTTCCTCCATGATGCCCTGGATGAGTACATCACTTGTGGGGAGACAGATGTGTTGGCCACCAACCTGAGGGCCAGGGTGAACAAGCTCAGGAAGTACATCCCTGAGAAGGGCACCACAGGCTTCCAGGGACAGTTCCAGGTACCTTTGCTATCATGGGGTGATGGTTATGACTGCTGATGTGAAATGTATCCAGCTCCTGGATCAGGTGAGCTGTCATGTGACTGAAGATAACTGCACAGTTAGGGTTAGGGTAAGTATATTAGGTGAGGTTCTTCTGAGTATGATTCTATTTTTGAATTTGTCATTAATGAAATTGAAGTTAGCATTAATTGACTTTGATAATTTCGTTGTCACATATGTCACATGGATGTGATGTTCGTCTGAATTATCATTTATTAACTAATGTTTCATCTCAATACTGATAGTATCAATGTTCTAATGTGTGCTCCCTCATACACTGTAGGATGGTGATGGGTTAGAGCTGACCCAGTTCCACTACTTGGAGTGGCCCATTGGGGGTGTGCCCTCCAGCTGCCCCTCCCTCATAGACCTACTTCAGCAGCTGCCCAAGGCTCAAATGAACCGTGGAAACAAGCCAATCACTGTGATGTGCAAATATGTGTTAGCCATCATAAGGTTGAAGCAGTCACATTAAACAATCATCTCGTAATTTGTCTCTGCAATACCACCCATCACCCCACCTAACACCTACCCTCATCTCATCTCTACCCTTCCATATACCTTTAGTGATGGTATGGGTCATACTGGAGCCTTTATATGCATGCATTATGAACTGGAGAGAGTGAAGGTGGAGGGTGTTGTTGACATATTCCATTGCATCAAGGCTTCAAGGATCTCCCGCCCATATCTTGTACAAGATGTGGTAAGTCCCACAGCTAATCACCATTACACATCTACATATCCTCATCCGTCTCATATCCCCATATAATGCCCACCTCCACTTCGCAGGAGCAGTACATCTTCTGTCATGAAGTGCTTGATGAGTATGTCAGGAGCTTTGATAACTATGCTAACTTTAAAGAGCTAACAGCACAGCTTAACTAATGTGATGCTGCACCTTATTAGCTCACCTCATTGATATAGAATTTGTATGACATGACCATCGTCCTTCTACTGAACAGTTTAATCAATACATGTAGAGGTTCATTCTCTCTGAGCAAAATTGGGGAAAATGATGTGCCGCATGCTACAGAATACCAATTTATGTCTTGGATGCTCGCACATTAAATGAATGAAGTTGCTCAAAGTCTACTGGTGTTCCATGATAAGCAGCAGTGCTCAACACTTGCTTTGAAAATCAACTATTAAGACATCTTGTGCTAAGAACTAGACTAGTTTTCCTGCTGCAGCTTTGCTTGCAGTATATATAATTATTCACCTATTCGTATGTGCTATAGAAAAGTATTACTTTACATCACATGTAGTGGTCCGAAATGTGGAGTACCTTCGTGGTTGCCATGGTGACATGTACCCTGTTCCTCCTCCCCTACACTATTGCCCTCACTTTCATTCCAATCATTGTGTGGTATAGTGAACAAAACAGACTGCTCAATTACCTTCACATGTATGAACAGCACTTGCTGCGGATATCACGAAACAGACGAACACTAGATCTAGCCACGATCCACTTGCAATTAATCACGTGAAAACACCGATTACTTATATTACGTAACTAATTAAGCAATGACTATCCAACACTCCCCCATTGACTAGTGAATAACTAGTCAATCGGATCAGTCTCAGGGAAGTCTTTAGCCCATCCACTAATCCGAAGTCTGGCCTTAACCATCAGTCAGGTCCTCAGACTACTCATGTTCAACTGACGATGCCAGCCATATTTCAATAGGGTTGATAGTACAACCAGTCACTTCGTTGTGATGTCTGATGATACCTGGTGAAAAGACATGTAATAGGATCAAAAGCAGTTCAGCCTAAAACTACCATTTGCACCCCCTGCGATCTCGGAGCAAAATTTGGATGCGATGCGGGCTGCAAGCTACACATGTAGATTATCACCAGAGCACCGATTTATGTCTTCAAGGCTCACACATCACATGGAGGAGTGAGTGATGGGATAGGACTTCCCTACTTAAACAATAAACAGTGTTTCATGATGTGCTAATTATATTCGAAATTAATGGTGTACATCTGCATCAAGTTGTACATTACATGTACAAGAGCTCCTACTAGCATTCCTCGTGAGGTATACATGTAATGCATGTTAATAATCTATTCAGCTAATCAGATTGTGGCTACGTTACTACGTTACCCTCATGCGCACTTTTTCCAGCTAGCCTGGCTCTTTCTTTACGTTTACCGATAAAACCATACAAAAGATATTGTTATGTAGGTAACAATAATGTTTATGTATGCTATGCTCCTCTACATGTTGCATGTTTTCATTTTTGCAGTCCGACTGCATTCCTAAGGAATTTCGGTCTGGGACCGTTAATCCCCTAGGGAAAACAGGAACACATATAAATTTGGGCGTGGCCCCGACTAGCCCACACATCGGAGTACCTCAGAACTGATGGAGCTACCTACGCTAAACCTAATCTCTATCTTTTTTCTCGTCAGCGCGCCCTTTGGCACTTTTGGTAAGCGATTGTTAGTATTATAATAGTTGGGGCTGAGTTGAGCGTACTGCATCTGTATGGTCTTCCGTACAGTTGGGGCGGGGTTCATAGCTAGGTATTGTGCTGGGGGCAAAGCATGGAAAAGTAGACTCAACTCTCCCAGCTATAGGGGCTCCCCTAAGCGGAAGCCTTTTGTGGTGTTGTTATCTGTTGCTACATTAGCACAAGTCATGCAGTTTTGATCATACATGTTGCCTATATGGCTAAATATAACATCAGCAGATCCGCTGTATTTTTCTTAAGCAGTTAAGTACGACGATGGCACGGTACGGAACAGCTCAGCATGGCACGGTACGGCACGGTTATCGAGTAACGTTTATACCGCGTTTGTGGCTACAGTGTGTATGTGGTATAGAAAAACAATTCCGTAACTAATTACAATCATTAATTGCCAGAAATCAAAATGGATGACTTGTTTACAACGTTCCGTTCAATCGAGAAAAGGAGGCATCAGACAGAGGCGCAAAAGATTATATTTTTTCGTAACGTACACAATAGACCCCTTTTATATGACGTCATAAATCACATGAAATAATAATTTAATGAAATTCATTTGAGGTTAATTCAATTCATATTCAATGCTGTCCGCCATCTTGGTGCTCAAGTTACTATAGAACGGTATGGGCAATTTACAGTTTTTTTAATTGTTTATGCCTGTTTGGGGTCTCGTAATACTTTCCATGGAATGACGTCAGTGCACACTGTAAAACCAAACCCATAATCATTTACTGTGAACGTACAGAAATAACCAAACGCTTTGTTTTGTCCATACCGTCCTACAGTAACTTGTGCACCAAGATGGCGGACAACAGATAATTTTAATTTCAATGAATGTCATTGCTCACGCGATGAAAAGGGTCTATATGATGGCAATGCAGGCCCGTAGCCAGGGGGGGTTCGGGGGGTTCGAACGAACCCCCCCTCAGAGGATAAAGGTCCTGCACTCCGCTTACGTAGAAGTACTACGGTGCCGCCGTGCAAGCAGCTCTCTAAGGCGGATTTAGGCGATTAGGCTTCCCTTACCAATAACCAGAGATAGTATATAAACGTACGTATAACACAACGTACGTACGTAACGGTTAACCTGTATTTATTATTTTAATTATCAAATTACGTCTCAATAATTAAAAAGCAATTTGCGCCGGTTTAATAATTAATCTATACGCCGTCACATTAATAATCGCCGGGCCGATCGACTATGCCGGGTAGCTCCCAACAAAAGAAAAGAGAGCGTGAACGAGCGGAGTGCTAGTGCTCTTCGAAGACTGCACAATTATATGAGAACCTCGATGGGAAATAGCCGTCTTTCTACATGGACGTGGACTTAGATGACGTTGTCACACGCTATACCCATTTGCACCCAAGGAAGCTTGAACTTGACTCTATTATTGTGTTTGTATATAAATGTATAACCTGCCTAAATATGTAGTATTTTTCATGTGCCATTAATTCATATATGACTAAGCAGCCATTGAATCAGAAGCATTGTTTATTTTTAAAGCGAAGATCGATTTAGATAGCATAGCAAAACGACATGTTAGGTTTAGCCCCTTCCCCTCTTTTCAAAATTGAATTGCTCATCTTGTTTATTTTTCGGTTGTGAGTGTTTTGGTACAGTACCGCCCACACGCAACTTGGCACACGCGTGTGCAAGTCGCGCAAGAGACTCGCGCGAGACTCGATCCCACACGGGCGAGACTCGACTGCACGCGGGCGAGACTCGACAGTACGCGGGCGAGACTCGACTGCACGCGGGCGAGACTCGACTGCACGCGGGCGAGACTCGACTGCACGCGGGCGAGACTCGATTGCACGCGGGCGAGACTCGATTGCACGCGGGCGAGACTCGACTGCACGCGAGCGAGACTCGACTGCACGCGGGCGAGACTCGACTGCACGCGGGCGAGACTCGATTGCATGCGGGCGAGACTCGACTGCACGCGGGCGAGATTCGATTGACCTGCCTTGGGACATATGCAGATGTAGTGACTTGATGTACCCCTGAGGCAAAGGGAACGGGAATGGTACAATAACGCCACAACCACGCCCTCTCTGTACTCGAAACAAGCAAATCAAACGAGTGTATATAAACAAAGCAGCTGGGTGCTAATTTATACATGTATAGCAGCTATTGCACTGACAATAGATATCGCTGCAGTTTTGCTTTCGTTAAAGTTTGAGCAAAATGTCAGCTTAGTAAGCATCTCTCCAACTACAATAGTTCTATGAATACGGTAACTCAGTAAACTTATCGCCCGTACATGTTGTAAACCACAAATAATCCATGTGTTTCTTCATACATGGGGCGTTTATTCTCCAAATATAAATATACCATAAGCATAGGAATAGGTGTGCAAGGGTCCCTGTTCATTCGACCAGCTGTCATATGGGAAAACATATAGGTATATTTGTTTACATATGCCATGCCTTATATGGTGCTGCTACAATTCAGCTGTCTGGTATTGGAAGCCAAACGTACACTATTTTTCGACACTGCAACCTCTACTTCTTAAAACAACTAGCGCCCATGTTAAGGCGAGGCATAGTTACAGTATCATAGATATTGTGAGATCCGTTTCGTAGAAATATACACGACAGGAAGTTCAAAATCATACGCGCGGGGCGAGACTCGACTGCACGCGAGCGAGACTCGATTGCACGCGGGCGAGACTCGACTGCACGCGGGCGAGACTCGACTGCACGCGGGCGAGACTCGATTGCACGCGGGCGAGACTCGACTGCACGCGGGCGAGACTCGACTGCACGCGGGCGAGACTCGACTCCACGCGGGCGAGACTCGACTCCACGCGGGCGAGACTCGACTGCACGCGGGCGAGACGCGTACGGGTATCGAGCGAGACTCGCGCGCATTGTCAAGTTGCGTGTGGGCGGTACTGTACATGTACATGTGTCTGCAAACTATAAATTCTTTTGTGTTGCCAAATCAATGTTTTCAAAAGCTTCCGCGCGAAGCGCGGGAGGGGCACATCCCCCTCCCGCACCCTCCCCCATTTGGTGATCCACGCCCACTTTGTGTCCACTTTTTTTTTTTTCGAACCCCCCCTTTTCCTGACCTAGCTACGGGCTTGCAATGGTCATCCAATACACCTCAAATGGCCTCAGTACCGATCTTGTTGTGCACCAATTGGTACAGCTTTCCAGTTACACTTGTATCGATTCCTTTCCCAAATCTTTATCAGCCGTCCAATCGGTTATCCGCCATTTTAAAACTACGGAAACCAGTTCTACGCATGCTCAATTGCTAATCTACGGTGGCCCTGGAAGTCGCGCGACCAAACATTGCACGACACGCGATTTTGTGATTGAACAATATAGCAACGGTCCGATTCCGCGATCGAGCAATGTAGCAACCGTCCGATTCTGCGATCGATCATTGATCCCATTCCGCGTCCAAACAACCGTCCACTTCCGCTACCGTACATCAACGCGAACTAGCATTGATCTATTTTTGGGATCAAACAACGGTCTATTTTTGGGATCGACCAGCCGAACGTTTCTCAGACCGACCTGCCAAACGTACTATGGGATATACATGTAGGCGGTACCTTCCATGACGTCACCGAAAATAGTACTTCACAGAGACGATCCGGGCCGTAAGTTATCACTAACAGGTAACAAATTATGCATATACACGCACATGCAGGACTAATAGTACTGGAGGCAGCAGAAGACAATAATCGCGTATCAGCGGCTATTAAATGCACCACGTGGTTGACAGTTGGGTAAGTGTGTCACTATGCTGGCTACATTGGTGCAGTACCAGTAAACCAACAGCATCGCTATACCGGTCCGCTATACCTTCAGGCTAACATGGCTCAAGAAAAGGCTCGCTGCACAGCATGGGACTAAAACGGCGCAACGCTGCGACGCCTTATACACAGGATATTAAGGTCAGTACTTTGCCGAGCTACGAATATACACAGTGGTGTGATTGGGGAGCCATAGAATGAGCTGCAAATGTCCAACTGCTACCTTGGGTACCGGTCAATGTGGCGAATGCTCAAATGAAGTAGGCCTACTGATACACCATTCAAAGGTGCCCCATATTTGGGTGAGGTACACGTGGTCCTTTGTCACTCATCTAGATCCGCTGTGATGATGCTACTTGCCATAATGGATCCTGTTGGTTCATGGCTTTGTGACTGACTAGGAGAACCTATGGATTTTGTGTTTCATTGCAGGGTCCAAACTGTTGTTGGCACATCGATGGGTACGACAAGCTCATCATGAAACCTTAGAGTTAGAGAATCATGACAATCCTCTTTTGACATATTGTATATGCATATAAAATGAAAAATTCAAGTGCAGAAATAAAAAATGAAATAATTTCATAATGCATTTAATACATGCAAGTATTTGCATGTTTTGTTGAATCTTGTTAAGGATGAAAATGGCTCCTTCCCAGGCCCTGGAGACCATATGTTACATGTAAAGAGCCAGGTATGCTGTTCCTCCAAGCCATTTGCCTCATCATAATCACCAGGTTACAACAGTGAAGGATCTGGAGGACCTCAACAGCAGGTGCATATCCCTCGATAGTTGCCATAGTGAGTTTATATATTTCTTTTTGTCCTGGCGGGATGCTCTCAAGTTTTTGCTGTGCCCAAGAGGACAGGTTCTCCAATTTGCTACATGAAGAACCACTCTTGGCTTGAGATTGAAGTAGCAATGCATATGATGCTTACAGTGTTTCTGATGGAGCTTCCCTGCAAACTGGTCATCATGCTCATGTCATAAAGCCATTCTTTCTGTCCCACAATCACTTCTTACATCGAACATCCTGAAGTATGCAATCCGAAATAAAGGAAACATGGACACATACAAACACACATACACATGCAGTCACATATTAAGTAATCTTTGAAGATGTGACCACAAAAGCAGTGTGGAGTTTTGTTATAGCACTTGACTGTAACATATCAAACATACAGTCCCAAAAACAGTCACACACACACACACAGCCACATTTTAAAAAGTAATCTCTGAAGGTGTTGACCACAAAAGACAATCAAACACCTCAGTGGGGGGAGGATTAGTTGTTTTAGCACTTAGTAGGAATAGAGCAACACAGGCACATGCACATAGCACATATCACACACAAACACACTGCACATATCACACAACACACAGCACATATCCCACACAGCATCATGCAGGCACATATTAAGTAATGTTTTTTTTTTTTTAATGGTGTGCACAAACAAAATTATGTAAACGTGCAATATAGATGCATGCATACGCTATCAAGGCATGTGACATGTATCTCACTCAAATATGGGGCACCTTTAAGGTAATGCATGGTGCATGTATCCATACTTCATTTGAAGCATTCGCCACATTGACCGGTACCCGAGGTAGCAGTTGGACATTTGCAGCTCATTCTATGGCTCCCCAATCACACCACTGTGTATATTCGTAGCTCGGCAAAGTACTGACCTTAATATCCTGTGTATAAGACGTCGCCGCGTTGCGCCGTTTTAGTCCCATGCTGTGCAGCGAGCCTTTTCTTGAGCCATGTTAGCCTGAAGGTATAGCGGAGCGGTATAGAGATGCTGATGGTTTACTGGTACTGCACCAATGTAGCCAGCATAGTGACACACTTACCCAACTGTCAACCACGTGGTGCATTTAATAGCCGCTGATACGCGATTATGTCCAGGATTGTCTTCTGCTGCCTCCAGTACTATTATAGTCCTGCATGTGCGTGTATATGCATAATTTGTTACCTGTTAGTGATAACTTACGGCCCGGATCGTCTCTGTGAAGTACTATTTTCGGTGACGTCATGGAAGGTACCGCCTACATGTATATCCCATAGTACGTTTGGCAGGTCGGTCTGAGAAACGTTCGGCTGGTCGATCCCAAAAATAGACCGTTGTTTGATCCCAAAAATAGATCAATGCTAGTTCGCGTTGATGTACGGTAGCGGAAGTGGACGGTTGTTTGGACGCGGAATGGGATCAATGATCGATCGCAGAATCGGACGGTTGCTACATTGCTCGATCGCGGAATCGGACCGTTGCTATATTGTTCAATCACAAAATCGCGTGTCGTGCAATGTTTGGTTGCGCGACTGACCTACGTGCTAACGCTACTGCTGCAGTATCTGATGCTGCATGTGCTCTGCCAGCGCATGCAGCGGTATGCCTTTGCTGCTGCTGCCAGGGGCGGATACAGGAATTTATACTGGGATGGGGGGAGGGAGGGGGGGGGGGGGGGGGGGGGGCATATTACCAGCGCTGAAAACTACCCCAGTGGAGCCTGGCCGCCTGGGGAGAAAACCCAGCAGGATTTAATAAAGGGGGGTTCCATAATGACACACCCATTCTAGACATATCTTTGTCACACCCTCCCCCTTGTACACACCCACTGTAATACATCCATTCCACATCTACCACCTAGTCGCTTTCTTATTTTTTTACGTTGGAAACTATAAGTTAAGGAAATGAAACAGCTAGGTAACTAAGCTACACATGTATGACAGGGTCACTTATAAAAGTTCTGCTGTCTGTGTTAAAAAACGAATTTGATATAAAGTCTCCAGGGGCGTACGGAGGATTTAATAAAGGGGGGTTTATATATGTAAATAAAAAACATTCTCTATGATAAAGTTGGATTTGAAGGCAATGGTGGTGTAAAAAGGAAGGAAACAAGGGTCTAATAATAAGGGGAAATGGAATAGTCCTATATTTAGCACATTTCTACATGTAGGATAGTATGTTGTTCGTGTACTAAATATAGGACTATTCCATTTTCCCTTATTATTAGACCCTTGTTTCCTTCCTTTTTACACCACCATTGCCTTCAATTCCTATATGCCACCAACTTTCTTATAGAGAATGTTTTTTATTTACTTGTTTCCGAGGGGGGGGGGGCAAAAAATAAAGTGGAAGACACCATCCCCCAACTTTGAAGAGCTCATTGAGAGCATCACGAATATGCTATTCTTTTTTTCAGGGGGGTCTAGGAAAAGAAAGTTATGAGGTATCAAAGTTAGGGGAAGGGGGGTCTTGGCCAAAAAATTTTTTAAAAAAAAATTCATCACTTTTCTTAATTTTTTTTTTTTGCACTTTAGCTCGCACTACAGCAACATAATGATGGAATCATATTGCTTGTAGTGTTCATGGGTGTCCAATTCGTGCAAATATATGGCTAAACTGCCTATCAAGTGCGATTGTAAGCTGGAAAGCATATTATCACGTGACTGAGACACAATTCGTAGGCGTGGCCTTCATACCAATTCACTACCCAATAGTGCAACAATTGAAGCGTCGCAAAGCATTGTAAAGATTAAAACTATACTAACGCTACTAAGTAAGCCACGGATACACCTGGTACTAAGTAACATGCATTAGGTCACGCCGACTCACGCCTCACGCGAGCATGCCCCGCCTGCTATTGTTTAAACGAGTACTTTACCAAATCATGAACGATAATGCGTGCCGTTCTTCAAAATCTTGTTGGAGTACCGCAAACCTTAATTGATGGGCAGGGACTGTACATTACGTCATGGCACGAGAGACTGAGTATCGCGAAATTCTATGGCACAAGTGAAACAGCGTCTCCAGCTGCAAGCGACGAAGTGACAACACCTACAACAGCAATCTACAACGAAGCCTGCTTTCTATTATCTTAATTGTAGGTGTGGTCAATTGTCAATTACGTAATTATTTTAAGGGGCGTGGTCGAAAAAATGGGCGTGTTCGAAGGCGGGGGGGGGGGGGGGGGGGTTGACCTGGCCCTTGGTTTTAAGAATTTTTGGGATGGTGTCTATAACTTTTTTTTTGCCCCCCCCCCCCCCCCCCTCGCTTGTTTCATTAATTTTTGTTCATACCCGATTATTAGTCTCAGCCCCAGACCCGTTCACAGCGGATGGATTACATCATGATCCATTGTTACGTACATTTGGGTCTGGGTATGAGACTAAGAAAGAGGAGAGCCTGGTAGCTTAATCATAGATATTAACTTACTTTAATATCTATGGCTTAATTAAGGCTTGAAACCTGTTAGTTTAGAAAAAACCGGTTGTAACAGGTTATTAAAATTAAAAAAACCGGTCGGTTAAGGTATTTGTTTAAAAAATAACCGGTCGGTTAAGGTTGTTCATTTTAAAACAACCGGTAATTTCCGGTTAAAAAATTAATTATCAATTATTTATGCAATTATCAGTTTATTATTGATGGCCAAATGCTAAACAAGCACAACCTCGGACTTTGCCACATGGCAAGTAAGATGATATGGTCCGCGGCGTACTCCAATCACGTCGCTGATCTCACCGCGTACGACATGCTGTGCGCGCGGACTCACCATTACGGTGAATAGAGGAGCTAGGTGTTGCTATATTCGCTCTCGTCCGCTTATTGTTTTCTCGTGCCCAGCAGTAAGGCGCGCGTAACTCCTCTATAAAATACCAACTGGTCGGTTGAGGTTGTTCAAAATTTCTAACAACCGGTTGAGGCGGTTATTTAGCCAAAATATAACCAGTTGAGGCGGTTATTTGATTCTCGCTATCGGTTAACCGGTTAACCGGAGCTCCGGAACAACCGGTTTCAAGCCTTAGGCTTAATCGATTCATGCGTGCTTATCGAAGGCTGTGATATCTGGACATGTGTCCATTGCGGTGCTCTAGCCTTTAATGTACAGTTATCATCCAAGGAAAGTTCAGTCACTCTTTTTTGATGTGCAATGTATATGCATCATTAATTAATATCACATTGTTACTGCTACTCCCCCAGACCCAATTGGTATCATGTGTCACATGATGCACACTATGACTACAACACAACACAGCAACTACTTCCAGAGCCTACTAACAATGTCTGAAATCATGACACCATAGGCATACACAGGCTTGAGCAGGGGGCAGGCAAAAATCCACATTCTGCGGCAAAAACAGCCTAACTATCCTGCTCCAATACACACAACAACTGCAACAGTCCGTTCTGACTCGCAAAACACCAACATTTTCGAGTCACCACCAGCCATGTCAGCTGAACTCCAATCAAGAACCAAATATAAGCACTCCATTTATTACATTCTGGAGGAAGCTTCAACAAATCTGATCCATGAAAAGTGTGATGCACCATCACTAACTCCACACACCTACATTGTACACAACCATCACCAAGTCTGGTCCCTAACTCCACATAAGTTCAGGTACACAGAAGCCATATCAACACCAGCAGACCTAAATATGTTTGGTCATCAGATAAGATACAGGGGGGGTTTGGGAGTTGCAACCCCCCCCCCCCCCCCCCGCCCTTTTGTCAAAAATCACTTTTTTTCACACGCAGTTGTATGCAACAGCACCCCCCCTCCCCCTGCTCGTTGAATCGGCCGAAGGTGGACAACCCCCCCCCCCCCCCCCCCCCCCCGGCTCATCTTATTATTAATTATAACAACCCCCTTTTCTGAAATCCTGTATCTGCAATGAATACAAACATGCATTTACTGATAAGATGCAATCTACAAAGTGATGACTGTACATGTACCTGGTACGCACTCTAGAAGCCCACATTCAGGCACTTCCTTCTCCCCACCTGTTACTAGACACTTACGTCACTTCGAAGGGATGAATGCAGTATCTTACTGATGTTCCATTAAGTTTTTTTTTTCCTTTCAAAGCTCTTTAACCTGGTGTTGGTAGAGGCTCAGTAAATGTCACCTGTACACCACCATTACCTTTTTTTTTTTTTACAGCTTGTAGCTTCATTGTGTACCAATTGACAAATGACTGGTCTATGGAGAAATGAGGTAATATGGGCACTGGTAGCTCCCCTACAAGTGACTCTCCCATGGTAGCTGATTGATCATTTGCAGTGAGGCAGATTGGTAGCTGTAGGACCCACTGCTGTATCTTGGTGGTGTTCCATACAGCTGCTATTTTTTTCTGGTGTTGGTAGAGGCTCAGAACCAAATGTCACACCACCATTTTTGCAACTGACAGAAGACACTGACGCACATCTCTACAGAGTAGATAAAGAAACATGACTAATACACTCAACTCAATGCAGCATTCATTTACCTTGATATTGGACCAACACCTTTACACTATATCCAGAACATTAAAGCCATATCAGCTAACAGCAGAACACATAGTGGGAAGGGCGGCATGCTCAGGCAGGCCATTGAGACTTCAAATGGAGAAAACTTCTGCAGAACTATGTGGCTTGCTGCCTCCATATCTGCCTTGATCCCCCATCTACCTTGCTGTAACACCTATAGTAAATTTTTATAAAATATTATATTGTATGACCACAATGATAACACACAATTTTGCCTCCCACCTCATTTATAGTCAAATGTGTCTGAGCTGTCCTTAGGATGACTGCATCTCCATATGTGACACACTATACCTTCATTAAATTGCCATTGCATTGCCAAACTAGTCCTCTTTCCAATTTCAGGATAAGCACCACACACTTATCGTTCACTTTTGAAGCACCACTGGAGGACCATATCAATCTTCTCCATACATGTAGATGTACTCTTCTATACGTGGAGTACACCAGTCAAATAGCGTATCATGATTTTTATATCCATACCTTTGTTTTCCTTTCCAAAGTTACACATGTGACCTGCACAGCTAGGAAGCGTTCTAAAATGTTAAAACAGAATGGAAGAATCAAGTCTTGGAGGTGTTGACAAAGACATACATGTAGCAACACCACTATAGGACAAAATGTACTACATGTAGGCAATACAAGCAGACGCAGGACAGCATGCTTGGTAAACAGAAGCCATATTCAGTCACCACAGTGCACTTCAAAGAAACATTGAATAAAATTATGCAGGCAGAACACAATAGTGGGAAGGGCTAAACCTCATGGCATGCTCAGGCAGGCCATTGACACTTATGCATACCTCAACAGGTCTTCAAATGGAGAATGCCCTTAAATTTCTGCAGAACTATGTGACTTGCTGACTCCATATCCGATCAACCATGCTGTAACACCTATAGTATGTATGACAATGATAGAACCACACATGTCTGAGCTGTCAGTAGGATGACATCTTTCCCCACACAGTAGCTGAATACAACCTTCTGAGAGAATGTGCAGGATGGAGGAATGAGGTTGCCCTGGTAATATGGGCACTATGTCCATGGTGACTTTGCAACGCAAAGGTTTATAAACATTATTTTATAATACATGCACGCATGCATGTACATGTTCAAAACATGCATTGCATCACACAGTCGAATTCGAACGTACGTACCTTTGGGGTTTATTGGTAGATATCTTTCTAAGCCCATTATCCTTGCGGTACCATTTGCTTCGTGCAGCATGTTGATCTGTCGGTCGTTCTTGCAATCGCATTTTTTTCGCAGGAGAAGCGATGGAATCGTCCCGATGTTCTGCACTGTTCATGGCTGCTTTATTTTCATTGTACCGTTGCCGCTTTGAAGATAATATTGGCTCGGGGTTCTTGTGATATTTTTCGCACTCAGCGGCTTGCTTTCGATCGGAGTTCTGGTGATATCGTTCTTCCTCAGCGGTTAGTTTTGGCTCGGGGTTCCGATGATATCGTTCTTGAGCTTTTTCTTTGCTCTCTTCTGACGAACGCTCTTTCAATCTTTTGGAGGCCGGTATTCCGCTCGACGTTTAGCCCTAGCCTTACGCTGACGTGAACGCATTTTGACAAAAAGAGCTTCACTAACAAAAGCAAACGGTATAAACTACGAACAGGAACACCAAAAAATAGCCTCACGTGTAGTTCTATTTAAGCTCAGGTAGGTGTGGCTTACAGCATCTATCATGGCCGTATGGCTTGAAACACACCATTTCTAGCCTGAGCTACTGAAACAAGCGATCTATGAACATACTTGTACTGATATAACTTGAAATTCTGAACCTACTGGTACCACTGACGTTCTTTGAAACAGCGCCCGTGTCGAGTTTTTTCCGCAGAAAAGTTATCAACATATGTATTTATGTTATCAGTTCAAGGTCCAATAGGATCCACGTGTATCTGACTCAAAAGGGCACTACCGCTTGAAATTCTGAACGTCCTGGCACCATTCGCGTCCTTTGAAACGGTTCTTATCTCGAGTTCTTTATAAATAAAGGAAGGAGAAAATGGCCGCCGTTCCGTCTGGGGACGAGGAAAACAGAATCCCTTTTGTTCTCTTGAACGACACGGTTTTGCGACATCAAAACAAACACGAAACGGCTCATTTTTTATTTCATGTTCGATACCGACGACTAGCTAAGCCATCCGATTGATAGGAGTCCCGTTAGAAGCGGGTCTCGTTTTTTTAATGACATTCACAATCGGGGTCAAATCCTATATGAGAGTTACTAACGTAACTCGATAATATTATTATTCAGGAGATACCCCCCTCCCGCGCGAATCGCGGAAGCTCTGTGGTGCTGTTCAATGTATTTTTCAGCCTTATAACGCACGCGCTCGCGGCATCAATGCACTTGAACCAATCAAACATGCCCTACTGTATGCACGTACATAGTTTCGAACTCCCTTGCGTTAATTGTCGCTTAGCTATCAGAAGTATTAAGGCTATGAATATCAATTATCACAGTATATCCCTCTGCCCCTCACAGCAATTGAAATTCGTAACGCTGAAAATACTAAATGTGCAGCGAAAAGTTCTTCGACCCTGACAGTGTGCAAATGAAATATAAACAATCAAATACTTCATACTACAATAAAACACAGAATACATAAATGCAGAACCTAAAGAATAAACAGTGCAAATTGTATATAGAACTGTGTCCAGCAAAATTGATGTTGTGAATATTTAGTTCCTCAACCATCAACCATGGAGGTAAAAGGTTTGCTTGCCAGTAAAAATGTAATATCATAACAGTAGTGCAGATTTAATTTCATTCATGCATGACTGTTTTTCTTTTGTCATTAACTATTGTCAGAGGGGATGACATTTGAACACATAATATAGCAGAACATAACCGAGGCCACTCCTCCATCCCAACCCTAACCCCACAGGATCATTGATCTCAAATGGTAGCCTCTCCCAGGTATGACTATTTGTGCCACCTACATGATACCACCCAATTCTGGATCTAGTTATTAAAAGGCATATGATTAGTGACATTTAAGTACAGGTGTGGAGACTGCTGCCAAGCAGAGTGGCTATTGCATAGGGCTTATACATGACCAAGACTAGCCTAGCAGTCTTGCCTTGCATGCATATATAGAACATTCAGTCCATACACAACGGTGGCATTGCATACGCATAAAAAACAGAAATTTGTTCACAACAGTGTAATGAGAGATTCTGATTTAAAAAACAACGAAAAATAAAAAACAAAAACGAAAAATAAAAAACAAAAACGACTTGCAGATTGGCAATAGTATAGCAACCTTCCCATCACCTCCACATGCAGTACATGACCATGTCCAGGACCATACAGCTTTCCTACTGCACCTCTCCAGGAGATAGGAAGTGTTCCATGTAAAAGTAGATATGTTTTTCTGAGTTTTTAAAAGTGCTATATCCACATAAACTACTACAAGATAGTGGGACCATAAGGCATAACACTGCCTCCCCCATGTGTATACAAATGTACACTTGTCCTTGTCTCCCCCTAAATTAGTGACATCCTGTGCATGCAGCCTTTACGGGAAAATAGATTTAACCATCAGCACCCCAACATGCATTATCCTCATGATTCTAGAACAGGTCTAACAATTTCAAGACATTTCAGTCCCTCCCTCCCTCCCTCCCTCCCTCCCTCCCTCCCTCCCTCCCTCCCTCCCTCCCTCCCTCCCTCCCTCCCTCCCTCCCTCCCTCCCTCCCTCCCTCCCTCCCTCCCTCCCTCCCTCCCTCCCTCCCTCCCTCCCTCCCTCCCTCCCTCCCTCCCTCCCTCCCTCCCTCCCTCCCTCCCTCCCTCCCTCCCTCCCTCCCTCCCTCCCTCCCTCCCTCCCTCCCTCCCTCCCTCCCTCCCTCCCTCCCTCCCTCCCTCCCTCCCTCCCTCCCTCCCTCCCTCCCTCCCTCCCTCCCTCCCTCCCTCCCTCCCTCCCTCCCTCCCTCCCTCCCTCCCTCCCTCCCTCCCTCCCTCCCTCCCTCCCTCCCTCCCTCCCTCCCTCCCTCCCTCCCTCCCTCCCTCCCTCCCTCCCTCCCTCCCTCCCTCCCTCCCTCCCTCCCTCCCTCCCTCCCTCCCTCCCTCCCTCCCTCCCTCCCTCCCTCCCTCCCTCCCTCCCTCCCTCCCTCCCTCCCTCCCTCCCTCCCTCCCTCCCTCCCTCCCTCCCTCCCTCCCTCCCTCCCTCCCTCCCTCCCTCCCTCCCTCCCTCCCTCCCTCCCTCCCTCCCTCCCTCCCTCCCTCCCTCCCTCCCTCCCTCCCTCCCTCCCTCCCTCCCTCCCTCCCTCCCTCCCTCCCTCCCTCCCTCCCTCCCTCCCTCCCTCCCTCCCTCCCTCCCTCCCTCCCTCCCTCCCTCCCTCCCTCCCTCCCTCCCTCCCTCCCTCCCTCCCTCCCTGAAAGAGAACAATTACTTGTACCCCACCTAATCTAGCTTCTAATTATCGTCATACCGGTACGTTTCAGAAAGTGGCTACTTAACTGCAATTATAAATTTGACTGGTACATGTAATATGGAATTCATATTGTTGTACTAAATTAGTCAAAACATTATTATTATTTTTTTAATCTCATAAACAGGCATGAACACATCACAAAATATTATTGTCTAATCCCACAGGTCAGACCGTTGGGATGACCTGGAATGGTATGATGGTTGCCAACAACAGTCTGGTGACCCTTTCAGTAGTTCTACAGAAAGCAGACATAGCACCTGGACCACTGTACCCTCTGTTGTGCCAGGGGATAGCAGGAGGACAGTGGTATGAACCAAATGGAACCTTGTACCCAGCAGCACTCCCTATAACCAACACTGATGGAGCTTATGGCCAACTAAATGGGTCACTTTATTGTGGAAATCCTCTTTACTTCCCACATGGTGTTCAGTGTTGTACCAATACCACCATCACACTCTGTGTTGCAATGTACAGTGATCTCACACCAGCAGTATCAGTAAGCCTATATAACACAAGCACTGCTAGCTATGCTCTCTCAGTAGCAGCTACTTGTAAGTAGAGAGTAAAGTACATCACATGTGTTATGGAAGTGTTGACTCTCCCATAGATGGTCCTAACATCACAGGAGGTGTCCAGTTTCAGCTGTTGACACATACAAATGTTGATCCACCAGTGTTCCAGTTGACCTGTACCAGCACTAGTTCTCCTCCTACAACTGTGCAGTGGACCATTGATGGAAGTCAAGTTAAAGGTGGTAACTATACTTCTTCAGATCAGATAGTGACAGATGGACCAACATCTACTTACAACAACATCTTGACTGTGACTGGGAGATCACCTGGGATGTACACATGCAATGTCACCACTACCTGCTCACCAGTGTGTGGAGATACAGGGTTTACTCTCAATCCAAGATCCACTACCTCATCCTTCAATGTACCAGGTAAGTGCTGCCTATGAAGAGTGTCTTGTACATGTGGGAGCTGTCTATGAAGTACGTCACACACTAAGGGTGGGGAGCGGATGCTAAATGGTATGATTTAATGTGATGAGGGGGAGGGGGTTATTTCATGTGGGATATTGCAAGTGTTTAATTATACGCAAGAAAACGTTTTGCCATTATTGATCGGATGTATCTTTACATCCTCGTCATTGGATCTTTACTGTCCTTCTGTACAATCATCACTTACTGATCGTATCTGCAAGGTTTGTAATGCCTATTTTGCTTCAATCACTATGCTCAAGAACCATCACAAAATTCATCAGACCCTGTTACTAATTATGCTTAAATTGCTCTACAAGATAGTGAAAGTGACTTTGCTGAATGGCTTGATGAGGATGAAGGTGACTGTGGCAGAATTGTTATTCCCAATACAATAACTGATGATATGTCTATGCTTGTAGAGGAGCATTTAGCTTCACCACGGGAGGAGGGTGAGCCCTGATCTTGTTTACGTCTTACAACTGAACTATTAATGTACCTGCATGCTGCAAAGATTTGTGTGTGTGTGTGTGGGGGGGGGGGGGGGAGCAGAACAGGACATATTTTTAAAGAGGGGTTATTAATGTTCATTGTGACCAAGAGAAGGGGAGGGGTCCAAAGATGTTAAAATATGCATGACATACTTTATGGACAGCCCCATAGACATCTACATGTACCTCTCTATACAGCTCCTCCTGGCCCACCCACTGGTGTCACTGCTGTGCAGTCTGGTCCCACATCTGGCAATGTCTCTTGGACTGCACCAACCTCAGGTGGTCCAGTGAGCAGATATGATATCTACTATGTAGCTAATGGAGTCACAAATACAAGTGGTGGTTCAACCACTTCTACCTCTTATGTCCTAACCAACCTTCAAGTTGGGGTTCAGTACACCATCTCTGTCATAGCTGTGGGCACTTATATACCATCTGATGGTAAAAGTGTGAAATTGACATTAGGTTAGTCTCCACCACACCCCTGACTGACAATAGCACAGGTTACCTCCACATCTCCACATCCATCACTGTCCATTGCCGTAGTGTAGTTAATCCCCCAATTTTAAGGGTGGGGAGGGGAGGGTACTAGTTACACTGCACATATAGGAAATAATCAGCATGGGGAGGGTGTGGGAAGGAGATTCGCTAGGAAGCTCAGCGATGTTGTGCAATTTATTTTCTAGTTCAGCATTAAAACACACACAGAAACACACCTGCAAGTGAAGGAGGACTAACACTTAGATTTACATTATATTCCCCTATGTATGGTCCACAAACAGTTATCATAGTCCACCAATTATTAATGAGACATTGCTGTGTCTACGCAGAGTCATCAACAGTGGGTACTCAGCCAGTCAGTTCCTCAAGCAGTACACCATCAATAGTGGGTACTCAGCCAGTCAGTTCCTCAAGCAGTACATCATCAATAGTGGGTATTCTGCCAGCCAGTTCCTCAAGCAGTACACCATCAATAGTGGGTATTCTGCCAGTCAGTTCCTCAAGCAGTACACCATCAATAGTGGGTACTCAGCCAGTCAGTTCCTCAAACAGTACACCATCAATAGTCGGTACTCAGCTGGTCAGTTCCTCAAGCAGTACATCATCAATAGTGGGTACTCAGCCAGTCAGTTCCTCAAGCAGTACACCATCAATAGTGGGTATTCTGCCAGTCAGTTCCTCAAGCAGTACACCATCAATAGTGGGTACTCAGCTGGTCAGTTCCTCAAGCAGTACACCATCAATAGTGGGTACTCAGCTGGTCAGTTCCTCAAGCAGTACACCATCAATAGTGGGTACTCAGCTGGTCAGTTCCTCAAGCAGTACATCATCAATTGTGGCTACTCAGCCAGTCAGTTCCTCAAGCAGTACACCATCAATAGTGGGTACTCAGTCAGTCAGTTCCTCAAGCAGTACACCATCAATAGTGGGTACTCAGCTGGTCAGTTCCTCAAGCAGTACACCATCAATAGTCGGTACTCAGCTGGTCAGTTCCTCAAGCAGTACATCATCAATTGTGGCTACTCAGCCAGTCAGTTCCTCAAGCAGTACACCATCAATAGTGGGTACTCAGCTGGTCAGTTCCTCAAGCAGTACATCATCAATTGTGGCTACTCAGCCAGTCAGTTCCTCAAGCAGTACACCATCAATAGTGGGTACTCAGTCAGTCAGTTCCTCAAGCAGTACACCATCAATAGTGGGTACTCAGCCAGTCATTTCCTCAAGCAGTACACCATCAATAATGGCTACTCAGGAAGACTATGGTTATACAACTTCAGGACAGAATTTCTCAACCATCAGTAGGTCAAGTGACAGTAACATGTTCCATTATTAGTTATATGCCCTTTATATGCTCTACCTTCCTTCATATGTTATTCCTTCCTTGGTACTGAAGGTATTGCTGTAGGAGTGACTCTGGTGGTGGTGGTTATAGCAGTTGTGGTGGTGGGAGCAGTGGTTGTAGGTCTTGTGAGAAGGTGGGTTGGTTATCCATTAGGTGGTTAACACTGATCTGGCACTACATTAGATCTAGGAGGAGTGGTAGCTGGAGGCTGATGAAGCAGACCAGGGATATCTTCAGTCCAGTTGAGGTCATTGTCAATTCACATCATAAAAACCAGATTGAAGTAACTGAAGTTGGTGAAGTCTTTGAGGTAGAAGTCATGAACCAAACTGGCGAGGTTGAAACAAGTATGGATGAGGTTGATGGCACCACAGAAAGGGAGGATGTGAATGGTCCATCAGGTGGGTCATAAAAATCATGGGATGTATTAATCATGTGATGATGGGCATTGAATGTAAGTATGATGACATGAGTATGTGTATGTGTGATAAAAACATGTTTGTTGGATGTTTACAAGTGTGGCTTATCTCTGCAGTGGATGACAGTACAAAGTCAATCAGTATTGCCAGCTTCAGGGACCATGTCCAGAAAATGCACAGTGAGGGGAACAGAGGGTTCAGGCAGGAATACAAGGTGGGTGGAGCCTTTGGCATGCAATTGCAAATATGTCACCTTTAGTCTAATCCAGTCTCTGAAGCACCTATCTGAAGGTCCCCATGACATAGCCATGCTACCCTGCAACATGTCCAAGAACAGATTTGTGTCGGTATACCCATGTGAGTAATCAGTAGCTCAGGCCATGACATGCAAGGTTGCCTAAAATACACCTCCTCATGAATACATATTCATTTTCATGTGTTGCATACCTGTGCTATTTATCACACCTTCAGATGATGAAGGCAGAGTGAAACTGAAGGAGATACCAGGAGTGGAAGGTTCTGACTACATCAATGCCAGCTATATCAATGTAAGAGGCCATCATACAACAGTCCCCTAACCTCACTTCCCCCTCCAACCATTAGGGGTACAGGTATGAAACCGCATACATTGCTGCTCAAGGTAATGTTTGCATAGCTTGCTAGATGATGTCATCACCATAGCAACCTCCCCATTAGGCCCCACAGAGAACACTGTGGCCACCTTCTGGCGGATGATTTGGGAAAACCATGTCCAAACAGTGGTCATGCTGACCAAGTGTGATGAAGAAGGAAAGGTATGTAGAGGGTGTGGCTTTTTGGTGGGCTGTATATGACATATGTACTAGTGTTTTTAAAAGTGGAATTCCATAAATGAACTGTTACTGAACGAAGTTAGATTTACAAATTAATGATGCCATTAGTTGCAATACATTTGTTTTGACCAACAGAGGAAGTGTGAGCAATACTTCTCTGACTCAACTGGAGGTATCTTTGAGACTGAGGCCATAGAGGTCACCACCAACTCCATAGTCCCCTACCCTGACTTTGAAATCAAACAGCTTACAATCAGAAGTGTGAGTGGGAGGATCTGACCCCTCCCCTTCTCTTATCACCTGACCCCTCACAATCCCTTACCTTCCCTTATCATGTGACCCCTCCCCTTCCCTTACCTTCCTCTGCTAAATGACCACACCCCCTGGCCCCTCCTTCCAGAAGGTGGAGCCTGATGCAGAACCTCGTGAGATAACTCACTTCCACTACACCTCCTGGCCAGACCATGGAGTTCCCCAGTTTGCCACCTCCATCCTCAGCTTTGTGAGGAGGGTACAGAAGGTCCAAGACAAGAGCAAGGGGATTCCCCTCCTGGTCCACTGCAGTGCGGGGGTGGGGCGTACAGGAACCTTCATAACACTGGATGCCATGATGGAGTGTGTCAAGATGGGGGAGGAGTCCATCAACATCTATAAGTTTGTGCAAGACATGAGAAGGAGGCGTGTCCTCATGGTGCAGACAAGGGTGAGAGCTGTGCACACAAATGGAGGACCTAGCTAATGTCTTCCCTCCTTCCCCCTCCCTCAGGACCAGTATGTGTTCCTCCATGATGCCCTGGATGAGTACATCACTTGTGGGGAGACAGATGTGTTGGCCACCAACCTGAGGGCCAGGGTGAACCAGCTCAGGAAGTACATCCCTGAGAAGGGCACCACAGGCTTCCAGGGGCAATTCCAGGTACCTTTGCTATCATGGGGTGATGCATATGGTTAGGACTGCTGATGTGAAATGTACACAGCTCCTGGATCAGGTGAGCTGTCATGTGACTGAAGACAACTGCACAGTTGGAGCAGAGCTGTTCAACAGGAACAAGAACAGATATGTGGACAGGCTACCTTGTAAGTGTGTTACTATGCAACATACATATGCATATTTATAGTTTATTTTCCCCAGTATCCCTGTGTTGATTATCACTGCATGGTCATTGCTCTCACCTGCAGATGACTCCAAACAGATATACTTAAGGTCAACTGGTGCCCTAGGCTCAGAGTACATCAATGCCAGCTATATTGATGTATGGGTACCCCCCAATGTCCACACCTATGTGTTAGGATGTGGAGTTGATATGGGGCTGTGGATAGCTGTGTGCTGGGTGTGCATCCATAATTGAAAGTGAATATTTCCATGCAGAACACACATTCAGAAGGCCACACCCCTTCACCACGTGGCTGGTACCCCTCACATCATAGCACTCCCCTCACCACAGGGTTACAGGCAGCGTAATGCCTACATAGCCACCCAGGGTCCCCTCCTGAACACAGTGGAAGACTTCTGGAGGATGGTGTGGGAGTTCAAGAGCAGGGTCATCATCATGTTGTGTCCTCTGACAGAGGAAGGTCGTGAATCCTCTTACTGCTACTGGCCCACCCAAACTGGAGAGCCACAGCTGTATGGAGGGATAACAGTGACCCTTCAGTCTGAGACCTTTGATGGCCACCTAGTGGTCAGGGAACTGTATGTCCAGGAAGAACAAGTTAGTTACCTACCTCCACAGTACCACCAACCCCCTCCCCTCCCAACCAAGGCTCAGGTGCCCATTTCCACACCTTATGGTAGTGCTTGAGTATGTATTGAGTGGGGATGGAGGCGGGGTTAGTACTTGAGGCTCTTCTTAATTATGGATGCATTAAAATTTATAAATAACCTAATTAAAGTTAGTGTCGACTTTCAGGATGTTGATTGTATCAATGTGTTAACGTTTGCTCCCTCATACACTGAAGGATGGTGATGGGTTAGAGCTGACCCAGTTCCACTACTTGGAGTGGGCCATTGGGGGTGTGCCCTCCAGCTGCCCCTCCCTCATAGACCTACTTCAGCAGCTGACCAAGGCTCAAATGAAAAGTGGCAACAAGCCAATCACTGTGATGTGCAAGTATGTGTTAGCCATCATAATGTTGAAACAATCACATCAAACAATCATCTCATAATTTGTCTCTTGCAAAACACCCATCATTTTATCTCATCTCTACCCTTGTTGAAACAATGCAACCTGTTATGCTCCACTTATAATTTGTCTCCTGCCCTCACTCTACCCTTACCCCCACCTAACCTTTACCCTCATTACCTTCAGTGATGGTATGGGTCGTACTGGAGCCTTCATTTGCATGCACCGTGAACTGGAGAGAGTGAAGGTGGAGGGTGTTGTTGACATATTCCATTGCATCAAGGCTTCAAGGATCTCCCGCCCGTATCTTGTACAAGATGTGGTAAGTCCCAGAGCTAATCACTATTGCATCATAATACATCTACATATCCTCATCACCCCATATAATGCCCACCTCCACTTCGCAGGAGCAGTACATCTTCTGTCATGAAGTGCTTGATGAGTATGTCAGGAGCTTTGATAACTATGCTAACTTTAAAGAGCTAACAGCACAGCTTAACTAATGTGATGCTGCACCTTATTAGTTCATGTGTGTGCCTAATTTGTATGACATGACCATCGTCCTGCTACTGAACAGTTTAATCAATACATGTAGAGGTTCCTCTATTCATTCTTTACACTGTTTGCACTATACCTCATGGCTTAGGATATAGTTACAATTAGATGGTTACTAGTAAAGAATACCTACTGTCATCTCTGAGCAATAATGTGCCGCAAGCTACAGAATACCAATTTATGTCTTGTACATGTATGCTAGCACATTAAACAAAGTAGCTCAAAGTCTACTGATGTTCCATGATAAGCAGCAGTGCTCAACACTTGCTTTGAAAATCAACTATTAAGACATCTTGTGCTAAGAACTGGACTGGTTTGCCTGTTGCAGTTTTGCTTGCAGTATATATAATTATTCACCTGTTTGCATGTGCTATAGAAAAGTATTGCTTCACATCACATGTATTGGTCCTAAATGTGGAGTACCTTCATGAAAAACATGCTGTTTTGTTTGTGTTTGCCATGGTGATATGTACCCTGTTCCTCCTCCCCTACACTATTGCCCTCACTTCCATTCCAATCATTGTGTGGTAGCCTTTTGTGGTAGTCAGTGGCGAGGTGTCACTGGGGAGGGGGGGGGGCTAATACACTGATTGCCGCCCACCCCCACACACACATATACACACACTGCCTTTCTGTCAGAATTTCTTATCTCGTTAAGCACTAACATAAAGTTGGACACTGTTACACACGGCGTACGTTGGGGACCATTTTACATGGAATGGTTTCAGTAAATAGTTCATGCGCAGTATGAACAACACTATGCACGGGCACTACTGGGAGGATCAGGATCAGTCACTTAGGACTCATTATTAGGACTAGTTTGTCTTAATAGAGTTGTCAGTATATACCTAATAGATTAGCTGTTTGTATTTATAAGTGCATATATGTATACCGGGTATATGTTACTGTGTAAATATCTCCACCGACTTCTTTGCCGCTATTGGTAATTTCTATTAGCATATGGCAAAAGGTGGGAGTCAAAGTTTGCGCCTCTTCAAAGGCTGTTAATGGTGAGAGAGGTACAAAAGCACGATATGGTGCAGGCTGGAAGAGCAAACTGGCTTATGGCACCATACAAGAGCAGGTAGGTTTCGGGCGAAGCCGAAAATGCGTAATGTGCAAAGCAGTTATTCAAGCAACAGCATCATTGCAATGCCAGAGCTCAATTTAAGTAATGTAAATATGTATGTAATAGAATAAGTGTACTCTATATTGTAGATACATGATTTAGGATACCAAATATACCTTCAAAATGAGTGCAACACTTATGGATGATTAGTTACAATGGAAAACACAAAACGTGTTCGCAAATTTTGTAACCGTTAAACTGGTTTAACACACCGTTTAACAGCGAACGGTCAATCTATGATTAATACAAGTTATATGTTCTTATTCTAGTTCCATTTTCGCCTTCAAACTATGCTCTGGCTCCTGTTGCTGGTTCTCCAACACAGCTGTCTGCTAGTTGGTCTGCACCTATACCCAAGAATGGTATCATCACTGCTTACTCTGTGTACTGTAACACTTCTGCTAATCAATCATATCCTGAGCAAGTGATTGGATCAAATGTGCCCACCATCAGATCTGTGGTGAATGGGACAATACTGGCTATTACAGTCACTGGACTCAGCCCATACACACAATACAGTTGTTATGTGACTGCTGATACATCAGTGGGTGAAGGTATTCCTTCAACCATTGTCGCTGTGCAAACAGCTGAATCAGGTAATAAGGTAATATCTGCATTATCTATTCCATGTAACAAGTGGTTTCTTCTTCAGTTGATATTAACTAACCTGTAGACTCAACTGCAGTACTGTCATTTGCACTAACATTTTCATCATTTTCCTATCATGCACATATTCTGTTTCTAGTTCCATCATCTCCACGAAGTGTTAGTGTCTTTTCAGTTGCTAGTTCTGCAACACAGCTTTCTACTAGGTGGTCTGTACCTATACCCAAGAATGGTATCATCACTGGTTACTCTGTGTACTGTAACACTTCTGCTAACTAATCATATCCAGAGCAAGTGATTGGATCAAATATACCAACCATCAGATCTGTAGTGAATGGGACAACACTGGCTGTTACACTCACTGGACTCCACCCATACACAGAATACACTTGCTATGTGACTGCTAACACATCGGTAGGAGAGGGAAGCCCTTCAGCCTTAGTCACTGTGCAAACTGCCCAATCAGGTAACGATATGCATCAATTGGCAGCCTCCTATATAATGCGTGGATTCTTATTGAGTTGGTATTGTAGACACAATTGCAATATTATTATAATATTAATAATATGTAATATATTACCTTTACTTTAACAGTTTACTATCCTACCGCACACATGTTCTATTTCTAGTTCCATCATCGCCACAAAATGTTGCTCTGTTATCTAATGTTACCATGCCAACACAGCTGTCTGTTAGTTGGTCTGACCCGATTCCCAAGAATGGTATCATCACTGCTTACTCTGTGTACTGTAACACTTCTGCTAATCAGTCATATCCTGAGCAAGTGATTGGATCAAATATGCCAACCATCAGATCTGTAGTGAATGGGACAACACTGGCTGTTACACTCACTGGACTCAACCCATACACAGAATACAGTTGCTATGTGACTGCTAATACATCAGTGGGAGAAGGAAGTCCTTCAACCATTGTCTCTGTGCAAACAGCTGAATCAGGTAATCATGTTATCTATCCCATGTTACGAGTGGTTTCTCATTCAGTTGCTATTATCTAACCTATATTTTTAACTGCAGTGCTGCACTTTGCACGAACATTGTAATCATTCTCCTATCATGCACATAATTCTGTTTATAGTTCCATCATCGCCTCAACATGTTGCTGTTATTTCGGTTGTCAGTTCTCCAACACAGCTGTCTGCTAGTTGGTCTGCACCTATATCCAAGAATGGTGTCATCACTGGTTACTCTGTGTACTGTAACACTTCTGCTAACCAATCGTACCCTGAGCTAGTGATTGGATCAAATGTGCCCACCATAAGATCTGTAGTGAATGGGACAACACTGGCTGACACACTCACTGGACTCAACCCATACACAAAATATAATTGTTATGCGACTGCTAATACATCAGTGGGAGAAGGAAGCCATTCAACCATTGTCACTGTCCAAACAGCTCAATCAGGTAAGGATAAGCTTAATTACAATTGAAGTGTGTAACTTGCAGTAGAATTGAACTGAAATGAAAAAAAATTTTACCTGTATAACAGCTAGCTAGGCCTGTGATTAATATAATATTTATGTTCTATTTCTAGTTCCATCATCACCTTCAAACTTTGCTCTCGCTCCTGTTGCTGGTCTCCAACACAGCTGTCTGCTAGTTGGTCTGCACCTATACCCAAGAATGGTATCATCACTGGTTACTCTGTGTATTGTAACACTTCTGCTAATCAATCATTTCCTGAGGAAGTAATAGGATCAAATGTGCCCACCATCATATCTGTGGTGAATGGGACAATACTGGCTGTTACACTCACTGGACTCAACCCATACACTCAATACAGTTGCTATGTTACTGCTAATACATCAGTGGGAGAAGGAAACCCTTCAACCATTGTCACTGTGCAAACTTCTCAATCAGGTAGTTAACTAAGATTTACATGTACATGGTATTATATGGTAATGGTTTATGTAAATTAATTAGCCTCTATGCATGTACAATCATGTTTATTTGTTGTTTCCAGTTCCACCAGCACCGTGCAACTTAACTGCATCCTGTGAAAGTTCATCATCTATTAGATTGGCATGGATACTCCCCAACTTTCCCTATGGTGTGATACAGTTCTACGTGGTTGTGTATTATCCTGTGGGAAATACAAATATGTCCAGCAAGACTAATGTATCAAACACAACAGTTACTGTGTACGGGCTTGCTATCTATACTTCTTACTCCTTCAAAGTCAGTGCAGTGACTGGAGGAGGGATGGGTAACTTCACTGATCCAGTAATTCAGACTACCTCAGAGGATGGTGAGTGATGAGGGATAATGCATTGAGCAATATTAAATATTTGCTGAATTGTTCAGCTCCATCAGCTCCCTTGAATGTGATGGCATACAATACCAGCTCCACCTCCATTATGGTTACCTGGCAACCACCTTTGTCTCAAAATGGTATTATCAGAAGTTATCAAATCAGCTATTTAGCTAATGGAGAGACCACCATTGCTACTAGTGATACTAATGTAGTCACGAGCACTCTCCTCACTGGTCTATCCATTTACACCACCTACACCATCTTTGTGAGGGCCAGGACTGTAACCCTTGGCAATAACAGTACTGCTGTCACAGTTTCAACAGATGAATACTGTAAGCATTGAATTTCATGTTTAATTGAACTTGTATTTTTTGCACACATACTGTTTCAAAATGAATTTTCCCCGCTCAGTGCCAGGCATGCCTTCTGCCTTGGTTGCTGTTGTGACCAATTCCTCAGTTCTCTTTGCTTCATGGCTGGCACCAGCTGTTCCAAATGGCATTGTAATTGGTTATAAGTTGTTCTATTCCATTAGTAGCTCTGGGAACTGCACAACTAGTGGTACAGACCAGCAAGTTACTTCCGTACCAGGACAGTCCATGTACAATGCAACTCTGGTGAATTTGGTTCCCTTTAGCATGTACGCTTTGTGTGTGCAAGCATCTACTAGGATTGGTTCTGGATATTTCACAGCAGCTGTGATAATTACAACTGACCCTGACTCACCTTATCCTCCTGCAAACTTCACTGCATCTGTTCTTTCCTCTACCTCCATCAGGCTATCTTGGGGTTATCCATTGATTCCAAGAAGTCTTATAGCTGGATATCAAATTATTCACAATGTGTCTTTGTTTCCCAACCCAGTGAACATTATAATAGCATCCAACGATACTTCCCAGCATACATACACATTCCTTGGTCTAAGTTCTTATACAGTATACTTCTTTAGTGTGAGGGCATTTAGCTATCTAAGCAGATCAAATCTTTCGACAGTCATCAATGGAAGTTACACTCAACAAATAATAAATTCCACTTTGCAAGACGGTATGATTCACATTTGTAGCAAAACATGTAACATAAGCATTTTTTCCCCCCACAGTTCCTTCGATGCCACTAAACTTCCAGCTCTCATCAGTGTCATCAAGTGTTATTATGGGTACCTGGACACTTCCATCCCAACCTAATGGGATTGTGATTGGCTACACTGTGTACTGCAAAGTATCTCTGATCCAGACATACCTGGAACAGGTGCCAGTGGGCAGTTCTAATTACACTATCCTAACAAGCTCTCAGATGTTTTTCATGTTAAGTGGACTTCAACCTTTCACATTCTACCAGTGCTATGTCACTGCAAACACCAGTGCTGGAGAAGGAAGTCCTTCAAACATTAGAACCTCGCAAACAAATCAAACAGGTATTTTCTGTCCAATACATACATGAAAAGATCGTACAATTCCATTCATTTAAATGCTGGCTTTATAACTTATTCCTTGACATTTTCATCTAGCAGACTAGAAATGCTATCAATCATACCTATATATAGATCTCATTGCTTTAAATGATCTTATTGCAACGTATTTTATTATGCACGTCATGATAGGGTTTCTAAGTGTACACTGCATTCGTTAAAAATTTGTTGCATTGCTTATTTATCATAACATCAATGTAGATGCCTCTTGTACATTTTTCCAGTTCCATCATCACCTTTGAATCTCTCTCTGGCTCCTGTTGCTGGTTCTCCAACACAGCTGTCTGCTAGTTGGTCTGCACCTATACCCAAGAATGGTATCATCACTGGTTACTCTGTTTACTGTAACACTTCTGATAACCAATCATATCCTGAGCAAGTGATTGGATCAAATATGCCAACCATTAGATCTGTAGTGAATGGGACAACACTGGCTGTTATACTCACTGGACTCAACCCATACACTCAATATAGTTGCTATGTGACTGCTAATACATCAGTGGGAGAAGGTAGCCCTTCAACCATTGCCATTGTGCAAACTGCCCAATCAGGTAATGTCTGCACTAACAGCTATAAACCTGTATACATGGACTTGAGTACATACATATTCCATTGGAGCAGCTTGCTAATACGATCTTTAATAGAACATGCAGTTTTGGTACGGGAATGGTAATTTCAAAATGGCACTAGGTCAGTTGGTATAGTGATGCTCTATTTAGAGTTTTTGAACAATTTTTTTTACACTTTCGTTTTGGTTGACATTAATCGTGTAAAAAAATTACGAGAGTTGTACTTGTTTTGATATGAACTCATACAAACACTATGTTTTTGGAGCTATTCACAACATGTACATGTACATTGTAACTGAAAACGAGGTCTTTATAAATGGTATGTGAAAACATTAGCAATAAGTAACATTAAAGTGGTTTAATGAAATGCAATAGCCAACTGAGTGTAAAAGATGTCTATTTATTATATTATAATATGACTTTGATTGGCACTATTAAGATCATGGGGTAATGTGCGTATAAGAAATGTGACAGCCAACCCCTATGCTAAATAATAATTGTTAATGCAACCAAATTCATTTACATTTTCTATGTACATTTTCCCAACATAGTTCCATCATTCCCAGTGAATGTATCACTGACTTATGTTCTCGTAACTCCAAATGCACTTTTTGCTACTTGGTCAGTTCCAACACCAAAGAATGGAATAATTCTTGCCTACACTGTATACTGTAACACTACCACAAGTCAAGCATATCCTGAGCAAGTTCTTGGTCCAAATATTCCAACCATCAGATCTGTGGTGAATGGCACAACACTGGCCGTAGCTTTCAACACAGGTCTCAAACCATACACCGAATATAGTTGCTATGTGACTGCTAATACATCAGCTGGAGAAGGAAGTCAGTCTCTATCTCTGCTTGCCAGGACAGCTGAAGGAGGTAATCATATCTCTCATTAATCATAGATTGTCCAGTGTTAAACCGGTTTAACAAAGTGTTAAACTGGTTTAACACTTTTCCAGTGTCGATTACACAGTATAGAAGGGGTTTTGTTCTACAACAGCACTGCTGTCCTATCCAGATATCTGTTAAGTCTTAGCGCCACACCAGTTCTAGGCGCAATTCTCGCTTTTTGTAGCGTTACAAGCAAATCCACTCCACCGACTTCTTTGCCGCTATTGGTCAATTCTATTAGCATATGGCAAAAGGTGGGAGTCAAAGTTTGCGCCTCTTCAAAGGCTGTTAATGGTGAGAGAGGTACAAAAGCACGATATGGTGCAGGCTGGAAGAGCAAACTGGCTTATGGCACCATAAAAGAGCAGGTAGGTTTCGGGCGAAGCCGAAAATGCGTAATGTGCAAAGCAGTTATTCAAGCAACAGCATCATTGCAATGCCAGAGCTCAATTTAAGTAATGTAAATATGTATGTAATAGAATAAGTGTACTCTATATTGTAGATACATGATTTAGGATACCAAATATACCTTCAAAATGAGTGCAACACTTATGGATGATTAGTTACAACGGAAAACACAAAACGTGTTCGCAAATTTTGTAACCGTTAAACTGGTTTAACACACCGTTTAACAGCGAACGGTCAATCTATGATTAAGCATAACAATGCCATATGTGTTAAAAACTGAGAAATAGTACTCATTGAACACTAATGTTTTTATGATAATACTGGTCTTTTTTTAAGTCCCATCATTCCCTATCAACCTCAAATTATCTGCTGTATTTGGATTGCCATATGTTCTCTCAGTTAATTGGACAGTACCTATCCCCAGAAATGGTATCATCACTGGTTACACCCTCTACTGCAACACATCTGCTACTCAAGCATATCCTGAACAAATCATTGGTCCAAACATCCCCACCATTAGATCTGTGGTGAATGGGACAATGCTTAATACTGCAATCACTGGACTCAACCCATTCACACAATACAGTTGTTACATGACTGCTAATACGTCAGTAGGTGAGGGATCTTCAACAAATATAGTCACAGCTAGAACAGTTGAAAATGGTAAGAATTTGTGATGATTAGTATCAAAACATAGCTATAACAGTGCATTTCTGACTTATGTATATAGTTCCATCATCTCCACTGTTCTTTGCTTTGTTTCCTGTCTCCATGCGACCCACTATGCTTACTGCAAAATGGAGTGCTCCCATACCCAAGAATGGTATTGTAACATCTTACACTGTCTACTGCAACACTTCATCAAACCAAACATACCCTGAGCAAGTTATTGGATCAAATGTGCCCACCATTAGATCTGTGGTGAATGGGACATCACTTATAGCTTCAATCACTGGACTCAACCCATTCACACAATACAGTTGTTACATAACTGCTAATACATCAGTAGGTGAGGGATTGTCTACTACTACAGTCATGTCTAGAACAGTTGAAGATGGTAAGAATTTGTGATGATTAGTATAAAAGGATAGCCATAACAGTCTATTTCTGACTTGTTTGTACAATGTAGTTCCATCATCTCCACTGTCCTTTGCTTTGTTTCCTGTCTCCATGCAACCCACTATGCTCACTGCAAACTGGAGTGCTCCCATACCCAAGAATGGTATCATAACATCGTACAATGTCTACTGCAACACTTCATCAAGCCAAACATACCCAGAGCAAGTTATTGGATCAAACGTGCCCACCATTAGATCTGTAGTGGATGTGACAACACTGTCTGTTACGCTCACTGGACTCAACCCATACACACAATATATTTGCTATGTGACTGCTAATACATCAGTAGGAGAAGGAAGCCTATCAGCAACTTTCACAACAAGAACAGTTGAAGGAGGTATTTTGATGTGTGAATGAAGAGTGACTGTTTTTATTTTCAACATTCACATCACTTTATCCCATAGTATCCCATAGGTTCCATCATCCCCACTGGACTTCTCTTTGTTTGCTGTTCCTGGATATCCAACTACAATGTCAGCTAATTGGTCTGCACCTATTCCAAAAAATGGAATCATTGTAACCTATTCTGTGTATTGCAACACTTCTATCAACCAGTCATATCCAGAGCAAGTGATAGGTCCAAATGTACCCACCATTAGATCAGTACTAAATGTTACAAGACTTACTATAGTTGAACTCAACCCATTCACACAGTACAGTTGCTATGTGACTGCCAATACATCAGTGGGAGAAGGTAGTCCTTCAGTTCTTGTGACTGCACAAACATTTGAAGGACGTAAGATTCTTAACATAATTATAGTACTTATTATAATATTCATGCTTCATTTATCTTTTTTTGCATGACTGATAGATTTTAATGACATTTGGGACAGATTCCGAGAAAATAGCCCCTCGCATATGTATATAAAACGTTATAAAATTTCCTAGGGTTTGAATCGCTATAAATGGCAAAAGCTATAAACTTCCTATTTTCAAAACTTAATACTACGTCATTTCTCTATGGTAAAATACATTATGGAGTTTTGCACTTGCTCCGTGCCAGTATTGCAACGTCCGAGTTCAAACTCACCATAACTTACGGTAAGAGTAATCAAATCAGTTTGTAGGTTGAGAGGTACATTAGCTATTGGATTATTCTCTGTTCGTTAATTTTTTTATGCCATCCGTTACGGAGATACAGTTGAACAAACTACGTGCACATTTTTGCGCTCGATTCGCGCCAATCATTTGGGCAAATTGTGTTACGCTCAAAGTATGGAGAGGCGGTGGTTATACCTCTGGCGCGAATCTAGCGGAAAAACATACACCAACTTTTAACTGTATCTCCTTAAATGAGGGCATAAAAATATTGAACAGCCGGAACAAATCGATAGGTATAGGAATTCTCTACCTTCAAACCAAATTTGAAACTATTTGTTCACTATTACCTAAAGTTATGGCCGGTTTGAACCCAGTATGGTATCGGACGTTGCAATACTGGCATGGAGCAAGTGCAAGACCCCAAAATTTATTTTACCATAGGGAAATGTTATTAACAGTTGAAAATAGGAAGTCGGTAGCTTTTACCGTTCAGCAGTTATAGTGATTCAAACGCAAGGAAATTTTACAACATTTTATATATGCGAGTTGCAATTTTCTGGGAAACTGTCCCTAGGGTATTTTGTTATTTTGCATATGTAATCAGTACAATAGGGCTGCATGATTGTGTGTGTAGGCTATTCTGTTCTTTTATAATTATTATACAATATCATCTTCAGTTCCCAGTGGTTCACCCAGCAATGTTGCCGCCATCACAGTTTCACCATTTTCGGTTAATGTCACATGGGTCAGTGTATCCAACATTTCAAGGAATGGTATCATAACAACCTATGAAGTGATGTACATGTGGCCACTGAGTACTGGACAGCTCAGTATGAATTATGCAAACACTAGTGGTGCTTCAACTCAAATATTAATTAACATGCTTATGGACTGTGCAATACAACATCTCAGTGAGAGCTTACACCAGCCAAGGACCTGGTCCATTTAGTGCATCAGTTCTTGATTCATCCCTCAACTGTGAGTTCACCCAACACCTAAGTAATCTAACCTGTTCATAACGATTTCATTACCATATGCAGTGTATGTTCAGGTCCCACAACCACCAGAGGTTCCTCTATATGCACTTTCTGCAACGTCTGCAAACCTCACCTGGAACTGTCCCCCGGAAAAGAACTACACAATAACATCTTACACTATTAATGTCACAGTTGATGATACCAGTTTAAATGTTGAGTGTATAAATGGGCAAAATCTTACCTACTTTATTACAATTCCTGGAAACCAGACATACATAATACTAAAGGATATGCTGCTTAGTAAGTTTGTAAAAATCAAATTAAAAAAATGCATATATTTTCCCACAGTACCCTATACGTCATATATGTTTCATGTATTGGCCAACACAACTGATGGAGAAGGAGAATTCTCTGCTCCTCGCTCATTTAGAACACTACAAGCTCCTCCTACTTCCCCCCTCAATTTTACTGTTCAAACCTTCAGTTACAGCAGTTTGCTTTTATTATGGAATCCACCAATGTGTACCAATCGAATGATATCAGGATATATGGTGAGTGAAGCCAGATTGGGACTGAAACATGTGACATTTATTATTACCATTTAACATATAGGTGAATTATACTCCAGCAATTGGCTCTCCACAAAGTCCTTATACATCCTCAAATGCTACCAGTCTTTTACTTCAAAATCTCTTGAACAATACAGAGTACAACATTTCTTTTTGTGCCTTTACCAGAGGAACGTGTGGTCCTGGTGTATCTGGAACAAATACTACACTCCGTGGTAAGGAAATGCGTGCTTAATGTAAATGATGTGAATTCTTCAAAACAGCACCGTCAACTACTCCAAGTGTTATATACATGAGAGTTTCTACATTAAATAACACTGACAACCATCAAAATGATGAGGCACTTGCACAGTTTCAAAGTGAGGTAAGTAGGGGAAAAAAAGGTTGTTTGGTTGATAAAAGTAATTGTGATACTTAAGCCACCATTATATATATAATTATATATATATATATTATATATATATCTCAATGGAGATATATTAGAATCTAACTATATGGCATAAGAAATACAAGTAGTTTACCATTCACAACATATTTATCAAATTCATGAAGTACACTACATCATGAAGTACTAGAGCCATTTTGTAATACCTGCATTAGTTGGTTTGGCATGCTATAAATTAGCAACACACTTGTAGGGTTACGTAATCAAATTAAACTAGTAACCATTAAACCAAACATTGCTTTTTAAAATGATACAAATAGGACCAGTAAAACGTGGCCATAAACATAAAATACAGAGTGGCAAAGTAAGAGCAATACAGCTAATTTAAACCTATTAATTTTTTACAACGTAACGATGCATATAAAGATTGGTGCTACAGGGCATAGATTACAGTACAATAAATATCAGATCACAGGATTACACTATGTAATTGTATATACATTTTTTCTAAAGCGTTTTTACTTTTCAATGGTTCCATTGTTACTTGCATTTATGTATGCATGCCAGACATTGAAAACTCAAAATTCAGATGCATTTGTCATGCACAAAAAATATGAGGTTACATCTAAAGTCTGGCTTGCAATGAGATCATAGAAAGCGTGCAAGTGGAAGTCTTAAATGCATGTGGCATCGCCAAGAACATTGAAAGTCCGAAACTATTTCAATCTGCACCATGCAGTATACTGTTCTAGGTAGTGCACCACAAAGCCAGCAATACTATTTAACTATTTTGTCTGTGGAGTGATATGTAGTGGACTTTGTATACATGTATTTCCATATACTGTCATAATAATATTTCGGCAGCACTGCTTTCAGATATACATACATTTTTGCATTCCATTTAAATCAGCTATACATTGTTGTAAATGCCACCCTTTGGACAATTGGAGTGATAGAAGACCCAAGTTTGGAAATGATATGTACATCAGTACAAAGGTGAGAAATACATTTAGTTATATACCATAGTACAGCTTTGCTTTATCACTTCACGTAGGTGTCAAAATGATGTCATCAATGGGTGGTTCCGAATTGAGTGCAAAATTTTGATATTTCTTACTTTATACCATGAGATTACAAGGTTCATCCAGTCTGTTCAGTCAAACAGCATTACAAGTGCAGCTCTTGAACTTGCAGTTGGCACACAAAGCGTTTCAGGTTTTGTTTCATTTAGTCATTGAGAATGTATGATGATTGATATGCACTTACAGCAAATGGATTTTGCAGCTGCAACCTGAATGTAAACAATGGAAGAGGAATGTACAACTGGCCTGAGGCATTGGTTGAAGGATTTACATCTCAAATGTGTCAGTATGGGGTTATAGGTCAGAATGTGACACGAAACTGCATTGGAAACATGACCTGGACTGAGGATGATTCAAAGTGCCCTACAGAGGTCACCAATCAGTTTAATCAGCTGAATAAGGCTATACAAAATGTTAGCTTTCACTTGCACTGCATATCTAATCAGATTGATCTTTCAATAGCAAAAAATCAGCACCCAGAATGTGGTAAATGTAACAACACAATTACAAGCTGTGGTGTCACAAGCCACCCTGGTGGTAGACCAAAGTGTCTCCAACTTGGCTGTAGTAACATCTGTGTTCACCCAAATCTCAAACATTTCATCATCACCTATTGTACCCATACAAAACAAGGTACATACACTCTAACTGTTTTCAATTAATAATACTTCTTCAACAGACAGTGGACAATGTTGTCATGGTGTTAAGCAGTATCCAAACATGGCCACCAACTGTGTTGGTGACAAGTGGTCCAATGTAATGCATTTCAGTTACACATTAAACCATTTTATTAACATCATATCATGCACAGAATTGTCAAATCATTTGAAGCAATTGCTTCAAATTTAGTACAGCAGCAAAACTTTACATCACTAGTTTCTACTCAAAATCAAACAACGTTTGTAGCTCAAAAGGTTTGTCTCAATGCTCAGTGCATAACTTGTGATTGGTGAACTCATTTCCCATTACGTATGTATATAGGTCTCTATCGCCACACTTACCACTAGTGGCACCAGATATGACTTTTCAACTCAAAGTGCTGATAATGGCAACCAAACATCCACAAACACTTCCTCTCCAAGTCCAGCAAAATCCACAGCTTCAGTTTTCCTGCCACCGTCATTGTTTACATCTATAAACAAAACAGATGTTGGGATATTCTTTACACTTTACAATACTTCATCACTTTTCCCACTAATCAATTCTTCCAATACCACCAAGATAGCATCTCTTATTCTAGGAGCCACTGTTGTTGGTTGGAAGTGATGTGTCATTTGTAAATCTTACAGATCCAGTTCAATTCACTTTTAACATCCCAGTCAATGTAAGCTACATGTACCATGCTATGCGAAACGTGTGTCATTGTAACTTCTGGAACAGAATTATTCCAGATTTGACTGTGTGAGCTGGGACTTCAATGCGGCAGGCAAGAGAGTATTTGGAATGTACGTTTCATTTTGTTCAATGCAAATTTTGTCCATTTGCAGGAGGAAGTGGAAACTGGACCTCTGAAGGATGCACCACCAATAAAAGCAACACCTCCAGTAGCCAGATTGAATGTCGATGTTCACACTTGACAAACTTTGCCATCCTCGTGGTGAGTATTACACATTCACATGTAGTTGTGCAGAAGTGAATTTTCTCTATGCCTGCATAGGACATCTCTAGTAGAATTGATTCAAAACCACAAGTGTTGATACCTCCACGAGCCTTGGATATCATCACCTATGTTGGAGTGTCACTGTCCCTTTTGGGTCTAGGGGTGACCATTCTGACTATGTCACTGATAAAGTTAGTGGAAAGTTGATAGGTTTTATTATTCATCATTAATTTCCCATTTGTTCTTAGAAAGCAAAGAGATAAAGATGTTTCCAAATACCACATTCAGCTGTGCTGTGCTCTTATTGGAATGCTTTTGGTATTTGTGATTGGGATTGACAGGACTGAAACATTTGGAGGCTGTGTGACTGCTTCAGTGTTGATCCACTACTTCACTCTGGTGGCTGTGATGTGGATGGGGGCGGAGGCTTTGTTCATGTTCCAGAAACTCGTCCTTGTGTTCTCCCAAATCACAAAACGCTACATAGTTGTTCTGTCTCTCATCTGTTGGTGTACGTTGTAGCATCATACATGACATCACATTAAAGTCTTCATTTTACCCAATAGTGGTTCCATTGGTTCCAGTAATCATTCCACTGGCAATTAATAGAAATTTAGTTATTAAACGAGACTCACATATGGGATAGTAAGTTACGTTATGTAGACAATTGCATTTTTATGTCATCTTTTTACCTTTTCACTTTCTAGTTGCTTCATCAGTAATTTCACAGCTTTTCTGGTTTCATTTCTGGTGCCTATACTACTGGTGCTCGTCTTTAACACAATCATATTCATCATTGTAATTGCGGTGCTAGTTAGACACGCTATACGACGATCAAATCGGCACCAAAAGAGAATTGATATCATTCAGATGATGGCAAATATCACTGGCATAGTTTTCCTCTTTGGTCTCACTTGGATCTTTGGAGCATTTACTATCCTTAAAGCTGATCAAGCCTTCCAGCTTATCTTCACAGTTACTAACTCGTTTCAAGGATTTTTAATATTTATCTTATTCTGTGTCTTAAACAGCGATGTTCGACTGGTCTGGGCCAAAACGTTACAAGGCAAACGTCTTGCTTCCCTAAAGTCTGTTACATCATCAACAAAACTAGGCACACTCATTCGAGGAATGCAGTTTAGTCAAAATAAATGTGAAGTTGAACACGATGAAATCAAAATGCTGGATACATCTGTAAGACTTACACGTACCTTCAGTCGTCACAAGCGTCACATGAATGAAGTGGTCGAGCTAATCTTTCAAGATGATGATACAGCTCATCAAGGAGTTGTTTTAGCTGAAGAAATCAGCACTAGTACTCTAAGCCCATCTGATGAACCTTCGAACACCTTCAGCCAATCTAGTCTCATGAATATACAGCTTGTTGACGAAACTATCATAAATTACCACACATCCGACAACAATCAGAAAGTGAACTGTAAACATGTTAAGATACCAGTACGAAATTAATACCCGATTCTTGAGTGAATGCTTTTCTTTTATTTTATACATGCTGCTTGCTAAAATAGTTACATTGTATTTTCTGACATTTATTCAAGTGTGCTATACATTTATATACCGTATATGTGTGCAATTATATATATCATGAAAGTGACTTAACTCTGTTGGCTGAAATGTTTCGTACATCAATAAACTTGCATCAGTGGGGTGTTAATTATACTCGGGACATGCAGTTTCCGTCAAAATGTCGCGTCGTGGAATTGGATCGTTTTGCGGTCGCTAAATGGACCTTTTGCCTTTGACGTCACGCATGAATTTTGAGGGGGCAATTTAAAAAATGGCATAACTTCACCATCATAGCTCCTACATGCTTTTCCTTTTAAATTTTTATTGAGAAGTAAATTGTCACACGTTTCACCTTTGTTGTATTTCACGATGGAGCTCTGTAAGGGATTTGTATGCAGCGAAACATTGCGGAAGTTGCTAATGAGACACGCGAAGTCGCGCTTTTCGATTTTTTTTGGGGGGGGGGGGGGGGCAACTTCCGGTAACTTGTGAGCGCTGTAACATTTGCACCGTAACTGGCGAAGGTACTTCATTTTGGAATATAGTCAGGCATTCATTTACCATTAATTTAGTACTTGCTGTGTTTCTTCGTGAAGTTCCTATAAGGACTTACGTTGTGTCAAACACAACCAATTAATTTGTGACGTCAGAAGGCAAAGGGTCCATTGGATCGTTGGTCGGTCATGGAATGTGGAATCGGATCGCTGCAGCATTGATAACGTTGAGCGCAGAAGCGCAGTGGCAGATCCAGGGGGGGGGGGTCTAAAGACCCCCCCCCCCCCCCCCCCTCGGCCCGACCAGTTATGAATAAATTAACTTATGAATAATTAATGAGTTGAAAAACGTGTGTGTGTGTGTGGGGGGGGATCTAAAGCCAAGGCCCTCCAAGCGTGCAGTGTTTAATTAGTACTACTGCTGCACGATGGAATATTGTGCGAGCAAAAAATAAGCGATCAAAACAACCTCAGTCAGGAAAGAGTCTAGAGCTAAATCAAGTAGGTATATAATACTATTAAAGTTAAACGTGTGTGTCGTTTAGACCAGAATACGGTCACAATGCCTTTGCGTAGAGTTTTCGCTATCCTTACACGTTGACTCGCGCAGGCTTCTATATTAATCGACTCGAATATTTTCAAAGTATGCTTATTTTCATGCTAAATGAACACAAGTTAAAAAGCGGCTGGGGCTTCGCCCCAGGCCCCACTGGGGAAGCTTACAGCGCTCCCCCAGACACCCCCTAGCTGTATGAATATATTTATTAGACCCCCCCCCCCCCCCCCCCCCTTCCAGAAATCCTGGATCCGCCGCTGGCTCAGCGAGGTAGTATAGGCAGGGTTTTAGGTTTATGGGTCGCGAATCTGGTGCAAATGACACCCAAACTTTGGAAAATGCCTACCCACTTCGGCGCCGGACATGGCGTTATACAAAACTACATCTATTGCTTCGTTTCTCGGGGGACCCATTATCATACACAAATTTCCTATGCAGTCAAAGCATATAAGGCATACAGCAAGCAAACAAAAGTAAAAAAAAAAAAAAGTTTTCTTTTGAAATACGGTTCGTTTTAGTGATGAACTCTTAAAAGCCTTCAATTCGTGTTACGCAGGAATAAAATAATTTACCTAGTGATATATTTGTTAATCAAAATGAGTGATAAGAAAGGACACAAATAGAATACACTGTAGGTATTTTGGATGGTTAGAATTGTCCAATTGTAATTTGTAAAGAAATTAAGCTTATCAGTTCCACACAAAGGAGAAACCTTGTGGTTTAAAAGTGCTTCAAAATGTATCGCAGAAATCCAAAGAAACAGAGGCATACCGCTGCACACAACATCACCGCTGAGAGCCTGTCGGGTTCCAACAAATCCCCACAAGCGAGGTTCGGCGCACATGGCAGCTTTAGGCGCAACAACTATAGGCACAAAACCATTAGATTGTCCGGTGCAAATAATTTTCTTTCAGTGCAATTTTAATTGCAAATGTAAAACTTTTTAAAACATTTTTACACTGATCACATATGCTACTACTTAAACCTGGTATATATAATATCATATTTACACATAGTACTAACTCAGCCATGGATGATAAATATTGTTCAATCCATAAACAATGTTACTCAGTTTTAATGTAAAAGTAGTGATATCAGCGAAACGTTTTCTTCTCATGTATACTGCTTTCTTTTTCATATGACAGCAACAGGTGTGTCCATCATCTCTTTCTTCAATACAGTACTGTGCAAATTAAAGTGATCTGTAAAATTAACTTCCCCTCACTCCATGCACTGGATGATACATTAAATGTACTTAACAGGCAGGGTCCTTCACAAGCAGCTACAATGCCTGTGTCCATCCACCAATTACTGTACATGCATCTGACCTCTGCTCGATCATTTAGAGATTGGTCATCCAGATTTTAACTAATTTATTTCCTGAAGTTTATGAATGGCTAACTTTAAGGTATTATGTCAAGCAATGTTTGCCCCATAACCTAAATTTTAGTTAGAACGTGGTTGAAATTTATGAACGACGCCAATTTACATTTAACTGACTTTGACTTCAGATAATGTCTCCCATGTTTTGTTTAATGGTAGGTATGTATACTTCAAGCAGACTATGGTTATACGAACTGTATCACCTTGGGAAAAGCATTAATTATGTGAGCTTTAATTTCCCAAAGTGATACAGTTCGTATAACCATAGTCTGCTTGCAGTGTAGTGGCAGACGATATAGGCAGGACAGCATGTATCTGCTAAAATGGAATTGTGCAAATGAGTGTCGGCTTCTCACGATTGGTAAAATAGCAGTTATAGTAGGTAAGGGGAGGAGTGAGGGAAGGGGAGGAGTAGGGGTAGTAGTATAGGCATAGTGACTGCAACGGGAGAAAAGTAGGGGTAGGAGGGGTGGAATAGGGGTAGTAGTAGGCATAGTGACAGGGAAAAGTCTTCACTGACTATGGTGTGCTCTGTGCCTTCCTCGCTGAATATATCAGGTAAATCCAAGGCACTCTATCTGTTCATCAACACTGCCACTAGAAAAGATCACATCTATAGTAATGTTGCCATGCGTTTTTCACACGATAGTGAGGTGCAGCTGCCCTTATTACCATCAGTGGACTTGAGCATGCTGTTGGGAACTCAAGGAAATGTGGTGCCCATGCCACTCACTAAAGTGCAAGTCTGATTGCAAAGTGCTATCATGATGCACATAACCACACCCTGAATCACGATTGTCAACTGAGGCGAGTTCAAACATTTTCCATGCATTCTTGAAATAGCACCTTTGTCCCGAAATACATAAGCCGACATTCTTTTGTGCATTTCCATTTCAGTGGATGTATACTACCACAATGCCTGTCGCCTACCTCCTCTGCCACTACACACCTACCATTGAGGTCTACTGACTGCCTTGTGTGGTTGTTATAGAGGCGTCATAGTAATAAGACTCTGAACTAGCAGTATGGTCTTTACCCCAGCTAGAATGTCACAATCTGCATTTTAACTGCATCAATAGCCCGAACATCAAGTAGAAATTCACCTGCTATTTTTCTACGCATGTTAAGCAATGCACCTGCATGTGCAGATCTAGTACAGAACGTTTGTGCTAACCATGGGTGGGTTTTGCAAAAGGCAACATTTAGCCCATCTGACTTAGAATAACCTTTTCAAGGCTACCTTTATACTCCCTCAGTATGGTATCTTTAGGTTCATACTGGGGGGGGGGGGGGGGGGGGGGGGGGGGGGCAAGACAAACTGTACGGACCCCATCGTCCAATATTTTAGTGCTTAAAGAGAGATATATGAATCTGCATAAAAATCGTCTTTAAAACAAAACAGATATGAGGGATCAAAAAAAGGGGCAGAGGGGTACCCTCTGCATTTTAAGAAAAATAACGAGTTTTTGGATCGTTTTTGTTTGTTTTGCTTCGAATTTTCAACCATTTATATGCTATAATCATATATCACATAAATATTACATGTAGTAAATAAAACTAATATCAATACGTAACTGTTATGTCATTGAGAGCTGTAGAGAGTCACTGCTGGTGTCGAATGATCTCCATATTTCATGTCCAAATCAAAAGCATGTTTCTCGTAACCAACTGCACGAAGAGCTGTTGATAATTGCTTGATGGAGCAGGGTATTACCTTGTTCAACCACTTCGCTAACAAGGCTTCATAGTAGTCTTTCAGGTCAGAGCACCTGTTTTCATGAGTAATATCATCCAGCTCATCCTTCATGAAGCCAAGGTGTCTTCCAATATCTCTCCATTTTGAACATACCTTTTTAGTCATGTTAAATAACTCACCTAGCAAACCTTGAGTTTCATCTGCTCATAAAGTGGAGAGGGCAGGAGTGTAGGGGGGAATCATATATGCACTATGTACATGTATATGTATAAGGACCAGTGTGTCACAAATGCCAAACTATTATAATTCCAGTTAGGCAACATAATGTTTATACATGCAGGCTACATGGGTACGTGTTAATTGACAGTTCTTTGTTTAGTTTAGACATCTTTAAATAAAGATGTAGTAAAAAATACCTGTCCATATTTATTTTCTACCACTTGTTTGGCGACTTTTCAACCACACCATTTCGTACATTTGAAACATTTTTGTTGGCTGTAACTGTCGTCTACATGAGAGTTACAAGGAATACTAAAAAAACAAAAGTACCAAGTTCACATAGGTTGGTACGTGTATCTTGGTTACAATTCTCATGTTCATGCTGGAAGGGATGGACTGCACTAGATATACATGTACTTATAAATGTTTATGTAATATCTGCTCTGTGTAAAAGATACAAACTACATGTATTTCCACCATTTCAAACATATAATCACCTCCCAAACACACATTACCTTTAAAAAGATAGCCAAGATGGGGTTCTGCCATGATCCAGTTATTCACATCGACTTTCCTATCTCGGTAGTCAATCACAAATGGATTTCCCTTCAAAACTGCTTCCTTGAAGTGCAAATAGTCTACACAGGGTAGCAAAGATAGAGACACATCCTTTGAGTACACATGGCTTGCTTGGTGAGGATCAATGATGGCCTCCTTGACATCAACAGAAGGGCAGAACTCTGTGCAGGTAGTTCTAACCATTTCTAGGACCGAGTAACACACCTGGTACCTATCCATGCTTGGAAAGGACATGTGTACATAACAATGGAACCGTTCCCTCATTTCCACTATCACATCCACACCCTCCTTGCTTGTCCAGCTGATGCCATCTTTCCATACTTTGCAGCGTCTCTGATAATCGTGAATGCTAGGGTCACCAGTAGAGTTGGGAAGACAGAATTTATAGGCCAATCTTAGAATAAGCACATGACAGAAACGAGGTGAAAAAAATTGGTACTTTTGTACAAGCGTGCAAATGCCAGCCCAAGGAGGGTACTGATGATGTAATGAGATCATTCGGCCGAGACTCTCTAACTTTGGCTGGGAAGAACAAAAGGGGACCCTCATGGGCTGAAGGACACCTTGGCATTAGGTTGGTGGAAACTCCTGTTATTGTGATCTGCTGGCATAAGTCATATTGAAACAAAAATTTAACAATCATGTCAATGCAATACTTTGTTTTGCGGAAGGAATACTTCAGGTCAGGCAGAATAATCACTCCAGTATTGCTTGCTATGGGTAGGTATTCCTCAAAGGATGAGGGAGCAAAGAGGACTCCATTAACCTCCATGAGCAAGACCTCAGGGCGAATAACTATCCAGCTGTTGCCAATTTCACAATCCAAGAACACAACAAACCCTTTGCCTGACAATGTTCTCAGAAGTGATGAGACTTCAGCTGTCTCAGTTGGTAGAACTTTTGGCTCCTCATTCTGCAGAAGGACTACAAGGTCACATAGAGAAATGGCAGCCTGGGATGTTTGAATTTTGTCATTCAAGAAGGCATACATCAAATGGCTATTCAGGGATATGGCTGGGTGTTGGGCAATGACATGTTCATTAGTATCCTGAAGAAGCAACATAAATTGTTCCACTTCTTCCCCAAAAAATGCAGTGGCATTGAGTGGAATGTACTTTACAAAATTGTGGTTCTTTAATGCGTCAATCGCAACTCTTTCTATAACCCCACCTCTGTTTTCTAGCAGTATCTTGTCAGATATTTGATCAGCATGGGTACCTACCACAATGACAGAAGATTTTTGTGGGCACTTGTGACAGACGTCCCCAATCATTGCAGACCAATAATATAGCTGGGCAGTGATGCTTTTGAAGTCGTGAAGCAGATTGACCAGTAACAGAAAGGTGGAGGGACTGAGAGAGATCGACTCCAGGACAGCACAGTGGCTACTGTAGTATTCATGGTGTCCAGCAAGGTCAAATAACGTCATACTCAACTGAGGATTCTTGATGACATGAGGAATAATACCAGCTGTTAGAAGCTTCACAGGCTCAGGCTCAAAAGCATCGGACTGTAAAGAGGTATAAATATGTTGAAATTATTTTTTTAGCAAACTCATATTAATAGAGAACAAACCAAAATCTCATTGTACTTTAGAAATTGTTAAAATAAAATACTGGTACTTCCTTGCAATTCTTCAAAGACAGTCAATATTTCATTGCTAAAATATGCATTTTTGGTAAATCGCAAAGCAACTTCAAGTACCAACAAATTAACCTTACTTATTGACTATTAGTTTGATATGTAGTCCTCATATTGTGGGTTAGAAATACCATGACAACGTTTTAGATTTATTCAAAAACCTAAAAATTGACCATTCACTGTTAAACCATGTTTTAAACCAGTTTACTGTACCTTAATTGCTCGCACTATCGAGCATTGACTGATCCAGACTAAATTGAAGCATGAGGGTCACCATCATATTGCATTTGTCAGAACAGTTATAAGCCCAGATTTGGCCCTTAAAACTACCATGTCTTTAATACTACCTACGTTTGCCTACATGTAGTCGTCTGTGCCACAAAACAACAAAATTACATGTAGCAATGTTCTAGATAGTGCAGCTGTACACTGTAGCTCTTTTTCAAGCTTCAACTTCACAAACAACACATTTACAATCCCTAATAGGCTATGCCTTCACCAGCATACGAAGTTATAGAAACAAAAGAGTAACAAAAAGCAAAGGTTAAAAAAAACATCTGGTGCTCCAAGCTGATTAGATTTGTAGCTGAATTACAGCTACAAATATATTTAAATATAAATATGACTTCATATAGAGGTATAGAATCGCACTGGAATAGTATTAAATGGTCTTAACACTTTGTTAAACCAGTTAAACATCGAACAATCTATTATTGAACTATGTACATTTTTTCTTGTTAACAGTTATAGCAGGCAAATAATAAACATAGCTCTATCATTCTTGGCAGTATACTTTTTATACATGGGTAGGGGTTATGCACACTGTGGCCAATCCATGCCTATTTTTTTATACCAATGACCCTAGAATAAAAACCATGTCTTCAATTCGAAAGGTGATGAGTATAAAACCACTGAAGAATGTGAGGTTTGTGTGCTCACCTGGTTATTTTCCAACCGAGAAAGATACTTGATGACCTAAAATCGAATGTATGCATTAAATACCTTTACATTGAAGTAAATACGTGATACTACTTATTTCAAAAAGTGTGCAGTCCAAAACATGCATTCAGTTATTAATGGCTTATGGGTTTCCATTACATGCACATCAATGTGCTTTGTTTGGGTTTATAAATGTATATAGTCTTTTGCAATCATGCAAATTTGAATCATCAAGCAGTGACCTGAGCCAATGTGGTCTTTCCTGATCCTGTATCTCCAGAAAGGATAACTTTGCCAAAGGAATGGACAGGGTAGTCTTCACAGCAGACAGAGTATGTCTTGAGAAGGGAGATTATTTCGTAGTTAGTAGCCAGCTGCAATGCTATTCGATTGTTGAAGTCTTTTATGTTTATATCAATTCCAGGTGAAGCCAGAAGAATTTTCACACTGTCAACTTGACTATACATTGAGGCTCGATGCAGTGATGTATAACCATTTCTCTGCACAGATGATAAGGTTATATTCGTGAATCTTACATTACTAGAACTATCTAAATAAGCAGTTTATAGGAACTATGCCATAACTCGTCTTATTCAATCATTATTGTTATACTTATTGCGGGCGTATGTGCTAACTCACAATGCACATGCATTACCTCAAATGAGCTTGGATCAACATGGCATCAGTGTAACTGATCTTAACTCATATGGGTTAACACTGAATATTCGGCTAGGTGTACACATACATGTATTATGCTCGAGTTTAACTGACACTTCCATTTTTGACTTGGTGTAATCAAACACATAAGCACATCAAGTGTCAAGCATCATACATGTACATGTATGTGCATTCTCTTTACATCTACATCGTTCAGCACACAATTCACTTACATGCAATTTGCATGGAAATATAAACTTCTGATATAACTAACTCACCTTAGTTTGATGGTTGATTGCTGCTCCTCTGCTCAGCAGCACCTTCAGACACTCGACATGTCCTAGTGATGCTGCCCTCATTAATGGAATCTCTTCATCCTGTAGCTGGTTTATGTAGAGTAATTCTTACAGAAATTGTGCAATTTGTACTGCAAATATACATGTATGAATGTCAAAGACTCTTAATCTTTATTTATTTAATTTTTTATATAGATATCCATGCAAATAATTCCATTTGGAGTTTCCTTTTTATGTTGCCTATACTGTGCATCCAATTTGTATATGACTAAGTTACAATTTGCAACTAAATACAACTTTTCTGTCAGCAACAAATAGTACGAGAAATGGGTTGCACTGGCTAAAAAATCATTGCAATCAGTTTATCTGGGATGGTAGTACAATATTGGCAAATCATATCCTTTCACTACACCACAAGAGTTTAGGAGGTGATTAAAGAACACATTAATGTGAGTATTTCCTGATTTTGAAAAACATTACGCATACCTTTGCATTAACATCAACACCAAAATCTAGTAGTGCAGTGATTACTTTGACGTTGTTACCATCCACAGCATCATAAAGCTTCTGCTCTGGTTTCTGTAGAGGATACATTCTGGCATCACATATTGGGACAACATTCTACAAAAACTATAATTGTAAATAGCGGAAATTACTTCTAAACCAGCAATATACTGTATTTTTGAAATACAATTTGGTATGCTAACAACGGGCTCTGCCTCGACACTTGATCAAAATGTAGTGAAGTTACATGAAGTGAGAGAAAGTACGCTCCGATGTGGTTTCCTGCCTCTGCTACTAGGCTGACTACTGCTCTCATGTATCGTTTCTTCGTAAGCCTTTTTTTTAGAAACACCCATTACTCATGCTCCAAGTACAGTACACCTTAACCCAATATAATAGGTGCATGCTTCCAAACACAAAGTAACCACATAGTTCAGCATCACAAACACAAATGGCAAACCACTATAATACACTGATGAGTGGATAAAACCTAACGTGCAGGAAAAAACCCTTTTGGAATAAAATCTGCACTCAGGAAAATGCTTCCTACATGTATACTAATTAGGTAGTTGGTCTGCATGTTCACGTCTACCACCTCAAGATCTGGTATAGTTTGTCAATGAGACATCTGTTCGAACCTGTCTGAAGGGAACAGCTCCACAACACCTAGCGCACATCACAACACCGAACAAACAACACATTAACAGCACACAACATTTAACATAAGTTAAATAGCATGTGCACGAAATTTATAATTAAAGCATCCTAATGAAACCTCTACCCATGTGGCAATCACGTGCTGTACAACCAATCAGAAATAGAGGAAGCATAGTTCCTCATGTTCAACAGAAATATACATCTTCCACCTCATGCTGCTCCCAGTACAGTACACGTCGTCATTGTGCACATAAATATAGATGCACAAAGAAAGGGTCTAGTTTTACATAGTGTATACCCTAACTGTCTTTGAACTAAATCCTTAGCATTCTTTGACGGAATTTGGTTAGCAGTGACCAATCTTGCACACCTGCCACCAGCACGAAGGCTATGCATGCCAAATCAGGCTGGGTCCAAACCAAGCTTAGCGATCTTATCAAACGATAATTTTTTCAGCCTTGAGAACAATCTAACTTCAGACAAAGATGGATCTGGTCCAGTAGCCTCTATTTTGGCCTTTAACATATCGCTGGTAACTGTTTCCTCTCAAATTTTATGCACAATATGCTAGTGGTAACCTGCCAAACGATGCAAACCAGCCAGCCCATGCAACCATGAGAGGGCATGCACCCTGCATCCTCTACTGCAACTATATTCACTGCAGGCACAGCATGCACAGCTTAAACTTGGAACTCCTAGTCTAGCATCAGCCCAGATCTAAGGCTCGGAGGTACTTCTTGGTAGTGTTGTCTGCTCTGCTCCTCAGCACTGATGCCGTTAGTGACTCGGCCAGCCTTCTCATGCCAAGTCACTCAACAATGGCCATGTCCCTGAGTCAAATACATCTTCAACAAATTCCTTCTTTTTCATTCAAGCTGCTACTTGCTGATTCCCTTTTGACTGAATGGAAGTCATTGACATTTTTCTTTCAGTAGTATCACTTCTTATGGGACTGCCACTGGCTCGTCTCCTCCTGACTGCATGTTCCACTGGTAACTCCTCTTGCATCTGCCACATGTATTGCAGGGCCATCAAATTACCAACTGTAGCCTCTCTTTCGTCAGTAGGCATTGCATTGCATGGCTCAAGTTATGTTAAACAGTACACTTTGACTGAATTAAAGCTCAGCTCAAATCCTATTTAAACATCTACCCATGTCAGCTGCGGGCAATTGCATGCTGTACAACTAATCACATACTGAGGGAGCATATACATTCCTGTGTAATTCGCCATGTTCAATCAACAGAAACGTATCTTTTCTTCTTGAACAAGAACCTTGTGATGCCTTCCTGCCTGGAATCTTCATCACTGGCCTTACAATAAATTTTGCAAAAATTGTAATTAAATAGCTGATATTTCATATACATGTACGATGTGTGGGTCAGGTGTTGTAGCTAGCACAGATGATACTGTGCCCTTCGTATTCGTTACCACGTCTGACCATGGTACTGACCACATCACAGACCCAATTGGTAAGTCTCGTTGCTGTGATTGTAATGGAAATCGAGCTCATTGTTCGCATTGCATATGTGCGAAGGCGAAGCGGCCTTGCAGTAATTGCTGCCCACATAATCATGCATGGTTTCTGTCACAATCCACATTTGATAACAATTTCCGTGTTTTATATCACATGTAATATCACTGTAAATAGCTTCATGTATTAATTAACACATTTGAAATCTGATATTTACTATATTAGCTGTTTACAATACATGTAAATCCCAGTAAATCTTTATAACCAAACCTTGTCAGCATTCATCTCAGCCTGTATAAATGTCATTGCTTCTTCTAACTTTCCATTCCTCATAGCTTCCATAAGCCTCCCCTACAAAAAGTAAGTAGTACGAATGTAACTTTTAACTTTTAATATGAAGTCAGCAGTAGGTCTACAGGGAAGTGTTGAATAGTACTTAATTTATATTTGTTGTTATAGTTGCATATACAATGTATTAGTTTGACACAAGGTGCTAGGCTTTCAAGATAACCATGCCATTGAACATGCGCAACATTGAAACCCAATTATCCTGATGTTTAACACATGGTACACATATTTTGAAATGCACAACAGCACCTCATTAGCATCGGAACTTGTATGTTTCAGGTGATGAGTCTTGATGTCCAATAGAACTTTCACACAATCAGTATGACCATAGCGCAATGCAATAACCAATGCAGTCATCTCATTCTACATGTACATGTTTATGATGAAGGTACACATGTATGTAGGTATGAAAATGTTATCAGTGCTTTGCAAATCATAGACAAAAGTGCCATAGAGTGTATCACCATCAATTATGGGATTTGTCCCACCTTTTCCCTAAGATTGGTCTGGGCACCACCATCCAGTAACAGTTTCACACACTCAGCATTGCCGATTCCTGATGCATACATTAATGAAGTCCTTCCGGCCTACAAGAAGATCACTAAATAATCATAGTGCCATGAATTCAGCTATTTATCATGGAATGGAGCTGAGACAATGCCAATGGTATGATTACAACACATGTACAGTATATCATACATGTATATGTGAACACATGCAGTATACTCATGATTGTCTTAGGCATAATAATGTGTACTAGCAGCCGTAGGTAGAGAGGTCCTTTACGTATCTTTTCGTTAATTATTATGTCTTCCGTTACGGAGATACAGTTGAACAAACTACGTTCACGTTTTCCCGCTTGATTCGCATCCCCACGCATCGAGCGGGACGCAATTTGCCCAAATCATTGGCGTGAATCGAGCGCCAAATTGTGCACGTTTTGTTCAACTGTATCTCTGTCACGGGTGGCATAAAACTTAACGATCAGAATAATCCTATAGCTACAAGTAAATCACAAACTTCTCTATCGAGAAAGTGATTGGTGGGATGTAGGATTGGTGGTGCAAAAAGCAAGGAAACAAGGTACAGTGTGTTAAAGTGAGGTTTGGTAGGATCCTACAACTATAACAGTCCTACATTTGCAAATAGGCTTCTTCATTTGCAAATTCAGGACTGTAAGTTGTAGGATGCTACCAAACCTCACTTTAACACACTGTACCTTGCTTTTTGCACCACCAATCCTACATCCCACCAATCACTTTCTCGATAGAGAAGTTTTTGATTTACTTAAGCTTGTTCCCCTTTTTTTTTTTTTCTCTGCCATGCAGGAGTGCTCAGTAATATATGGCTTAGTGTATTCGTTGCAATGCTTAGATTTCCAATGGCGGATACAGGCGGGACGGGGGGGGGGGAGGGGGGGGGGGGGGGGTTGCAGCCCCCCTTTTGTTCAAAATACTTTTTTTTTTGCACGCAGTTTTACGCCTCCCCCCCACCCCGCTCGTTGAATCGGCCGAAGACGGACAGCCCTTCCCCTGCTCGTTGAATATAGGCCTCTTTTTAATTTTATTGATAGGCCTACCTTTATTCTTCGGATATCTTAAACTCAGAGTTTTCTTTGTTAACGAGCCATTTTTATTGGCTTGGTCACCTTTGCTGAATTAGAACTGCCTGCTGTAAACGTGTCTGCAGCTGCTGATATTACGTGTACTGTGTAGCCTGGCAACAGCCTGGCAACAGTCAATTAAGACGCGTGTGTGGCATACTGCTAGGCAACCGAGAATTTTCATCGATAATGAATTGCACCTGCTCGAGTTATTTCACGGCATATTATCACTAGCTTACAATTGTGCATCTTATCTGCATGAAAAGATACGTTTGGAGTTAAAATTCAACTTTTTGAAGCTAATCTCGTCTTCGTGCGACGTTCCTGTCGAGAGTTATACGTGACGAACGGAAGGAGGAGGTGATGAACAAAAATTAAATGGCGGAATTTTGGTACCGACTTGTCACTCCACGTAAACGACACTGTCTAGCGAAGCTCACGTTATATGTGCATATCTGTCATGTTTGTGATGGATTATATGCGAGCTGGCGAGTAAAGGCAACGCTTCGTTACCGTTTTAAAACGCTCGATCGAAAACCACGCCCACGAAGGCAATCCTCCACTACCGTGGGTCCTGATAAGGGATCTCTCTATCTATCGAATTTGAAGCGATTTGATTCCATGTACTCCTACCAAAAGTTATGAACCCGGAAGGGTATCGAACGTTGCAATACTGGCACAGAGCGATTACAAGACCCCAAAACGTATTTTACCATTGAGAAGTAGCGTAGTACGAAGTATTAAAAATAGGAAGTCAATAGCACAAACCATTCGGAAGATATAGTAGAATGCCATATATATGCATATAAATTCACAAGCATCAAAATCTCATAGAACGTTACAAACGCACATAAATTCATTACAAAGGACACAAAACGAATGGGGCGTATGCCTTAGCCAAGGCATATTTTAACGTCCATGCACAGCAGTAAAACTGTCAGTCAATTGTACTGTAACCGGCATGCTGTGGAAACTTGAAATATTCACCGAGGCCATGTGGGTGCAGTATTGAGTTGCATAAAATAACCTACATGTACCAACATCATGCATGTACATACATATGGCTGTTAGTATCAATTTCGTTGAAGTTACTGAGTATTATGTTACTTTTGCTGTATAGTCTAGAACTTCCAATGTGCTCAATGCCACTGACACAAAAATCTTTATGGAACTGCTGCAGACATTAAAGCATGCTTTGGTCAAAGTTACAACCTTCGCTTATCAAGGAAGAAATGGATCTGCCAATAAGTCCCGTTTGAATCATCTGCAATCCAATAGGCCAGGTCGCGGAATACAAGCAGTTGACATAGAGCATTGTGCAGTAGACATAGAGCATTGTGCAGTAGACACAGAGCATAGTACATGTACATAGAGCAGTCGATACAGACACGTCGACACAGAGACGTATTTGGGCGTGGCCCAGCGGAAGTACTATTTGGGCGTGGCCATTTGGAAGTGGACACGGGCAAATTTGGGTGTGGCCATCGTTTCAATCCAAGCTGCTAATTTTTGCCTTTAGCCACGTATATATCCGCAAAACACGGAGTACACCCAGCGCAAGTACGCCAATACTACAGCGATAGGTTTGCGCTGCTTCCAGTATCGCAGTATGACCCCTAGAGAATGAAAATGGCAGAATTGCGAAGGTGGGCGTAACTGCTTGGCACGATGTGCGCTAAGGCTTACTGTCAACATCCACATCGTCACGATGGAGCACCATTTACGCTTGCGTGTCTCAGTGTCTGCCGTATATTATTCCATTGGACCAGCTACTTCCGTTGTCTGGTTCGACAACCCCCCCTTTTTGTCCAAAATACTTATCTTTTTCCCCACGCCGAAGAATTTTACTTTGCACCGCCAGCGCGCGTATAAGTATTGTATGTAAAAAAACATTTTATTGCTGTACTTGATCACGTGTGGGAACGTTCACGAGTTTCAATGCCGCGAAATATATATTATCTCTGGTTACTGAGTGTTCATGTGTTAATTTACTAGTACAGCTGTATTCTTTATATAAAATAAAGCAACATAGCTTCTGTACTGATGCTGAACAAAAAGTAACGGTGATTCTTTCTGAAGTTCAGCGTGCGCCTGCCTCGTGTAACGGACTCGCGATTTTGTCTTGACTTAAACACAAGCTTTCTGTGGCATTTTCGGTCAGTGCAGATGGTTTTACAATCTACTCTACGTGATTTATTAAAACGATCGCTAATGCGATTGCTTGTTCTGTGATAACGTAATCGCCGGATTTTTTTCGCTCTCGTCTCTATTGCATGAATTATAATGCACTGAACCATGCAAGAGGCGATGTAACTTAAAGCTGATATCTTCTCCAATACAGCAATAAATTAAACTACAATATCATACTGCACTCTAAAGAACAAAACAGGACATTTATAAAAACTCTTACTCAAGTATGCATGCAGTTTTATTACTTTAGAAAGTTAGCATTGATCAAAAATGATCCTATATATGAGAGTATACATGTAAGTGGTCATGGAGAGCACTTGCTAGATATCGCCGAAGTAGCTAGTTAATCAATGAGAAGGATCAAAACATATTAGTGCAACATGTTTTGGTTTTGATTTCCTTGCATGCGTGCATAGAAAGAGTACTTGTGGATGAAATCTGCGAGCAGTTTCAAGCATCCGATTGTAGTACATAGATCAGCAATTGCAATTGCCAGTCTTATAATCGTAAATTGCTGAATTATTTGATTCCTGAAAAGTATTACAATTTCCGTTCTTGCACGCAGTTTTATGTAGTGTTTTGAGCATGATATAAAAAAAAAACAGCGTTGGCGTCTGGGGCTCCGCCCCAGACCCCACTGGGGGAGCTTACAGCGCTCCCCCAGACCCCCTAGCTGGGCGGGCGGGGTGCCCCCTCCCGCACCCTCCCCCTAATTATTATTCATTAGCAACCCCCCCTTTTCTGAAATCCTGGATCCGCCCCTGGGGCCCATTTCATACTTGTATTGCTGTTAGGCAGTTACTTTGGTAGTTTATCGAAGTACCTGAAGTACAACTACTAGTATAGGTGTGGACTATTGGCACCAATAGTAATACGGCTACATGCATGTGTTTTAATTCTAGAAAATGCGCACCGATTTATCGAGTATCAAAGAAGCCGATAGCAGCGTCAGCGGCGTGGTAGCGTATTGTATTCTGTTGTATCTGGCGCTGCGTTGCAACATCCACCACCAGCAAAACGCTGTTGCAATCTTTCAGGTGAAATAAATATAAAATGCATGTGCAAGTCAATGACTTACGTAGGCATTGCACATCTCTCAACTTGGCAATTGCAGTCATTTCTTACCCTGCACTGCATGCTTTGTATTGTATTGTAATATTTAGCTACCTTGCGTACTTACATGTATATTACCGCTGTGAAGGCACCATAGCTAGTGTACTCATGTGAAGGCACCATAGTTATAAGGTGTGACTGTTTACAAATGGGTTATTGTGTCAGTATGGTATGTAGCAGGCTTTGTTTATATGTATATATATTTTATATATTATATATTTCAACAGCCCTTTGCTGCGGCAGAACACACATGGCTGAGTTATCATGAGCCTGAATACCACAAATGCAACAGTGAAAAAGCCAGAACAGAGTAAGGCTGTTTGTGTATGTGTGTGTGCGTTACCAGTGTGGTAAGGGGGTGGCTCAAACATGGCACTGACCTTGGCGAACACAACACAACACACACACACACACACACACACACACACACACACACACACACACACACACACACATGATGTGATATTGTGGTCAATTAGTTATGGCATGTGCAAATGGGCTGTGTGTGTGTGTTGCCTGTCTTGTGACAAATACACATGCATGTACACACATGAGGCTTCTGTAACTTCTACTGTAGACAACTAAAACATATCTAGCAAATTAACCCCTCCTTTCCCCCCAGATCTTGGTGATCCCCAGATCTTGGTGATAGACACACACACAAGTACATACATATACAAGCACACACACACACACATACACACAGTTTGGGATGTGTATTGTGGGCGGGTCGATGTTACAGGGGGTCGCATGATATACTCTGCTGTGTCGGGTTGTTGCTGATTTGCTGATATCTTTGGGCAACCAAGTCCCCGATCCTTGACTACACGCCATACGCGAAACACACATGAAGCTTCTAAAATCACTAAAACATCCATAGAAAAGCAGGCCTTCATTCCATATGTGTAATGAATGATAGTGCCATGGTGCAGTGTCTATTAATGCTTATTGTGCAGTGCTATGGTGCTACATTTATGAAGTAGTGCTATTGTGGAAATACATGTAGTGAGCACTACATGGTGCAGTGCATGTGAAGTACTGATGTGTGAAGTATCTCTGTATGTGTAAACATATGGTCTTAGCTAATCATGTGCATATTTATGTGTGTTTGCATTGTACATGTATGTGTGTTATATATGGACATTTCAACAACTCAGGAGACAAGGTGTATGGCTGAGTTATCTTGAGCAACAGTGAAAAATGTGAAGCCAGAACAGAGTAAGACTGTAAGGCTTTGTGTGTGCGTTACCAACTGGTGTGATAAGGGAGTGGCTCAAACATGGCTCTGATCATGGTGAACACACGCACACACACACACACACACACACACACACACACAGAAACTTGTACACACTGGTGTGTGTGTGTGTGCGTGTACAAAAGTGTGTACTGTGTGTGTGTGTGTGTGTGTGTGTGTGTGTGTGTGTGTGTGTGTGTGTGTGTGTGTGTGTGTGTGTGTGTGTGTAGTCTCGTACCCAGACCCAGATTTTCACAGTTGCGCGGATGGATTACATCAATCCATCCGCGCAACTGTGAAAATCTGGGTCTGGGTACATGTACATGATGGGAGGGGGGTGGAGTGTGCTTTGGGCCTGATGCAAAACCTTTGGTTAGTGGTAGAGGCATTTACGTCTGATGCATAAAGTCCTGGTACTTTTTTTTTCTAGGGTTCAATATCAAGAGTTGTATTAAAAGTCTGTTTGGGACTGTTTCTATGGAGATGAGGCGAAATATTACTCGAGGACACTCCTGTATCTAGTTTTGTACTGGGGAAGAGCAGTACCAGGAACCCAATGCTGAGACTGACCATCTTGAGTGTTCAACACCTCCAGGGATATCCACCTTAGGCTCAATAAATACCCCTACGTTCCACTCTACTCAGCTGGCATACACTTCTTCATCAAGCAAACCAGATGGGCAGGTGTGTTGAGTGTACCAAAGGCAGGCACACGTGTCCAGTTCTAGCAATGGAGGCCTACAGATAATGCTGCCACTGTTCCACTCACCCCTCTTCCACTTCAAAATGGGACGCCACTCGCATCTAAGAACTTCCGCTCCACCTTCCTATCCCTGGTATGGTGGAGCAATCCAGCCAAATACAACACTTGCATTGGTGCAGCCACTTACAGTAACTGCTGACACCATTCAGAAGTACATATGGTGCAGCCACAATACATGTACACTCATTGTTAGTAATAGCAATAGCAGAAGAGGACAAATTGTGTATGTTTTAAATGTTTTGTGTATGTTTTAAATTACATGTTTGCACTAACCACACACTGTGCAGAGACAGGGGAGGGGTTTGGGGGCCGTTTGGGGCTGTGCCAGCAAGCATTGGCATAACATACAGGGGGGGGGGGGGGGGGGGGGGGGGGGGGGTAAAGTATGCTTTTAACCTGATGCAGAGGCATTGGCCTAGTGATAGACTGCTCAGCGCTACAGAGTTTAACTTTTCTTTTAAAAAAAAAAAAAAAAGAAAGCATTGGGATAGTGCTATTCCATTGGTAAAGCCCCGCGAAGGTGATTTGCAGTAAAATTAAAGCGCTTTACGCGCGCGTGTAGTACTGACTCTGGCCTGGCCATACACATGTATGCAGACAAAGATTCAATATACGGCACGTGCAGATTTGATGTTAATCGATCTAGGTAAGGCTGAAATACCTACGTACGTAGGTCGCAACTTTACTGAAAAGTGCCATTTGCAAATATCTATGTTTTGTATCAGTGCACATGCCTATTAGCCTTAGTGCTTCATTCATCGAGCTGCAAGCAGGCTAAACGAACACGATAAGGAAAACAATCCACGCCACTATATAGGTCAAAAGTGTCCATGACGATCGACATCATAGTGTCCCTCTTGGCAGTCGAGACCTACGGTACTTGAGTAGTCGATCGCGAGTTCCTATCGTACTTTTGTATCAGGCCAGAAGCTGGCAGTAACGTTAACCATATCGGTCTCTCCCTCGCTCTTTCATATCGGGTTCGAAACGCTCTCGGCCTCCTCCCCCCCATTGTCCGGTTATTAACGCCTATTGGTTCATATCGTATAGATATAGTTAAGTTATACCTTCAGCTATATTAACTTACTGTGCATATATTTATTCAATTAATATCATTATTTGTTGAATAATTCTGGCAGATGACGCAAGGCATTACGCAATGACATAGTTTGACGAAAAATTATGCGCGGTAGAAATTAATTTTTTGTCTTGATTTTAGTTCAAGAATGGTTAATGGAATAATTTTTTTAAGTACATATCTCATAATCAGACCGATTTATAGGACATTTCACAAGTGTTTAAAATTCAATTTGAAATAAAAAGCAAGATGACCGCCTATGTATGGGCCATTTCTGGATATGTTCTGTGATAGCGTAATCGCCAGATTTTTTTCGCTCTCGTCTCTATTGCATGAATTATAATGCACTGAACCATGCAAGAGGCGATGTAACTTAAAGCTGATATCTTCTCCAATACGGCAATAAAACTACAATATCACACTGCACTTTAAAGAACAAAACAGGACATTTATAAAAACTCTTACTCAAGTATGCATGCAGTTTTCTTACTTTAGAAAGTAAGCATTGATCATGATTTTGAAAATGATCCTATATATGAGAGTATACATGTAAGTGGTCATGGAGAGCACTTGCTAGATATCGCCGAAGTAGCTAGTTAATCAATGAGAAGGATCAAAACATATCAGTGCAACATGTTTTGGTTTTGATTTCCTTGCATTCGTGCATAGAAAGAGTACTTGTGGATGAAATCTGCGAGCAGTTTCAAGCATCCGATTGTAGTACATAGATCAGCAATTGCAATTGCCAGTCTTATAATCGTAAATTGCTGAATTATTTGATTCCTGAAAAGTATTACAATTTCCGTTTTTGCACGCAGTTTTATGTAGTGTTTTGAGCATGATATAAAAAAAAAACAGCGTTGGCGTCTGGGGCTCCGCCCCAGACCCCACTGGGGAACTTATAGCGCTCCCCCAGGCCCCCTAGCTGGGTGGGCGGGGTACCCCCTCCCGCACCCGCCCCCCTTTATTTATAATCATTTATCTACAACCCCCCCCCCCCCCCCCCTTTTCTGAAACCCTGTATCCGCCCCCGTCTATGTCACCTGCTCTATGTCTACTGCTCAATGCTCAATGTCTACTGCACAATGCTTTATCAAGTATGTCTACTGCACAATGTAGGTATGTTACAATTCTGCAAATAATTGACCATCATCTTGTTTCTAAATTTTGCGTCCAAATTTTCAACACTTCTTCGCGTATGTCTGATGTAGCGACCTCCTGTTGGTTCACGGCGTGGCATTTATGGCAGTTGCTTAGTTACTGCCATAGTACGAAAGCTCCTTTTCGATCTTCGGCATGCTGTATTGACTTTTTGAAATTCGCTCTCGTCTTGACAGTATTGACCGTTACTAAAAATGACACATCTTTTACGTATCAGAACACCCAGATCTAAGGTTCAGACCACTTAGAAAACAATCTGGACTCTTAGTACTGTTTATTATCTTGTGTTTGACAAATTAAAGTTTGAAGACAATCTGACGATTCAAAACAATGTTATAACGCCCGACATTTGGCACACTATTCACATCTATTGATTTACATCGATTATTTAACTTATTTAGTTGTTACACTTGTGTATTGATTAACTAGCATTTTGTTCTCTGTTTCAGTAGAGGACCCAAGGCATGAGACACAGGTGACATCACAAAAGACGGATGGTAATAGACAATAGTAGCGCTGCGAGGCGGCTTTATTGTTCTGAACAATGGTGCACTCTTATAGTTATGAGTTTAATCCTTTCATAAAGGCATTCAATAGAAGAACCCATTTTCTATTGTCACAGAAAGTTCAAACAGTATTATGTTGCTAATTTCATGCGATTTATCGATACGCAGAAAGTGTCGCACGGTTCTCGTTAAGGTCCGTGACAAAAATTAACCATATTTTTTGCTCTTCAAAAGATGATAACTTTTTAAGTATTAAACACCAACCTGGCGGCTATAAGGAAATAGTAATAATTCAGGCATTCGGACCACAATGTGCCATATTCACACGTATTCAATTTTAATATATTTCAACTCACATTGTCGCAACGATCAACATCAGGACCTCTAATCAAAAGCGCTCTAACACAATCAACACGACCATGATATGCTGCCCTCATCAAAGGAGTAAAACCATCCTGCAACAGATCGCATTTTTATTTGTAATTATAATGAACTTGATATCCAACATTTGTAGCAACACATGGCACCATTGTTTATTTACCTTACATGTAGTATGAATTTTGCATACTATACTTTATTAAAATGTATAGTAACCATTCTAAAGAGATTCCAATACCTAGGTTACCAAAATTTTGGCAAATAGCATTATAGGATATATAATTTTGTTAAACAAGCAAGTTGAGATCCAATTTAGTCAATATCATACAACTGATGTCCTAAATAGTTTAGTATTGCATTTGGTTGTTACATGTATTTCATTATATTGTAGTACAATGCATGTCATATTCTTGCTCCCATTTAGTGCATACTGACTATGACCATATGTGCATATAGTTTTGCAGTTGAATCCATACAAAACATGAGAGTAAGGAAATTTACGCAATGTACAGTAAAAGATGTTGGTCGGCTAACCTTAGATTGGTGATCAATATTGGCACCCCTATCTAATAGCACATTCACACAGTCCACATGACCGAATCCTGCTGCAAAACCAAGTGGTGTTCTACCATCCTGTAAGATTAAAGATTTTTTAACAAGAATTATAATAGTAACTTTGAGAATACAAATATGAACACAAGCATTAGCTCTAATTAGTATTGGAAAGGATGTTGATACATTGTACAAGGCAAAACTATACATTTTATGCATATTATGACTCACCGTTCGTAAAAGTGTGCAAGTCTAAACATTCTTGCACAGTAACATGTACATGTTCAAGCATTAGCATATCACATTATGAAAGGTACAATCAATAGATTTGCCTGTTCTGCAAGTCTATCAAAATCTATCACTTGACAACATAATAGGGATTTGGTTTGCTTGCTGTTTGATAATAAATTTTAAAAGCAAATGCAGCTTTGCGGCTTGTGGTCAAATGCTGGCCTCTTGATGATAAACTTTGAATCATACATGGCTCTGTGAGGTGTTTTGTTAGCCTTAGAGGACTTCCCTGAACATTGAAAATTAGGGCAATTCTGGTAAATACACCATGTACATATCATTAGTGCATGAAATCCAATGGGGCTCTACATTTATCGATAGAAGCACACATGTCACGCACTTCACAAAACACAAGAGATAATTTTTTAGAGTAAACTAGTGGTGGTGTGTCGAGAGGCATTTGGGTGAACATGAAATGACAATTATACATTTGCACGTGTAACATTACATGCACTGCAAGATGAGTAACACACATGTTAAATGTAGGTGTGAATACTTTTTACCACTAAATGCTGCAATGGGGATTTCAGGTACACCTCCATTATGCAGTTGATGTTATTTTTTTACAAAAGTTCACATATTTAAATTACCACATCTGCAGTCTCAGTACTGATGCCTTGATCAAGGAGCCTTGTTACCTCTTCAGTTCTGCCATATTCCGATGCATTTCTTAGCTGCTGCTCAAATTGCTATGGTGATAATGTGTATCGAGTTAAGATACACAGGAAGATGTGAAACCTTACACTATTCATTGCATAAATCATTTGCATGTGTCAAGAAAGAATCATACAACTTGTTGGGATTTTGAATCTATTATTGCATGCATTGAAATTTGTACTGATTAAGTTAGATCTTGTAGTTTTTCTAAGCTAGAAATTATAGCTTATAGTATTCGAAGTACTAACCTTATAGTATGTTCTTGAAATTATGTGAGATGTTTACTAAGTTTTATCTGTTACCATGTATACCCTGGTAATGAACATTAAATTAATTTCTGACATGGTGTACTGAGGACACAAATTCCACCAGTGTGTGTGTGTGTGTGGGAAGGGGGGGGGGGGGGGGTTGTGCACATGTTCCTAGTAGTACTGAATACTTTAACTTTATCAGAAGTGGGGGCAGGAACCATTCGGGGGGGGGGGGCACCCCCTCAAGACACCTATGTACAGTGTACAGGTACATGCAACAGAAAATGCAGTCCAATCAGATTGTAGCACTTGGACTCACAAACTTAGCAGGCTGCCTTGATAATAATCGTATCCCAAGCCCTTGGTTAACTCTATACAATGATTTCATAAAGTAATTGTGTAACTCACCAGAATAAATATTTTATCTAAATATTTTTACATACACTGATGTCAATGAATAGCATTACATGAAAGGTTATGACCATTAGTCTGTCTGTTTTTACAAGGGTGAATATTAACCACTATTCACTCATACGATTGGCACACATTTGCTTATCTGAACCCACGTCTGAACCCACGTGTATGTAGGATTTGAAGACCCAATCGTGAACCTTTTGCCAATCAATGTATATGAGTCAATCAGACCAGATCTAGAGATAATAGTATGATGATATGCGTTTCCGAGTTACAGTTAATATGCTGAGCTCGTTAGCAAACTAATGCATCCCCCACCCCCACCCCCACCCTCGATTTTATCGGCTTCGGAAACCGTACAAATGGATATTTCCCAGCTTTGTGGTTTACAATACATGTAATGTCGTTGTGGCCAGAAGCCCTTCGGGCAGAGCGTAAACAGACGCATGTATGTTACTATACCAGTGGCTACCAGGGGACAGTGAAAGTATTTAGATGATATCACGAATAGTTACATGAATCTGGGCCATTGGTGTAGTTTAGGTCGCAATCAAAATTGGGTATGGCTTTGAAGGCACGATGCATGATGAGGGAGAGTGTTAGTTGGGCGTAGCCCGACCTTCGCGAAGATCGGGCTACGCCCAACTAGGA
>OX442415.1:2497963-2532488 GCA_949361645.1 Spongilla lacustris
ATGCACACACCACAAAACAAAACATTGCATTTCTCTGTATAATGCTTACTTACTGCAAAAACTAACCTATGGACACACATAAGTACACACACACACATGCACACACACATGACACACACACACACATTCACACACATACACATGCACACACATCACACCTTGTCCAGAGGTTCCAGCTGCTTTGTGAGGTATCTGCACTCCTCCTGGAACAGTTCCCAGACCGCATCGTGGTGTTTGGTGGTTTGAGGGTCTGCCTCCATGGGTACCACCTCTGTCCAATGACGGCCCTGTGGGAGGGGCCAGTGAGCCAGTAATGGTATGTGTGCATGTGTGTGCATGTGTGTGTGTGTGCATGTGTGTGTGCGCATGTGTGTGTGTTCATGTGTGTGCATGTGTGTGTGTTCATGTGTGTGTGCATGTGTTTGTGCATGTGTGTGTGTGCATGTATGTGTGTGCATGTGTGTGCGTTCATGTGTGTGCATGTGTGTGTGTTCATGTGTGTGTGCATGTGTTTGTGCATGTGTGTGTGTGTGCATGTGTGTGTGCATGTGTGTGCGTTCATGTGTGTGCATGTGTGTGTGTTCATGTGTGTGCATGTGTGCGCATGTATGTGTGTGCATGTGTGTGCGTTCATGTGTGTGCATGTGTGTGTGTTCATGTGTGTGCATGTGTGCGCATGTATGTGTGTGCATGTGTGTGTGTTCATGTGTGTGCATGTGTGTGTGCATGTATTGTTTGTGAAAATGAGTGATATTATGATAGGTATGTGTGACTTTGTAACATGTGTGATGTACACATGAGAGTATGTGTATACGCATGAAATAAACAACTTACTATGTACTTGGCCACACCCTCCACTTTGGTGGAGAAGGATAGGTAGGAGAGATATGACTTGAAGAGGCTCTCTATGGTCATGGGGGCGTCCAGTGCTCCACTCTGGTAAGAGTTCCTGTTGCGGCTAATGATCTGAATACCCTTCCTGATGACCGAGCTGGAGCGGTTCCTCATCCTGACGTTGTCCATGACTGGGGAGGAGGTGATGGTGGTGGGCACCTCTGGAATCCTGTGAAGATGTTCGCTTGCTATGGGCATGGGGAGGAGAGATGGTAAGGGGAGGAGAGATGGGTATGGGGATGAGAGATGGTAAGGGGAGGAGAGATGGGTATGGGGATGAGAGATGGTAAGGGGAGGAGAGATGGACATGAGGAGGAGAGATGGTATGGGGAGGTGAGATGGGTATGGGGTGGTATGGGGAGGAGAGATGGTATGGGGAGGAGAGATGGTATGGGGAGGAGAGATGGTATGGGGAGGAGAGATGGTATGGGGGTGAGGGGAGAAGAGATAGTATGGGAGCAGAGGGAGAGATGGTAAGGGGATATGATTGGTATGGGGAGGAGGTGGGTCTGGGGAGGAGAGATGAGGTATGTACAGATAGCTCACAGCTTGCCCTTATGACTGGTAGGGTGCCCAGTCTGTTGTGGTCCCAGCTCTTGGAAAGTGAATCTGACACATCGAGATTCAAGTGGTGCAAGGCCAATGGCTTCTGTTTAGGGTAAGGACCATAAGGACACAAATGCACATGTATATATACATACATACACACATACATACGTACGTATGTGTGTGTATGTACATTGCATGTATGTATGTATATATGTATGTATGTGTGTGTATGTATGTATGTATGTATGTATGTACAATATATTATTATTATTATTACAATAGCCATTACATCATACTTGTATGTGCAGATTACAATTCCACACTTTCACATGTATTATTATTAAGTGTAGAACACCATGACATTCAAACAACACAAAGTGGTGTTGTGTGGTGTGTGGGTGTGTACCTCTCTGTCCTTCCTATGTGTATCATTAGGGAGTGACAGTGTGGTGCTGTCTGTGACCATCTGAGGTGTAACAGGAAGAAGGATCAGCCAATGTACAAAGCGGTTGCTCCCCTCCTCCCCACGCCTTACCTGAGGGACTGCACCCTTCCAGGAAGTCTGTAGGGGTAGGAGGGGCGTACATGTAGATGACGGTAACACACACACATGTAAACACACGGGCACACGTACATACACACACACTCATGTAAACACACTACCACACACGCACACACGCACGCACGCACGCACACACGTGGCTTACGCTTGGCTGGGAAGCTTGGCTCACGACTAGCTAAATGGGGGGGAGAAGGCGGTGGTTAGGGGGCGCGCACGATTTAACGTATGCTACATGCATGCTTGCATCATCACACTAACGTACACACGTCCCTATTATCGATCACTTACGTTGGCGACATTGTGGGTACTACTGGAACCTGAGTTGGGAATGTTAGTACAGCACTGAGCACACATTATGTGATGGCTCCTAAAATGCTTACCGTGTCCATTGGATCTGCCGTTCTGCGAACGGTAATACGGATTTGGTTACTTGCATGCAGTGGGATGAATATATATATATATATATAATAATTATATATATATATATATATACGTTTGCAACAGAAAAGGGACGTACCTCCGTGGGAGGGGCACCGTTAACTCTGCCGGTGTCCGACGCTCCGTTCATGTAGCCGTCTTCCTCCAACTCCTGTTCGCTGCTAGAGCCTGTACGTGAGAGCGCGCGCACACACACACAACAAATTCCGTTATAGCTTAACGGGCGATGCGGCCCGCTTTACCGTACCGTCCGTACGACGACGTTTGACGATTTTGGAAAGGTGCGTAAGTTTGCGTAGAGCCTCTGCCTCCCTCTTAACCGCCTGCTTGAGCAGCTCCTTAAGTGCGCGGTTCTCTTCGATCAACGAATGGGGTAAGGTTTCGCTCGACGACGCATCCATACTACGTCTTTTCGTGCGCTGTAATTATTTTGAAATGATACGAATATTCCGGATAAATATGTTTTGTACATAACAACTAATCACAATTACACAATAAAGTTCTCCTTCTGCGCTGCTCTGAAGAACTCATAACGGATGTAGCATTCCCACGTTGTACAGCTACTGAGAGGCTATAGGGTATGCACCGTTTTATTAAAATAAAATAAACAAATATAAATTAAGTCTTTCAAGACGTTTCTTGAGAACTTGGCGAATGCTATACAGCTGTTCACTTGTGGTTGCATCCCAATCGACCTTACGCACAAAACGATGAATTTTATTTGGATATAGAAGGCTGCCTACAGTAGCTGCGACTCACGTACGCGCATCAAATCAGTGACACGAAGTGCTCATACAGCGCTGGTTTGGCAGTGCATTCCACTAGCAGTTGAAACATGTGGAGCCTGGGGTGAATAGGCATGCAACGCTTTCTAGCTCCAACATAGCCATCCTCACATGCAGTGCATGAAACTAGTACTGCAGTAAAACCATATTGGTGCGAGCAAATGCCAGGGCTATCCTTAATTGCAAGATCATCAGTTGCAAGTTATTGCTAACATAGACGAATACTTGTATTGTGAATATAGCCCTTTAAAATACTATGAATACGTTTATTATGTCCCCCCCGCCCCCGCCCCCTAGTCTCGTACCCAGACCCAAATGTACGTAACGATGATTATCGCTTACAGTATAACATCACGTAAGGTCTGGGCCAACAAGTCGATCTAAGTTGTTCTGGTGCGCCGGAATGTTGGCGCTCCAATCAAAATCGAGAGCTCGCGTGACGTCACGGTAATCAGATTCCAATAGCTACAGAGAGGAGTCTGGTGCTTGATCGTGCGTGCGCGGCTAAGGTTGTGATATATGGACACGTGTCGTACGTCTAAAACGAAGGTAAAGCCATTTAAATATGGAAGGACTCATTACGAAGTACGTCTAAAATCTGTTGTGAATCGCTTTCCAGCCCATCGCGTTCACCTCTCTGAGACTATCATTGTGGTGGTAGCCTTTTCTCTCTGTAGCTTAAACAAAGACGGACACACTAAAACCAAACCTCACGTTTTATGACTTATCGTGATGAGTGATGGCGTGCCGTTGCTATGACAACCCAAATTCCAATGAACAAGACTTGTTGGCCAGACCCTGTATTATACTGGAAGCGAATGCTTACGTAAGTTTGGGTCTGGGTACGAGATACCCCCCCCCCCCCCCCCCCCCCCGCCTCCACTTTGACGGGCTAATGTATCACATAGCCATGTAATAGTAGTTCTGTTATCAGAGGTTAATTTGCTGTCCTATTAATGGTGTGTGCACTGGTACATACATTTCACCGGATTCAGACCATCCTTTATCACAGCATAGGCATTGCAGTAAAGGTAAACTAATATACATTTCGGATCATCTGCATGTGACTGCACATAAATGGCTGGGTGAGATGCAATACTATTGTCTCTTAGATCAGCTGCATGGGGGAAATGTGCACACGTGCATGTGTTATTCTAAGGTGGATGGGCCATGCATGCATGCATATGTTTTGAAGGCCAAACTTTTCAATGAAGATCTGAAGAAAGGAAACCACTGAAATCTTTTGTTGTGAAATATGCAGGACAGCATGTGATTTGTAGCTGATAAGCCTAACTGTGATTGAGTAGGGTAAATTTAATTTCAGTTATACCATATAAAATAAAGTCGTTTAGCTGAGGCTTCTACTTCATATCATCTTGTAATGTTTAACAGCCAAGTATATCATGTTATGATGATGCCCATGCTCACATGAAGCTGCATGCATGAATTTTATCCGCAAATTAAGCAGAAGCCATCTTGAAAGCCGGATCAAGATGTCCCATATTGCAATGCAAATGGTTGCAGCTGAGATGATTTGGACCAATGATTGGATGTGATGCTCCTAAATTTCCAATACAATGTTATATCATTTGTCTTATAATAGTGTCGCCGTTGTTGATACTAGAATGTGTGTGGTACTGCAATGAGTTGATGCATGGATTGACTCAAATTTTTGCTGGTGTACACTAGCTGATATTGAGCATTTTAAACAGCTAACATGCAATAAACCGTGTTATACAATGTGCAGTGTGCAGCCACAATTGATCTGCTTTCAACTTTCAACTGTCACCCAGCATTCATGTGATTTATTATTCAGCTTGTGTGCGTACCAGCAATGCCTATGCTGTGATAAAGGATGGTTTGAACCCAACCACTACAGGGAGATAGAAGTGATGTACCAGTGGCAGTGCACACACCATTTATATTCAGAGCCAACTAAACCTCTGCACTTTTGTATGTCTTAAGCTTTTAAAATAATCCTGCATGCATAGCATGTCTTGGCGCATCAGATACGTATACAAACTTGGAAAGTCCAGCCAGAGACAATTAAGGGTTGATGACTCAACGATTTTGACGTTATAATTATGATTTTAAAAAGAAAAAAAAAATTCTTCTCGCCAAAAGGGGTCTTATAAAATATAGTAGACCTTAAATTCAAATGTCGTTTAGTGGTAGTAGGTTTTGCACAAAAAATAAAAAATTTAACATGTAACGGGTTCATCATTTTGTGCATACACGTAAGGTGTTTACAATATAACAAGTGCTTGTATACAATTTCGATTGATATTAAAGTAATCAGTAAATATTATTTGATGCTTTTATGGGTTGCCATCATGACAAACAAATCAAAGTCAATGATCCTGTCCAATGCAACTTATATGGCAAACTCGGTATCATCCTTGTCCGATCAGATCAGTCCAATGCCAGAGCCATAATGTTGAGATCCCTGATGCCAGCTGCTGGAGGTTTCTCGGAGAACATTTAATTCTGTATGTCCTTTAATAGGAATGTATATAAATTCAAAAGCATCAAAACCTTATAGAACGCTCCATATGAATATTCATAACAGTCACTTATTGTTGGAGGAATACCGTAAATTCAATTTAACATATAAACGAGTTTATTGTTTTGTTTGTGCATATTTTGAATGTATTAAATTTATTAAAATCATCTCGTTAGATTTTAGGCGGGCGGGCTGCTGACTGATTCCTCCCTTCGTTGTTTTTTTTTGGGCATTTTATAAAACTATTTGAATACACCGTCCCACCGTAAGAAATGCCTAGCAAACGCAAGCAGCCTGCTGCGGTAGAGGAAGCGGCGGCTCCCTCATCCGAGCCAGATCTAGCCAAGATGAAGGTGACGGAGTTGCGAGAGGAACTCACCAAACTTGGTCTTTCGACGTCTGGGAACAAGGCAGAGCTGATAGCGCGGCTAAAGGAGCAGAGCACAGCAGCCCCTCCATCGAAGAAGGCAAAAAAGGAAGAGGAGGAGGAGGAGGAGGAGGAGGGAAAAAAGGGGGCAGAAGTGGGAAAGGCGGACGATGTACCTGTGGCGGGAAAAAAGAATGAAGAGCCCGCGGCGGAAGCTAAAAGTGGAGGAGACAGTACTGATGACGCGGCGGGCAAGGACGAGCCTGACCCTGCAAAGCTTAAGGTGGCAGAACTGAAAGAGGAGCTGACGAAGAGGGGCCTGGATGCGTCAGGAAACAAGGCGGCTCTGGTAGCCAGGCTTGTGTCCGCGCTGGCAGGTAGCGCAGCAGCTGCGGCGGCGGCGGGGACCAGTGCGGCCGCTCCACAGCCACCTCCACAGCAGCCCGCCACGGTCCCGGCACCCGCAGGTAAAAAAGGCGCCAAGGGTAAAAAGGCCGTCGTCGAAGAGCAGCAGGCGCAAGAGGAAACAGACTTCAGCAAGGCGGTGAAGGCGCTGGGCACCAGTGCCTCTAAGAAGAAGAAGCAGAGGCAAGCCAAAGTGGACTCCCTGGTACCGGGGGGCAGCTTCTACACGGTGCTGGAGGACTGGGACTGCATGCTGAACCAGACCAACATCGGCCAGAACAATAACAAGTTCTACGTCATACAGCTGCTCCAGCGTAGCTTTGGCAGCTATGCTCTGTGGACCAGGTGGGGGCGTGTGGGGGAGCCAGGGCAGAACAAGCTGGACCACTGCTCTGGGCTGGAGGAGGCCACCAAGAGCTTCTGCAAGAAGTACAAGGACAAGACGGGGAACGCCTGGGAGGACAGGCAGAACTTCCAGCCCCGTGCCGGGAAGTACACCTTGTTGGAGATGGACGATGACGATGGTGATGCTGAGGTGAGTGTGATTGGGTGGTAAGGTGATAAGGTGGTGAGGGTGGTGGTAAGGTGATGGGTACTTCATTAGGGAGTGAGGGGTAGGTGGTGATGAGGGTGAGGGATAGGTGGTGATGAGGGTGAGATTAAGGGAGTGAGGTATGTGCATAGGACTGTTGCCATGGTTGCAGGAGGTGGTGGCTAAGCTCACAGCTCTGGACCAGACAGACTCTGGTGTGGTGGAGAAGGTGGTGAAGGCATGCTCCCTGGACAAGCCCACACAAGCCCTTGTCAAGCTGCTCTTTGATAACGACATGTTCCAGGAAGCCATGAAGAGCATGGAGATAGGTAATGAAACCACACCCACCATACACACGTACACATATACACACATGCACACGTACACACATACACACACACACACACACACACACACACACACACACACACACACACACACACACACACACACACACACACACACACACAACCACTGTCACCATTTCCTATCTCCTCCCCCTTCTCAAGACACCAAGAAGATGCCCCTGGGGAAGCTGAGCAAAGGGCAAATAGCAAAAGGTTTTACAGTAAGTATTTAAAAGAGGGTAGGAGAGGGGTGAGGGGAGGGAGTGGGGTGCGGGAAGGGGGAGAAGAGAGGGGAGGGGAGAAGAGAGGAGAGGTGAGGAGAGGGGAGGATGGTGTGATTGATATGTGCACTTCTCTACAGGCATTGGAGGCCATAGAGCAGGCCATCAAGGACAAAGCCTCCAGGGCAGAGCTAGCCAAGCTTTGCTCCACCTTCTACACCATCATCCCCCACGCCTTTGGACGCAGCACCCCCCCGGTCATAGCCGATGCGGAGACCTTGCAGAAGAAGTTTGACATGTTGGTGGTGCTGGGGGACATTGAGGTGGCCCAGGGCATGCAGCAGGGGCAGGAGAAGAAGGAACAGAAGGTGGGCGGGGCTTAGCACGTGGAATGGAGTGGGCGGGGCTTAGCATGTGGAATGTACGTGGGCATGGTCACATGTATAACGTTTGGAATGGGGTGGACCAGCTGGCATATTTAGCATATGAAGGAAGGGAAGGAGATGGGCAAGTGGAGGAACGTGATGGCAATATGGGACAATTAGAGGGCTGATGGCAGAATCAGAGCAAGTAGTGCACGTGCGTGTAGCAGAGATGTGAAACTGGTCATGTAGTTTTAAGGCACACTGGGCAACATGGTGTGCGAGTAGGCTGATAGGGTGTGTAACCGGTTTTCAGGTTTTTTTTTAGCTTAACCGATTATTCACGATTACCTATTCGGTTGACTATGCATTAGTAGAATCATAGATTGCATTATACTATCTATGGTAGAATAGCAGGTTACCGATTTCAGAATTTTCTGTAGTCAAGTTTTTCGCTCTAGTTTACTAAACACATGTATTCATTTGAAGTGCGTGCAACAAAGGTCTATAAGGTGTTAATTGTAGGCATGTGCTGTGGCCTCTTGATTCTGATGTGTGGCTGTTGGCAGACATGAAGTGTCATTATCTTATGACAATCAATATGCACACAGAACACACACACACACCTCCACCCCCCACACACACCTCCACCCCCACACACCTCTCCACCCCCACCCCCACACACACCTCCACCTCCACACACACCTCCACCTCCACTCCCACACAATCCATCCATCAAGCTGCTATGCGGCTTGTATGCCAAACCTTAAGGCCATCATACACTAGGCAACATATAGCCAAAATGTCAGTAAAGTAAGTAAAGTAGAGTTTTACTGAGCTTTTTACCCATATTCATTTTGAGTTGCAAGCAACATGTTGCCTGGTGTAGGATAGCCTTAGGTGATACATAATATTTAGATGATGCCATAGTGCAGAATGGAATGTGCTTTGTGCTCCGTGACTAATACACCTGCTTATTGAAGGGGCACACTTCATTGAAGACGTCCCTGACCTTATATGGTCATGTGATTCACACACTGCCACCAACACATCATGGCTTTCAAACATGGCTGCAAAGAAAGCTGTGTACATGTGTGTGTGTGTGTGTGTGTGTGTGTGTGTATGTATATGTATGTGTGTACATGTGTGTGTGTGTGTATGTGTGTGTGTATGTGTGTGTATGTGTGTGTGTGTGTGTGTGTGTATGTGTGTGGTGTCCCTCTCTTCATACATATCTGATCATTTCTCCCACAAGTAGGCACACTTGTAAGACTGCCCCCACCACTAGTGGTTAACTGATGAGGGACCTTTGTGTATGTGTGTGTGTGTGTGTGTGTGTGTGTGTGTGTGTGTGTGTATGTGTGTGGTGTCCCTCTCTTCATACATATCTGATCATTTCTCCCACAAGTAGGCACACTTGTAAGACTGCCCCCACCACTAGTGGTTAACTGATGAGGGACCTTTGTGTATGTGTGTGTGTGTGTGTGTGTGTGTGTGTGTGTGTGTGTGTGTGTGTGTGTGATCAGGGCAGTACAAATGTATACTGTATAGCTTGATTAAGGCTTGTGGGAGTGTGTGTGGAGTTGTGTGTCTATCAAAAGGTCACAGCACATGCCTACAATTAACACCTTATAGCCCTCCACCTGTTTGGTCCCCATGAGGAAATGTGTGCATGTGTGTGTGTGACTGTGTGTGTATGTGAGTGTGTGTGTGTATGCATGTGTGTATGTGAGTGTGTGTGTGTATGCATGTGTGTATGTGAGTGTGTGTGTGTGTGTGTGTATGCGAGTGTATGTGTGTGTATGCGAGTGTATGTGTGTGTATGTGTGTGTCACTGTGTGACTGTATGTGTGTGTGTGTGTGGTGTGTGTGTATGTGTGTGTATGCGAGTGTATGTGTGTGTATGTGTGTGTCACTGTGACTGTGTATGTGTGTGTATGTGTGTGTGTATGTATGTGATGTTCCTTTGCCAGCTGACAAACCTTAGGGAAAGGTGTGGCTGTCTTTTTATCTGCTGGTTAAGGGGCGTGGCTAATGTACTGATAAGTTGTACATAAGGGGGCGGGGCTAGCACCACTGATAATGTGGGCGTGGCTATCACAATTATTTGCCTGGCCAGTCTGCAGGTGGGGAGGTGCCACACCCCCTGGATATCAACTACCAGTCCCTCAATGCAAGGCTTACTCACATTGCTCCAGAGGAGTCCATCTACAAGACCATCCAGCAGTATATCGAGGCCACGGGCAACACCTGGAGGAAGCTGGAGATACTGGACATCTGGGAGGTGGACAGACAGACAGAGGTGTGTGTGTGTGTGTGTGTGTGTGTGTGTGTGTGTGGTGTGTGTGTGTGTGTGTGTGTATGTGTGTGTGGTGTGTGCGTGTGGTGTGTGCGTGTGGTGTGTGTGTGTGTGTGTGTATGTGTGTGTGGTGTGTGCGTGTGGTGTGTGCGTGTGGTGTGTGGTGTGTGTGTGGTGTGTGTGTGTGGTGTGTGCGTGTGGTGTGGTGTGTGTGTGTGTGTGTGTATGTGTGTGTGGTGTGTGCGTGTGGTGTGTGCGTGTGGTGTGTGGTGTGTGTGTGGTGTGTGCGTGTGGTGTGTGCGTGTGGTGTGTGGTGTGTGTGTGGTGTGTGTGTGTGGTGTGTGCGTGTGGTGTTTGTGTGTGTGGTGTGTGCGTGTGGTGTGTGCGTGTGGTGTGTGGTGTGTGTGTGGTGTGTGTGTGTGGTGTGTGCGGTGTGTGTGTGTGGTGTGTGCGTGTGGTGTGTGTGTGTGTGTGTGTATGTGTGTGTGGTGTGTGCGTGTGGTGTGTGCGTGTGGTGTGTGGTGTGTGTGTGGTGTGTGCGTGTGGTGTGTGCGTGTGGTGTGTGGTGTGTGTGTGGTGTGTGTGTGTGGTGTGTGCGTGTGGTGTTTGTGTGTGTGGTGTGTGCGTGTGGTGTGTGTGTGTGGTGTGTGTGTGTGGTGTGTGCGGTGTGTGTGTGTGGTGTGTGCGTGTGGTGTTTGTGTGTGTGGTGTGTGCGTGTGGTGTGTGCGTGTGGTGTGTGGTGTGTGTGTGGTGTGTGTGTGTGGTGTGTGCGGTGTGTGTGTGTGGTGTGTGCGTGTGGTGTGTGTGTGTGTGTGTGTATGTGTGTGTGGTGTGTGCGTGTGGTGTGTGCGTGTGGTGTGTGGTGTGTGTGTGGTGTGTGCGTGTGGTGTGTGGTGTGTGTGTGGTGTGTGTGTGTGGTGTGTGCGTGTGGTGTTTGTGTGTGTGGTGTGTGCGTGTGGTGTGTGTGTGTGGTGTGTGTGTGTGGTGTGTGCGGTGTGTGTGTGTGGTGTGTGCGTGTGGTGTTTGTGTGTGTGGTGTGTGCGTGTGGTGTGTGCGTGTGGTGTGTGGTGTGTGTGTGGTGTGTGTGTGTGGTGTGTGCGGTGTGTGTGTGTGGTGTGTGCGTGTGGTGTGTGTGTGTGTGTGTGTATGTGTGTGTGGTGTGTGCGTGTGGTGTGTGCGTGTGGTGTGTGGTGTGTGTGTGGTGTGTGCGTGTGGTGTGTGCGTGTGGTGTGTGGTGTGTGTGTGGTGTGTGTGTGTGGTGTGTGCGTGTGGTGTTTGTGTGTGTGGTGTGTGCGTGTGGTGTGTGTGTGTGGTGTGTGTGTGTGGTGTGTGCGGTGTGTGTGTGTGGTGTGTGCGTGTGGTGTGGTGTGTGTGTGGGTGTGTGTGTATGCTTACAAGTTCTACATCAGCAATGTTTTTTTAGTATTTGATGTCAGAAAAACAGTGATTGCTGAAGTAGGTGTGGCTGTCCTTAGGGACTTCACAGTCAGTGGCGGTGTGGCCAGGGGGGGGGGGGGGGGAGGCAATTGCCCCCCCCCCCCCTCCCCCCCCCCAGCGGCCCTGAAAACAGGGGCGCCAAAATGACGGCTGAGGTATGCGTGGTGTCTTAAAGCAAAGTTAGCCTGGAATGCGCTGCTTAAATGAACCTACAAGTAACAAAGCACTACCACAGCAGCGATCGCGATCGTTACTATATCTAATTAAAATGAGGTTACTACCCAGATTATTCAAATAATCGTAAAACGAAGTGTGGTACATGTAAGCAGTTATCTAGTAACTGTATTCATATTTACAGTATGGTACGCGGTATCAATTACACTTTGCAGTCTACTACACATCATTTCAAGTGCTATGTCTCGAGCTCTGCAGACAAGAGATAAGCGCAAAAAGTCTATGGAAGAATACCTTTATATCGCAGAAAAAAGTTGGCCAGAATTGATGAACAAGAAAAGCTTAGCCTTAGATCGTTCGTGGTAGATTTTCGGCTATATACACTGTATAGGTCCAACCAGTGAAACACTCTGAACGTTGATGCAGAGAAGGCGCCGAAGTAGAGATGCCTGCTACTGTGGACGAGGAATTTAATTCCCGACTGCAATCCTGGACGCACGCCTACGCACAATTGCAGCACAGCATGACATAGCAGATCCCCTTTGTTGTGCTGTCTCAAATGACAGAGAAACGTGTATATGTATGGCATTATTTCTGCGATACCGATCAGTTCTTGTACACTGTGGAGCGTAGCTAAAGCGTGTGAAAACACAATTGAGATAAATGGTGCAGAAGAAGCTGGAAGGATTATTGCTCTTGTCAGTAGAGCGCAAAACAATGCTAACTAAACACTGACCAGAATTATTCATTTGCTCGTTCATCCTCTAGTCTTGTACCCAGACCCAAAATACGTAAATATTATACTTTAAGCGATATTGCTAACGTGCTCTTGGGTCTGGGTACGAGACTATTCATTCTATTGTAGTATACGGATTGGACGTAGGGCAGAGTTTGTTGTGATGGACATGTACACGTATGGGTATACGTGCATATATATATAAATGTTGGCGGCGGGGGAGCCCTTATATACTTCTGCCCCCCCAGAGGTGGGTGCGCCACAACGCCACTGTTCACAGTCCCCAGACCTACTTCACATTAGTCCCCATGCCTACTTCACATTAGTCCCCAGTCCTACTCCACATTAGTCCCCAGTCCTACTCCACATTAGTCCCCAGGCCACAGTGGTTTAAAATCATAGGTAACCAGGACATTTTCAAAGTACTGTAATAACAATATCCAAATTGTTTGTATTATTGCTTATAATGAGACGGTATTAACTAAATGATGAGGTTAATAAAAAATCAAGTTTAACTATATATCCAACTGTAATGAACTGAAACAACAAAATTAAATTACTGAAATTACTAAACATTTACTACTGTATTATAGCAATTAATGCTAATATACATTTCAGAATAATTTTAAAAAATCAACCCAATGAAAATTTTGATCTTCAATAGTTTGCTACAATTGCTTATAAACGTGCCGATTCCTTCAACTCAGTAATACTCAACATGCACATATAATAACAACAATAGACAAAAGTGCGCGCGCACGATGCGTCTTCGTTTATTAACTTTATTAATTCTTACGTGATATACTCCAGGGTATTACACAACAGTTTTTCCACTTTAAACTTTTCCTATCATGTGTCCAACCACTGTGCAGGCCTACTTCACATAGTCCCCAGTCCTATTTCCATTAGTCCCCAGACCTACTTCCATTAGTCCCCAGACCTACTTTACATTAGTCCCCAGACCTACTTCACATAAGTCCCCAGGCCTACTTCACATTAGTCCCCAGACCTACTTCACATTAGTCCCCAGGCCTACTTCACATTAGTCCCCAGGCCTACTTCACATTACCCCAGACCTACTTCACATTAGTCCCCAGACCTACTTCACATTAGTCCCCAGGCCTACTTCACATTAGTCCCCAGGCCTACTTCACATTAGTCCCCAGACCTACTCCACATTAGTCCCCAGACCTACTCCACATTAATCCCCAGACCTACTCCACATTAGTCCCCAGGCCTACTTCACACTAGTCCCCAGGCCTACTTAACATAAGTCTCTACTTCCCCTTCCAGGCTGCACGCTTCAGTGAGCATGATAAGGTGGACAATCGTCGCCTGCTCTGGCATGGCACCAATGTTGCCGTGGTAGCGGCCATACTCAAGTCTGGCCTGAGGATCATGCCCCACTCAGGGGGGAGGGTTGGAAGGGGAATCTACTTCGCCTCTGAAAACAGCAAATCTGCTGCATATGGTACAGTATGGGGACATTAATGTAGTATGGTATGGGGACATTAATGTAGGGTGATATGGGGGCATTAATGTAGGGTGGTATGGGGGCATTAATGTAGGGTAGTGTGTGGGCATTAATGTAGGGTAGTGTGTGGGCATTAATATGAGACAGTGTCCAGCAAATCGTATCAGTAAAAATTCTATTTAGTCTTTTCAGACTAGCACACTTGTTGCCACGTCATGTGGAAAATGATTTTCTCCACGTACTTCTAATTTTCAGCTCTTTAACCTTTCACAGATTGTTTAATGCCAATAGCAAGCTGGCAAAAAAATTACAAAGATATAGCCATGCATGATATGTCATGTTTGATTGACCTCCTCCCCAGTTCTATGACTTGGTATTTATCCCTCTTTCCCAGTCCGCTGTGCTGGCAACACAGGCATCATGTTCCTGAACGAGGTTGCTCTTGGTAAAGAGCACCACATCACCATGGACGACTCCAGCCTTGTAGCCCCTCCCAAAGGTTTTGACTCTGTTGTTGCCAAGGGCAGGACTGAACCTGGTAAGGAGACAGCCATTCCTTCTCCCCTCTCCTCCTCCCCTCTCCTTCCAAGGAAGAGGGCGGATTCGTGTTTCAGTGTACAGTAGGGCTGGGCACTAGCTTCAGTGACAGTAGGGCTGGGCACTAGCTTCAGTGTACAGTACACTATTTTATCTGAGTCATCTTGGAAAAATAATTTGTTTCCTAAACTTATATATTATCTGCATTGGACTTTTAATTTCAGTTGCGTTCAATCCTAACTCTGTCTCTCGTTCCTTTTTCCACCCCTCCTCCTCCCTCCTCTCCCCTCACCCCTCCCCTCCTCCTCCCTCCTCTCCCCTCACCCCTCCCCTCCTCCTCCCTCCTCTCCCCTCACCCCTCCCCTCCTCCTCCCTCCTCTCCCCTCACCCCTCCCCTCCTCCTCCCTCCTCTCCCCTCACCCCTCCCCTCCTCCTCCCTCCTCTCCCCTCACCCCCCACCCTCACAGATCCCAAGTTGGACACAACCATTCAGGTGGATGGGAAGACAGTGGTGGTACCCCAGGGAAAACCCCTTCCCATGCCCCAGTATGGTAACAGTAGCTTCTCCCAGAGTGAGTACCTGGTCTACAAGGAGAGCCAATGTCGCATACGCTACTTGCTCAAGTTGAAGTTCTAACACTCCTCCTCATCCCTCCTCCCCATCCCTTTTTGTTCTCCCAGTTAGTTTTATTTTGTTACTGGACAATAAATGGTGTGGGCGGGGCATTATTTATGCCTTTTTTTTATATATTAGCTTGTGATTTTGCTGTTTTTGTTATTAAAATTAATAGGCATCAATTGATAACCACAGTCATCATTCTCATGTTCCACACCTACAACATTATAACCTTCAAACAAAGGAGGGGGGGGGGGGGCAGTAGCAGATACATCATGATCACTTGGGGGGGGGGGGGGGTTGAATCCATTCTTATATGTATGACATAATAACTGTCAAAGAAAGGAGGGAGGGGTAACGGGAAACTAACCTTTGGACTTATAAAATACAGGTATGATACAGAAGGGCAGTTGGATAATCAGCTCCTTTGTTGCCATGATCTGGTATCATTTAACAGATCAATTAATTAAATATGACCATAAAAGGTGTATTAGTAGTATAGCCGAGGCATCTGGGCCAAATACACCTGATATCTCGGTTGCAATGGGGCAGAATAGAATCATGTTCGTGATATGGTCATTATCTAGCAGGTTGTGGACCAGAGCAAAAAAAGGGCAATTGCCACTAATCCTCACCATGGCAACTATCTGTTGTGGAAAGGGTCCGTATCAAGAGATATTTATTTTTGTGCTGTGCTGGATTAGGAGCTGCACCGTCACATACATGTGCATGCTGAGTATGATTGAAAATGGCATTGAGGGTGGTGTTGTATACCTCTGGTTGCAGAGATGTATGTTGCTTGGGGAAAAGAAGCCATTTATTCATTTAAAATGCTTGCCTCCCGTTTTGCTATATAATATGGGGCATAGCAAAATCAGCAGTGCTGTCTGAGCTGTACAGTAGGCTCAACCTGCATTTGGTGAGAGCGAATGTGACAGCAATCCTCTGCAGGTGACTCCCATCTTAAATTACCTGTAGTGTGATTTAAGTGTTGTGAGTATTACATATTCTGTTCATGTAATTATTATTATTATTATTATGTGTGTCACCATAAGTGTTATTTCTACATTGAGATATTCACAATACATATATTATCCTAATACAGCAGTAAGATAAATAAATAAATACACCCTATTATTACTACTGGTCAGGGACAAAGCATCTGGAGAGGATGGCTGTGACGTTGGCTCAAACTAAGCTGAGGTTCAGCCTGCCACATAGCTCAGCTTGGACCTCAGCCTTAACCCGCTGCAAGGCGAGAGGCCAGAAGTGCCAAAGACTCCATTGCTTCTGTCCCCCAAGCACCATATGCCTCAACCACCATGTAAATAAATTATAAGATACAAAAGTGAATATCATTGCTGCAACATACATTTATAAACATTTATTGTGTACTTTGATACATTCCTTCTGTGTACCATTTACGTGTGTGTTGTTATTTATTAAGATGGTGAATATTTCTAGCTCTACATGTAATATAATCCATGGAGCACTCAAATGTGCCAGTATGTGGTTTGGACATGACACTGTGAAACACGTGCACGTGTCTATCGCATGAACACATATATTGTATAGCTCATTGAGACTGATGTCACCTTGGAACACGCACATACATGCAATGTATGCAATTAAACTGAACATGACACTATGTAAAAAAGTTGTGCATTCATGCTGCATGCAGTGTGTGGCCCATTGACTGGAGACATTGTGTGAACGACGGGATGAGAAATGTTTTGAATAATTAGCATACTTGTATGTTCAGCATCACTGATTAATTAATTCAGTGCCAATTATTAAATAAATATTACATACCTACAATTAGCACAGAATTTCAGGCAGGTATATTTGCTAAATAATGTAGGTCTGTAAAATTTATTATTTAATGAATGCATAATATCCGTAATTCCGGCCTTGTTTCCTTACTTTTTACTCAATTGCTTTCTACAAATCCTACATCACCAATTTTATTTGAATTAAATTTTTATATCTTGTACATGTACACTTAAGGTACATGCAGGATCCGCTACTGCATGTACATGTAGTGATATCAATCAACTTCTTCTGTAATAAGTAATTATGTATGAAGGTATTATACAATAATTGCCCGAAAATGCCAATCTCTTAAAAGGTCTAGGAGATCTGTTTTAGTTAAAGTCTTAGCTTGTGGACGCCATGAGTGGCTGCAAGATGCAGCATCGTTAGGTTAAGAACCGTTTTCACAATCCTCATTGAGTCAATGACAGCACTTGCATCCATTCGTATTATCTCTGCCGATACGTCACATTATAAATATATTCATGATACAGAATGACGCATAATGACGTTTCAAATGCAATTCATCGTGATATGGCGGATGTTTTCAGGTACTCAGCTCTGATGGCACTTTTTTAACGGCAAAGAAGGGTCTATTGCCTCCCAAGTACGATTTAGTGATAGATCTAACATTTGACGACTCGGAAACGAAAATAGCAGTCCAGTGAGAGCGTACTACGAAATAGCATCGCTAAGCTTTTACGAGCTAAAAACGCATATCTAGCTCGATAATACCGTAACTATTTACCGGACTTAAAAACCGACGCGGCCAAAGGTTGCTAATGCTTGTTCTTTAGATATATTGCGAATATGGTTAAGATCTATTGCCTACAGGAGGAGGAATTATGCTTACAATTTTTTTTTGTACTAGGGTCACAACAAGTGTTAATAACTAAAGTAAATAGTCGCGTGATGCTTTTTAACTTTCAGTATATATTGAAAAATAATTGTACACTATACCTGCGTTGTCAGATTTCCATTTGAGCTCATTGTTATTGAAATATATTCAAGTGAACCAAATAACAGTACAAAAAAATTATAGGAGCAAGTGATGGTTTCCACTGTAGCTCGAAGGGATCAATCATTCTTTTAGTATCTTCATTTAGAACACTGTATCTTGCTATGTCCACTGGGCACTTTATATAGCCATGCATAATATGTCATGTTGGATTGACCTCCTCCCCAGTTCTATGACTTGGTATTTATCCCTCTTCCCCAGTCCGCTGTGCTGGCAACACAGGCATCATGTTCCTGAACGAGGTTGCTCTTGGTAAAGAGCACCACATCACCATGGATGACTCCAGCCTTGTAGCCCCTCCCAAAGGTTTTGACTCTGTTGTTGCCAAGGGCAGGACTGAACCTGGTAAGGAGACAACCATTCCTTCTCCCCTCCCCTCCTCCCCTCTCCTTCCAGGGAAGAGGGGGGGGATTCGTGTTTCAGTGTACAGTAGGGCTGGGCACCAGCTTCAGTGTACAGTAGGGCTGGGCACCAGCTTCAGTGTACAGTAGGGCTGGGCACCAGGTTCAGTGTACAGTAGGGCTGGGCACCAGCTTCAGTGTACAGTAGGGCTGGGCACCAGCTTCAGTGTACAGTAGGGCTGGGCACCAGCTTCAGTGTACAGTAGGGCTGGGCACCAGCTTCAGTGTACAGTAGGGCTGGGCACCAGCTTCAGTATACAGTAGGGCTGGGCACCAGCTTCAGTGTACAGTAGGGCTGGGCACTAGCTTCAGTGTACAGTAGGGCTGGGCACTAGCTTCAGTGTACAGTAGGGCTGGGCACTAGTACACTATTTCAGCATAATACTATCCATTACTTACTGGGTCATCTTTAGGCCACCAAGCTGACTTTGTTTATATTAATGTTTAACCAGGTGACATCTGCATGGGACTTTTAATTTCAGTTTTGTGTTCAATCCTCACAGATCCCAAGTTGGACACGACCATTCAGGTGGATGGGAAGACAGTGGTGGTACCCCAGGGAAAACCCCTTCTCATGCCCCAGTATGGTAACAGTAGCTTCTCCCAGAGTGAGTACCTGGTCTACAAGGAGAGCCAATGTCGCATACGCTACTTACTCAAGTTGAAGTTCTAACTCTCCTCCTCATCCCTCCTCCCCATCCCTCCTCCCCATCCCCCTTTCCTTCTCCCAGGTAGTTTTATTTTGTTACTGGACAATAAATGGTGTGGGTGGGGCATTATTTATGCCTTTTTTATATATATATTCCAATTTAGCTTGTGATTTTGCTGTTTTTGTTATTAAAATTAATAGGCATCAATTGATAACCACAGTCATCATTCTACCTTCAAACAAAGGAGGGGGGGAGGGGGCAGTAGCAGATACATCATGATCACTTGGGGGGGGGGGGGGGGGGGATCCATTCTTATATGTATGACATAATAACCGTCAAAGAAAGGAGGGAGGGGTAACGGGAAACTAACCTTTGGACTTATTTGGAAAATACCGGTATGATACAGAAGGGCAGTTGGATAACTCCATTCTGCTTTGTTGCCATAATCTGGAATCATTTAACAGATGAATTAATTAAATATGACCACAAAAAGTGTATTCATAGTATTGCCAAGGTAGGCCAAATACACCTGATATCTCGGTCACAATAGAATCGTGTTCGTGCTATGGTCATTATCCAGCAGGTTGTGGACTGACCAGAGCAAATAAAAGGGCAATTGCCACTAATCCTCACCATGGCAACTATCTGTTGTGGAAAGGGTCCATATGACAAGATATTTATTTTTGTGCTGTGGCGGATTAGGAGCAGCACCGTCACATACATGTGCATGCTGAGTATGATTGAAAATGGCATTGAGGGTGGTGTTGTATACCTCTGGTTGCAGAGACGTATGGTGCTTGGAGAAAAGAAGCCATAGATTCATTTAAAATGCTTGCCTCCTGTCTTGCCATAACATCGGGCAAAACAAAATCAGCTGTGCTGTCTGAGCTGTACAGTAGGCCCAACCGAGCGAATGTGACAGCGATCCTTTCCAGGTGGCTCCCATCTTAAAGTTGAATTAACTGTAGTGTGATTTAAGTGTTGTGTGTAATGACATATTCTGTTCAGTATAGTAAAATGTTATGAATATTAATCAGTTAGTAGTATCAATCAATAATAATACATAAATACACCCTATTATTACTACTGGTCTGGTACAAAACATCTGGAGAGGATGGCTACAGCGTTGGCTCTAACTAAGCAGAGGTTCAGCCTGCCATATAGCTCAGCTAGGACCACAGCCTTAGCCCTGTTGCAGCTGGTCGCAAGGCGAGAGGCCAGAAGTGCCAAAGACTCCATTGCTTCTGTCCCCCAAGCACCATATGCCTCAACCACCATGGGGATACAAACCCACCCTAGCTCCTTGCATTTGGCATCGTTTTCTTCATGCTTTCTCAGCTCAGTAGCTCTGGCAGCCTGACCTGCTGCTAGTCCCGCTTCAAGTAAAACATTGGAGTTAAGCGGTGACGTCACAGACAAGTCAAAGGCTGCCGGCTTACCCAAAGACCAGTTGGGTACTAGTATGTCTGCAGGGCGAGTGTGGCTATGATCATGAGTTAGGCTACTTCCTGCCTCCACCTTAACACTCAGGTGGACCCTGCGACAAGTCTCAGTAAGGGTGTCACGCAGTTTATTATGGCGGGTTACAACATCTCCACCACGCTTGCAGGTGAGTGCATGATGGCCAAGGGGATCCAGCACTTTTCCAGGACACAGGGGACAAATTGAGCCACCTGAGGTGTCTAGGCCCAACCACCACTTGATGGCCACCTGGAACTCTGAAGGCTGAAGATGAAGGCCTAGCCCCTCAGAGAGAATTACTGACAACCAAGATGCAGCATGAGGGGAGGAGACAGAGAGAAGGCGTGCTCTATCTGCAGGAGATGATTGCTCCAGTAGTACATTAAACAGGTGGCTGTCTATTTTGTTGGAAAGCACCTTCTGATTGATAGGGGATGTCAACATCTCTTCAAAGCTGATCGCCTCAGATGAAGGAACAAGTGAGTTAAACAACTCTACTGCATGGATAAGGTGTTCTTGGGACAATGGACCAGCACCAGAGGAGCTCAGAGAGGCAATGTATGCTGCTGGTGAATGCCGACTCAGGGAGCGCATGCCCAGGCCACCCCTGCCTAAGCTGAGCTCCGCCTGTTGCCAGGCCTGATTGGAGGTGTCAACTACTGTGCACTTGGAGAAGGTTGATCGGATGTTGTGATCAAAGGCCTCAAGGGCTGATATGGCTTGGGAGGGTGGTGTGCCACGAGCAAGGTGGGCCAGCTTACAGAATCCCGCACATTGACGTAGAAGGGAAAAGGCCACATGTGGGTCAACTGCACTCACTTCCTCCAGTTTGAGCAGGAGAGCTTTGGCTTCTTCATGTTTCTCCGAAATGAAGGTGGAGCAAAAAGCCTTGTCACCAATGGGGATGCCCAAGATGACAATATTAGGGTGTGTAGATCTTTTCATTTCTGGAGGGAAAAGGCTGACATCATGCTTGCTAAATATCTCACATTTATGGAAGTTTACAATGAGACCATTAGGAGGAGCATGATGGAGAGAGCTTGAAGAACAGCAGACCTGGGACCAGCCAGCACACCATCATCCAGGTACCAGGCATGGTAGGGCAAATCTGCACACACAGAATTAGCGGTGATTTCTGACACTACCTTGTTTAAAACCAGGGAGAAGAGCAGAGGACCAAGAGGATCACCCTGCTGAACCCCTTGTTCTGAATGTAAGCTGCCCATAGGATGCCACAGAATGGGGTGCTGACTGTAACACCAGGTGGCCCAAGGGAGCAGCTCAGGGAAGTGTTTGCTACACTCCGAGAGGATAGCCTCCCGTGAGACCAAATTGAAGGCATTCTTCATGTCCACCTTTAGGACCACGAAGTCATCATCCAGCCAATACTTATTAACACACGCTCTCAAGCCATGGGCAATCTTCTCAGCACCATTGCTGCAAGCAACACCAAACTGATGTGGTTTGAAAAATTCTGCTGCCTTCCCTTTCACTACTGCACAAAGGCATTTGCTGGTCAGGCGACGTAGGCTTTCACCTACAGCAATAGGTCTGACATCAAGGGGACTACCAGGCTTAGACTTGTTAAGGGCAGTTAAACTGCCACCGGCAAGAAAAGTGGAAACCTCAGATGGAGCTCTGCCAGCTGCAAGGAGGTTGATGATAGCCCTCAGGGATTGGAGGATGGGTGTCTGAAGGGGCACCTCAGATGCATCAATGATGTGTTGAATGCGAAGCCCTGATGGTCCAGCTGATGTTAGCTTTGGAAAGGACCTAAGGACAGCCATGAGATTAAAGTCATGAGGGAGCACAGTATCAACGGGTGGTAAGTTGGGAACAGAAGGACAAGGACACTCAGGATGTTTAGCCACTAAAAGTTTCCATGTTTCAGCATTGTTAGGTGCTAACCCAGGTGACACAAGTACTTGGCATGCCTTACCAAAGAGACCATCCTGTGATAAGGATATTGCTGAGTTAACCCTCTTCTTAACTGTGTCATCTAAGGGTACTCGCTGCTTTTTGGAGCAAGGAGCACGGGCTTTTGCCAAATGCCATAGCTCCCTAAATTGACCCTCCCCCCACATTGCACAGAGACTCTCAATGGAAACAGGCTTGTTGTGATGCCCACCACATTTAGCACTGGGGAGAACACACTTGGGAAGCAAGAAAAGCTTCAACCAAGCTGTCACTGTGTTTTCAGAGATGACAGCCATGAGAGCAGCTGAGAAGGCTCGTGCAAAAGCCTGCCTTGCTTTGTAGGGCACAAAGCGTATTGTTGGGCACTTGAGGCTGCATACCTCATCTAAGGAGGGTAAATCGGAAGAGCACAGGCTGGGTGAAACATCTAACACAGTTGCCAGTGGGGTGGAACGTTGTGCCAAACACTTCTGCTGATGTGAAGGAAGGTGGGAGGTTGAAACTAGTTTCACGCAAGTATGGCAAACAAACAAACCCTGATCCAAGAGCCATGAATCAGGAACTGCACCCGGAAGAAGCCCTCTCAAGTGGCTATCCATATGGAGGCGCCACATGGTAGGTGCAATTAATTCTGGACACCCGAGAACACAGCATTGCTTCCTTCTTTCTGCAGCTGGCTGTGCAACAGGACCTCTCGCAGGGATTGGGAAGTCCACAGACAGTGGCAAGATGTAATGGTCTTGAGTGAGGGATTCACCAGTAGGACATGGGAGCTCAGGTGTTGATGATGGGAGTGTGGACAATGACTGCTGCACTACAGCTGGTGCCAAAGGTAGAATTGAAGTGGATGATTGTGATTGCGTTGCAGACAGCTGCAAAGTTGAAATGGGCAGCTGCGGATCAAAATTTAGCTGCTGCAGGGAGACTTGCGAGCCTAACTGCGGAAGTGACTGGGAAACAGTTAACAAGTGTGGATTGTGACAGCTATCACGGTTGATTAGGTGGCAATTGGAGCAAGGCCGCTTCGCCTTCGCACATACGCAACGCGTACAACGAGCGCGCTTCCCATTACAATCGCAACATCGAGACTTACCAAGCGGGCCTGTGATGGGGTCACAACCGTCATCAGACATGATGATGAATAAGGGCGCAGAACTGTGCTACACACCCGCAACCCACCCGCGGCCGTACATTATTATAAAAATTATTATTATTGTTATTGTGTGTAACCATAAGTGTTATTTTATTCACAATACATATATTATCCTAATACAGCAGTAAGATAAATAAATAAATACACCCTATTATTACTACTAGTCAGGGACAAAACATCTGGAGAGGATGGCTGTGGCATTGGCTCTAACTAATCAGAGGTTCAGCCTGCCATATAAGGCAACTAGGACCTTAGCCTTAGCCCTGTTGGAGCTAGTTACAAGGCGAGAGGCCAGAAGTGCTAAAGACTCCATTGCTTCCGTCCCCCAAGCACCATATGCCTCAACCACCATGTAAATAAATTATAAAAGATACTAAGTGAATATCGATATCATTGCAGCAACATACATTTATAAACATTTATTGTGTACTTTGATACATTCCTACTGTGTACCATTTACGTGTGTGTCGTTATTTATTAAGATGGTGAATATTTCTAGCTCTACATGTCCATGGAGCACTCAAATGTGCCAGTATGTGGGTTGGACATGACACTGTGAAACACGTGTCTATCGCATGAACACATATATTCTATAGCTCATTGAGATGTCACCACATACATGCAATGTATGCAATTAAACTGAACATGACACTACATGTATGTTAAAAAGTTGTGCATTCATACTGCAGTGTGTCATGTGTGTGGCCCATTGACTGGAGACATTGTGTGAAACGATGGGATGAGAAATGTTTTGAATAATTAGCATACTAGTATGTTCAGCATCACATGCCCTAGACTGTAAGAAGGGGGGACTTGTTATACTACGCCACAATGAGATTTGTGACTGCCTTGGTGACCTTGCCAGTCAGGTGTGGCCCCAAGTTATAAAGGAGCCTATTGTCAATGAGGCTACTGCCACCTCAAGTGATCCAGGACTAAGGCTTGACCTGGGAATCAGAGGTGTTTGGCAACCACAGGTGGAGGCGTTGTTTGATGTCCGTGTCAAAGACACTGACGCCCCATCACACTGCCATCGAGCACCTAATGCCATTCTTGAGTCAAGCTCACAGGAGAAGAAGAGATGTCCTTTCCGTGGATGGACTACTCCACAAAGAGGCTAGTCATTTCATTAAGCACATGGCCACTGCTCTGTCTTCCAAGTGGGACAAAGCCTATTCTATCACCAGCAGCTATGTCAGATCACGGCTTGCTTTTGCAGGGGTTCGAGCAGTGAGCCTCTGTCTTAGAGGATCCCGCACCAAATGGAGAAGTGGGCTGGGGTTTGATGATGGTGCTCCTCTGGCTTCATTCATGGATTAAATTTATTGTCTTATTATTTCTCTTTTTAATAACTTATCTAATTGTATGTATTTCATGTTTTTATTATAATAAAGGTATGAGTACTAATATATTTAGAGTATATCATTACAAAACCAAATGGATGGCATCACTGATTAATTAATTCAGTGCCAAATATTAATTAAATATTACATACCTATCTTTAGCACAGAATTTCAGGCAGGTATATTTGCTAAATAATGTAGGTCTGTAATATTTATAATTTAATGTGTGCATAATTCCTTGTTTCCTTACAATTGCTGTCTGCAAATCCTACATCACCAATTTTAAATTTTAATGTGCAATTAAGGTACATGCAGGATCCGCTACTGCATGTACATGTAGTGATATCAATCAACTTCTTCTGCAATAAGTAATTATGTATGAAGGTATTATACAATGCATTACACAAATTGCCCGAAAATGCCAATCTCTTAAGGTCTAGGAGGTCTGTTTAAGTCTTAGCTTGTGGACACCAGATCAGTCTGTTTTGGATGAATTTATGCTGGCGATGAGTTGGGGACTACTATGTAATGCTTCAAAATGGACATACCAACTTAAGCACACTTTCATGAAATCCATGCCAGCAAGGATCAGTGCTCAAAAGAACTGTATTACATGTACAAATTACAATGAACACGGCTTTAAAAAAAAAGTCTCTGAAACATTTGTGGGTGCTTCAGCAACCCCGTTGTCTATGGCTTTGCAAACTAGAGTAGTAGGACTGGTCGATCGGTGCTTCACAGCATGGAGGTTAACAGTCATCTGACTGCTGAATGCCAGTAATTTGGTCCCCAGACTAATCCCACCTGTGCCCGCCGCACTGGGGGTGCATAAATAGTTCAGAGGTGTTTATCACTGTTAGTATGGCTTTTAGGTGTTGATTTGATTTTATGCTTCAATATTTTGGGGTGTAAGGCTTAGTTTCCACGTGTAAAACTATATTACTCTTGTAGCACCCAGCCAGTGTCAAAATGGTAATAGCAATGAGAAGTGCAATACATACATACAAATGACGCCTTATATACTATACTAAAAGAATGTTCTGGAGCAGTTCAGCACGTGATGCCGTTACACTGCTTCCTCCTTCAAAAGGACATGTCCACATGTCATGCTAAAAATAAGTCACACTTCCAAGCCTTTCAGGAGGCTGCCTTATGCGGTTGGAACGACGTAGTTGGACCTGCTCAATCTGTTGAGGTTCCATGTCATCACCCTCCATGGCTGGGTTTTCAAGGTTGTCCCCTGCTGGCTCCTCCTGCTCAACTGGCTCCTGATTTTCTGTGTCAACTGGTGCCAACTGTGCAGTCCGATTCCGTACTACCAGCATGCTGTAATTTTCGTCCTCTGACTTGGCTTCTACCTCCATTTTCTCCCCAGAATCTGCCTTTTTCTCTTCCCACGGCACATCCTCTGGCACATCACCCTGCTGGGAAGGACTGGTTTCTTCTCTCTGCTCTGCCCTGTGCACATATGGCTTCAACCTATCAAAATGTACTGTGTGCTGTTTGTGGGGACTGACATCTTGTTTGATCTTGTACACATTATTATTTAGCACATCCACCACAGTATAAGGCCCTTTCCAGAACCTATGCAACTTCTTTGAATGTCCCCGTGGTACTGCTGCATTGTGTAACCAGACCTTGTCCCCTTTTACAAATGGGTTACCTGCCACCTTTGTATCATACAGCTGTTTGTGTCTTTTCTGCTCGGCAGATAGATGTAGTCGTACACGTTTGTATGCCTCACTTAACCACATCCTTAACTCCTTGACATACGCTGGAACATTAGTACACTGACCTGAACCTGTGGGAAGACCAAACATAACATCAATAGGCAGTTGTACCTCTCTGCCAAACATAAGGGAAAATGGAGTGTGTTTAGTAGCCTCATGGACACTGGTCCGGTATGCAAACATCAGGCACGGTAGCTTCAGGTCCCAGTTGCTTTCGTCTTCAACAGCTGCCATCCTCAACATGGACAGTAGAGTCCGGTTGAAACGCTCAATCATGCCATCCGATTGCGGGTGGTAGGGCGTGGTCCTGGTCTTGACAATTCCCAACAGTTGACACAGCTCTCGTATTAGGGATGATTCGAAACTTCTACCCTGGTCGGTATGGAGGTGTGTCGGTGCGCCAAACCTGGAAACAAATTCATCAACAAACACACGAGCTACCGTAGCTGTCTCCATATCTGGGATAGCGAATGCTTCCGTCCATTTCGTAAAATAATCCCCTAGTACTAATACGTACTTGTTTAAACGCGGTGTCACCGGTAAAGGGCCCAATATGTCCATCGCGACACGTTGCATAGGGCTTGTGGAGACTTGTGTTTGCAATGGGGCATGGCGGTGTTTGGGTGGCGATTTTGTAGACCCACACAAATTACATGAATCACACCAACCCTGCACATCACGACGTTGCCCTACCCAGTAAAATCTGCGCCTGACCTTCTCTAGTACCTTGCCCACTCCTAAGTGGCCTGCTGTAGGGGAGTCATGCAGCTCAGCAAGCACAGTTGGTACCATACTAGGTGGGATAACTAACTGCAAACATTTATTAACACCCCCGCCCCCTGCATCTTCCCAACGCCTATACAACACTCCATCTCTAACTTCAAGGTACTTCTTTTGGGCCCAGAGGCTCTTAACCACGTGGCTAGCATTCGATGGACAATGCTGTGGCTGGGTATCTGGATGCCCCACCCACTCCGTCACCTGCTGTATACCCTCGTCACTGGACTGCAACTCACGAATTTCTGGTTTTGTCAACTGTGACAGCCAGCTGCCAGTGCCGTCCAAAGGTGTGCTGTTGGCATTCACATCCAGGTAGGGCATGCGAGACAATGCATCAGCATTGGTATGCTTCTTCCCAGGGCGATGTTGAACTTTAAATTCGTATTCCGCTAGCGACTCCAGCCACCTGGCTACCTGTCCTTCAGGTTCCTTGAACGAGTAGAGCCATTGAAGGGCACTGTGATCAGACCGTACTGTAAATGGTTTTCCCAAAAGATACGGACGGAATTGACCAACCGCCCACACCAACGCTAGCATTTCTTTCCGGGTCGCGCAATATTTCCGTTCAGCTTTCGTTAAAGACCTGCTTGCAAATGAAATCACATTTTCAGCATTCCCAATGCATTGTGACAACACCGCACCCAGCCCATCCCCACTAGCATCGCAATCAACTGTGAATTCACATTCAAAATCCGGGTACGCCAAAATAGGAGAAGTTGTCAACGTTTTCTTCAACAAACTAAACGCAAGTTCACACTCCTTCGTCCATTCCCATGACTTACCCTTCTCCAGCAGGTGATTGAGAGGGGCGGCGATGCCAGCAAAACCTTTCACAAATCGCCGATAATAAGAGGCAAGACCAAGAAACTGCCTCAGCTCCTTCTGAGTAGCCGGGGTGGGCCAGCTGAGGATGCAGTCAACTTTTAGGGGGTCCGTTTGCACTCCGTCACTGGAGACTACGTAGCCGAGGTAATTGACCTTCCGTCGGAGCAATCGGCATTTCCTTGGCTTCAGCTTCATCCCAGCTCCTTGTAACCTCTCGAGTACCTCTGCCAGCCTTGTGAGGTGCTCTTTGACTGTGCGACTGTAAATTATGATGTCGTCCAGATATACGAGGCAAGAAGACCAATGAAGGCCTGCAAGAACTAACTCCATCAGCCTCTGGAAAGTACTGGGGGCATTACACAGGCCAAACGGCATCACACAAAACTGATACAAACCATATGGGGTAGTGAATGATGTTTTCTCTCGATCCTCTGGTGCCACTCCCACTTGCCAGTAACCGCTGGCGAGGTCAAGGGTTGAAAACCAGCTAGCCCCGTGCAATGCATCCAGTGTTTCATCAATCCTTGGAATAGGATGAGCGTCTTTTCTGGTGACGGAATTTAACTGGCGAAAATCAACGCAAAATCTGGTTGAACCGTCCTTTTTCTTTACCAACACTATTGGCGACGCCCATGGCCCATTCGACGGCTCAATCACCTTGTTATCAAGCATGCTCTCCACTAATTTCTTTACCTCCTTATGATGATGGAAGGGTAGCCGACGAGGAGCTTGCTTGATGGGTTTTGCGCTTTGTGTGTTGATATGATGTTGAATCATTTCCGTTCTCCCAATATCCGCATCCGACAGGGATATGACGTCAGAGAATCGGTATAACAGTTTCTTCAGCTCCTCCTGTTCCCCAGATGAGAGATCCTCCGCATCACAGACTAGGCTGGTAATAATGCTGTCTAGACTTTCCTGTGACCTGCCTACTTCTGCATGGGGTGGATTCTGAAGCAGTTACTACACAAACACACTGGTGTTCATCAACGAGATGAAACTTTCCCACCTTCTCTCCCTTGTGGACTGTAATGGGGGTTAAATTTGGGTTCATGATCTGTATCATTGTGACACCATTCTTATTGCATGACAAAGAGTGGGCCACAGCAAGCCCATGCCGTTCCATGAACAGGGATTCTGGTTCCAGCAGACCACAAAATTCGAGTGCACAGCTGAGACCCAGACTGACTGGAACCTGCATCTCACATTGTTCCTGTATGCACATGTTTTCCATTAACACAGCATTGCAAACTACAGGAATACATGACGACACTTGTAAGGCTTTACAATGTATCGGAACGAACTTGTCACCAGCATGTAACGTCTTGGTACTGTAGTCAATTGCACAGCCATGAGCAACAAGGAAATCAGCACCCAGTATACACTCTTGTGTAAGGTTCCTTGCCACCAAAATTGGGTGCAATCTCACCAACCCACCTATTGCCACTGAAAGGGTAACCTGCCCCAACAATTCCAGACTGCTACCATCAGCCGTTACAACACTTTGGGAAACATTCTGTAACTCGCATATACCCGTAACACATTTTAACTCATTCCAGACTTCCGCGCGGAGTATCGTCACCGCAGAACCTGTGTCCAGCAACATGTCCGTTGTGCGACCCTCGACCAGTCCCCGTGTCCAAGTAGCAGAGCTCGTTTCAATGCTACCCACCACCACAGCACCTGGCTGCTCTTTGGTCTTTACATGCGGGGCCGACGGTAGACCTTTCCCGCCGACCCGTTCCCATTTAAAGGACGCTTACCGAACAGAGGGCAGTCCTTTTTCACATGGCCCTGTTCCCCGCATTGCCAGCAGACCACATCACGATGTTTAGACGTCCTCGGGCCATTTGCCACCCACGAGGCCCTGCTCTCTGCGCGCTCCGGTAGTTCCTTCAAGGTGGTTACCTCGTCTGCCAGTTTCTTCACCTGTAAAGCCAGCTTGTCCAGCTTATCCTCTAGGTTAGTTGAGGAGACAGGTGCAACAACTGCTGGAAGTCTTTCCGCACTCCTTTCCATTTGTAGACGCCTATGGGCCACCTCCACCGCCTCCAATCTGCGTGCCAGAGCCACTGCATCCTTGACTGTCTTAGGCATCTCCTTTATTAGCTGCACTTGAATAGAAGAGGACGAGACACCTTGGATAAATTGGTTACGAATTAGAACGTCACGTTGTTCCTCTGACCAACCTGAAAAAGCCCTGCTTGCCAGCATACGTAACTCACCAATATATTCTACCAAGGACTCGTCCCGCTGTTGCACTCGAGCCTGCAATTTTACCTGCCATTCCAATTCAGTGCCCTCGTGACCATAGCGGCACCTTAAACAGTCTTGTACTGCAGCATAGTCTGTGGACTCCAACAATCCGTTCTGAACCACTAACCTAAATGGTTCGTCCTCCAGCAACGGCAGTAGCTCTTTCACCCGTTCCAGGTCAGGTACTTTTGCTTCTTTGACATACCTCTCGAAACGGGAAATCCAGAGACCCCAATCCGTTCTTTCCGTGAACTTTGCAGGCGGACGGACGCTCATGCGAACTGTTATAGCCGCGTCCATGGGTGTAGTCACTTCTGACACCAATGTAGCACCCAGCCAGTGTCAAAATGGTAATAGCAATGAGAAGTGCAATACATACATACAAATGACGCCTTATATACTATACTAAAAGAATGTTCTGGAGCAGTTCAGCACGTGATGCCGTTACACTCTGACTTCTGCCAAGTGATGATCCAACAAGTTTCATAGTTTACTCCCAATTGCTGACTTCTGCTTGCTTAAATAAATATGTAGTTTCTCCCCCATCAAAAATGTGCACAACTATACAATCTAACGGGTGCACCAAGGTTGGCAGTACGTGTAAATGGGTACGACTGATCCCGTGAACAACATGGCGGCATCAAGCTTCGGTTCTGCTGCCACGGCAGCTAGTGACCCCAGCGACTTGTCTTAATAATAAAGTTATGCTGCCAGCCTCCTGAGCTGCTTAGGGACGGACTAAATCCAAGGTGGTAATCATTGTTATTAAAAAATCATAATGGATTGATGTGATGCATACTTTAATTTTTTCTATGATTACAATTATTGCAGATATATAAGAATCGTTTTAGATTACAGAAAGGTACTGTAAGGATGCGGAAAATTGACTATATTGTATTGGAGCTGATACCATTTTTTATATTTTGTGCTGCAGTTATCTCATTTCTTCTCCTTGGTTTGTTTCAGACGATATCGTATTGCGCATGTAAGGATTTCAAATATGGATCTTGTGTTCTAAAGTACCTAAGAATGAGTGGAAATATCTGGTTGGACCAAGCACTCCGATACAAGTTTGAGGATAAAAAAGAACGCATTTCCATCGGCAATTACGAATTTCTCAAACATCGTGCAACTTTACTCAGTGCTGTACCGATATTAGTCGGATTAACTTGTTTGCAGGTTTTTTGGGACGTTTGCCTGGTGTCAGACGGTACTGATTGCGAACCTAAAAATGACAAACGCTTAGAATGCTTCTTCAGCATAATGGGTCCAGCATATAATTGCTCATCAGCAACCGACCTTGTGGGCACAAATGCAAGTTACATCTCGTTTCGGTGTTACCAATATGTCTTCGAATTTACGGAAGCCTTTGCCGATGCAGGAGGCACGTTAACTGCCTGTGCGTTGTCGTCACGGATAACATTAGCCGCTATGGAGTTTTGTCGCGAAAGACTCTCCAATTATCTAACCGTCTTAACCATACTTCAAGGGATCGTTCTACCGCTCCTGTTAACTTTGATTGCGATTGCCGTATTTTTGTGCAGCATCTTTGAAAAGTTGAGTTATGCTACAGGTGCGAACGTTGTGTCAATTATAACGACAATTGTATGCACTTCTTCGCTACTGTACAAGCTTGGACAAAGATCTAAACAGGCTATAGAAATTGAAGAGAACGATAAAAGAATTGATGATAATATTAAGTGGTCGTCTTGTTGGCAATGTGACGATGCTCGTAAGTTGGAGTACGATGAGTTAAATGACGTGCAGATGAATGGACAGAACGCAGCCCCAGCATAACGGAGGAGCGTGCATCACTAGTGTACTTGAACATGTAGATCCCAAACATGCAGAATCGAAACTTGTAGATAACGTATATATACATATAGCTTAGATTCGTGTAGTATAGCGTATTCATAATCATAAATATTTAACATGGGGTGCCAGTACAAAGGGTATCCCCCCCCCGCCCCCAATCGGGGCCAATGTCGGGATTTGTATGGGATTTGACACCGCTAATTGGATTGTGGTTCTTTCGTTTGACTAGACACGGGCGCGCATTTGACACGGAAGAGGCCACGGCCGTTTCAATACATTGAAAAGTTGGACATTAGGCCTCCGCCCGTGATGAATATTAATTACCTACACATGGAATTCGCTTTGCTACTATAGTCTTTGGTTGTAGTGATGCACATAACTAACGTGTACTCTTCCTCCCCTGTATATGTTACGCGCAAAGCGTGGATTTGCGCAATCCCGGGATTGTCCTGCGCAAACCCTGGATCCATGGTTTGTGGTACAAAGCATGGATTGGCCGCGCAATCCTGGGATTGCTCGTGCGCAAAGCATGGATCAGGACAATCCTGGGATTGCCCTGCGCAAAGCATATATAGATCAGACATGATCTGTAATATATTTAATTAGCGATGGGTAACGAATAATGAGTACATCCACATTACTTTATAACAAATAACATGCGTTTGCAGTACAAATAAAAGGTCTATGGTGTACAAATACAATTGTTCTCTACTGATGAGACACTGAGCAAATGGTTCAGAACACTCTTGAAAATGTGGTCAGGTTCATTACATCTTGCTAAGCAGTTCAGTCTTCATGTCTCCCTTTGTACAGTTGCTTGGCAAGCCTCCAATAATGCTACCAAATATGAAATACATTTCCCCTGAGATATCACTTTTTCCTCACCATCACCAGTATCTGCAGAAATATATGGAGAAAAAAAAATTAATCAAGATTTTAATTGGCCTTGCATGTATAAATTACTAGCTTAATTTCATGCCAATCAGCCCAAGACTAATTTCCATTGATTAACTATCATTTCTCTTTCGTCAAGTCCTTGATTTTGAGGACGCTGGTCTGTCATCAAGAATGGTCGAGCCACCAGGCCAGTTCTTTACAAAATCAGCAATTAAAGTGCTCCCATTGTAATATTTTGATGGGTAAACTTGAATAAGATATAAGCAATTAACTGAGTTGGTGCAAGGTTCCAGCTAGGCCACCTCCTTGCCCCATTCCTCTGATTGGCTCTGAAGAGCAGGATTGGTCCATACCTATCCAATCATCAGTGATTAACCTTGTCTACAGATAAAATCACAACTTGAACACGCACTTGAGACTACAATATAGGTTAGTATACTTTAAATCCTGATGTTATGTTATATGATGGATTATAGTTGCACTGACTAGATTTTGCTGTTGTGTTTTGAGAACTGGAAAGGGGACACTTGCAGGCTCACAAACTGAATATCCACACACGTAGACCATGGAAGACATTCAAAGAATGCTGAATCTATATTTGAAAATCATACACACATGCATGTATAACTATGAAATTAACCATTTTCTCTGTACATGAATGTCTAAGATTTCTTTTTTATTTATTTTTTGTAACATATGTAATACATGTACATGACCTCGTTGTTAACACTGTCATAAAAAATCTTCCACATACACCAAATTTTTTTACTAACACGGCTAGCACGGTGGTGTTATTAGAATCCTGAACAGATTTTTTTTTTAATGACGAAAAATACTTGTCACATATTTCTAATGCTGGCTGGTGAACATAGCACATCCCAGAGTCAGAGTCCAAGTGCAACTTCACCCTAAACTTCAAATGGTCGGTACTAGTCCCATTTATAAGCACAACTACCCAACAAACTAGCTCCCTGATTTTCTTTTTGACAAATACGACTGTACTTCAGTTTACATACTTTAACTACGTATCGTGATACTACTAAGCCGGTGTCATAGCGGATTTTGTCCCCCCCAATTATTGTCCCCCCGGACAGAATCCGCTAGCATATTCTGTCCCCCCCCCCCAAAATCTGCTATAGCGGATTCTGTCCGGGAAGACACATTCTGCTAGCGGATTTTGTCCCACCTCCGCAGAATATGCCCCCCCCCCCCCCCCCCCCCCCCCCCCC
>OX442415.1:2532688-2679982 GCA_949361645.1 Spongilla lacustris
GTAACATATACAACAATAGCTGCTCGCGAGCACGAGCTTCGAACTTTGGCATTGCTTGATACAACAGTTGTTTCAGTTCGCGAAGGAAAAGAGAAAAACCATATGCATGCACCCAACTTTCTTTGATGGAAATGCTCTAGCGTTGTGAAGCTAGTTGATACCATGTATCGCTGCGGTGAGCTTTTCCTTGACAATATACCGTAGCTCTTTCTTTCGTCGTCGCTGCGATCAAGCCATGCACGTGGCGAACGCCTCAAAGAGTCGTCACCCCAGTGGCGGATCCAGGGGGGGGGGGGGGGGGGGGGGGGGGGGGGCACCGGGGGCACGTGCCCCCCCCCATTCCGGACGACTCATTAAATATTCATGATGTATTTTGCGTACCGCGTGCGATTATTACCGCACGAAACAGTGCCGCGGCTAGCTACAGCGCTGATACATGTACTGACAGGGGAGGATCTAGGGGGGGGGGGGGGCACCGGGGAGACTGTCCCCCCCCCCCCCCCTCCAATTCAATAATCCCACTATATTCACATGACGTGGCACGTTACTCGTTAATTCTTCAATAATATTTTTCTTGTGTTTTTAAGCGCACACTGATAGCGGAGCGATCTGATCGGTCGTGTACAGCGTTTGTAGCGCATATCCTAACCGGGTGTGGTTTGTGGTTGGTTGATTGATGCTAGAGCAGTTACGCAGACGGTATCATAACATTGATGTCGATCTGCCACACGTAGGTCCTGCGTTAACATAGAACAGTTGTTACCTGTAGCAAAGATTATATATTTTCTCTGCCTGTAGTACCCATAGAACGGAATGTATTGTGTCTTATGCATATTCACTGTAGTATGCATATTTATCGCCATATTGTGGGAGAGGAACACAGCAAAAAATAAATAAATGAAAAGAAGACCGCAAAACGAGACTTGATTTTACAAGTGATCTGACACATATATACATACTTATACAGACTGATTATACGCAGCCTGCATGCACATACAATCGTTGATTCTCATATGATTTTCTTACAAAAATTTTGCTGCGTGAAACCAACCTCGGCCGGCGCCTTATATCACAAGGAAAGTACATATCCCTATTTTGCTATTTATGACTCAAATGAAGCATTATGGCTAATAATAAATAAGCATTTTTCGCTACAATTTTAGGCCCGAAACCATTTGCTCATCTAACCGCACGGTGCAAATACGTACATGAAGCACTAAAACTAGCATAGTGTTAATGCTTTAATACTTCAGTAGATAGTATCAAAAGCTTCCGCGCTTTGCGCGGGAGGGGCCCTATCCCCCTCCCGCACCCACCCCCTTTTGGGGTCCACGCCTCCTCCTTAAAAAATTCCTGTATCCGCCCCTGCACCCTCACCTTCTCATCCAAGCCGTCGCATGGCATTAGGGTGTGTAACCTTTTTCATAAATCAAAATCGATTATTTCGACTATGAAAAAAAGTCCAATCGATTTTTCAGGTTTATATAGCACCTTGCAAATCGGTTATTAGAAACATTAATTGATTTTGGCGATTAATGCACTACTAATTTGCCAACGATTACGTAGGTTTTTCCAGGTTTTCCCGATTTTTGATGTATTGCTTGTCAGCTGCTTACTCAGTTAAATCATTAATTTACATTTGTACACGTGAGCTATACGATCGTACACATAGGGGCTGCGAACGAGGTACATTCCACTCTTACGCTACACCATAGATAATATCTATGGCCAGTGGCGGATCCAGGGGGGGGGTCTAAGGGGTCTAAAGACCCCCCCCCTCGGCCCGACCAGTTATGAATAAATTAACTTATGAATAATTAATTACATGGTTGACGAGTTGAAAATTGAACGCGAGTGAACTGATTAGCGAGTTAGCATTCGACCCAAAGTGTATGTGAGTGTGTGTGTGTGTGTGTGTGTGGGGGGGGGGGGGGGTCTAAAGCCAAGGCCCTCCAAGCGTGCAGTGTTTAATTAGTATTACTGCTGCGCGATGGAATATTGTGCGAGCAAGAAGTAAGCGATCAAAACAAGATAGTTTACCTCAGGAAACAGGTAGAACTAAATCAAGTAGGTATATAATATTAAGGTAAAACGTGTATGTCGTTTAGACCAGAATACGGTCACAATGGCTTTGTGTAGAGTTTTCTATTCGCTATCCTTATCCACGTTGACTCACGCAGGCTATATTAATCGACTCGAATATCTATCAATAATGAACACACTTTCAAAGTATGCTTATTTTCATGCTAAATGAACGCAAAAGTTAAAAAGCGGCTGGGGCTTCGCCCCAGACCCCACTGACTGGGGGAGCTTACAGCGCTCCCCCAGACCCCCTAGCTGTTACGGGAGGGGCACGCCCCCTCCCGTACCCACCCCCGCTTGTGAATATAGTTGTTAGACCCCCCCTTCCAGAAATCCTGGATCCGCCGCTGATGGCTACACCCACTGGTGGGAATGATTAAATGGCGGTGGATTATAAACGTTTCAAGCATTTTAATCCAACGCAGCAATGTCCCGATTCGTGGCAAACGGTTATACGTCACCGAGATCATCGTGTGAAAATAAAGCAGTGCACCTTGTGACTCGGCAAATATACCCACTCATGTTTACGGAAGGTTCCGTGCATGGCTATCAGGTGGCGAGCATCGCTGGACTGGGATGCATGGAGTCTGGAAACTTATACTACGTCGATGGGCGGGTCAGCATCACCTACCATCTTTCGAATTTCTATCTATACACGATTTTTTTATGCTAATAATTAGATCTATATACGTACATTAAAATTTTTACGGCACGCGGAAAATTGTGAAGCGGTACCTACATGTAATGATTGAATTCCCCTTCACATAAACCTGCAGCGTAATTTTGTATTCCATGGAACAACCACGAGGCCGTAGTTATGCGATGCAATTGCATGTCCTTTCCACCTCAGATTACTAAACGCTCACATATCCCAAATCAGTAGTTTTCAAGAGACTTGCTTCATTGATTGCGGATAAGCAGGAACAGCCGTACAGTAAAACACTATTCTGGCTTCGCTGCAAAGTGAGCTTCTCCCTACTTAGGTCAGCTATCATGTGCCTCCGTGGTTCGCGCTCTTCTTACCATTGACAGGCCACTGAGCATCTCTTTGATACATCAATTGACATTGCAATTTCTGACAGCAAGGTCAATCTATCAGCTGTGTAAAGCCCTTTCAACTTGAAACTTCATTAATCATTTATTGTTTTCTTATTTTATTTTATTATTAATAATGAACAAAAAAGAAAAAAACAATAGCCTATAAGTGAGCCATTTCGTGCGTAAAATAGCATGCACTTCTTTTTTTGCAACCATCTGACCCATAGGATAAACTCGGTTACTAACTTACTATATCCTTACCGGGAGGGGTCCCTCCAAATTACATCTTGCGCAGGGATTTTGCTAGTCTCGTACCCAGACCAATACGTACATCATAAGGATTATCGCGCAAGAACCCGCGATGCGACGCGATGGGTTGTCGCAGGAATAGAAAGAAAAAAAAATCCTGCGACGCGCGCGATGCGACGTGGCAGCGATAACTCCACACCCGATACTAGTGGTAGTATAAAATACTAACTAGCAAAAAATACATACAAGAACAAAATTAACACAAAAGTAACATAAATGGGTTGACCAAACCTTTGCCCATGCAGGTCTGTTCCCGCAAGTGCTTTTGCAGCAACAGTCAAATCTTCTGGAAAATCCAAGCAGCTAGAAACAGAGGGACTACATTGCTTAATGGGGCTGGAATTTAGCAAATCAATTGAGAGGATCCATCATCTGATTGCATGCATCATGCAGAGAGAACCGCCGCTTGGAGCAGTCCGTCGATGAGTTTAAATGGCTACATTGCGGAATCCGAAGCTATTTGTTTACAGGACATTCTTGATGCTCCTCCCCACCAAAGGTACTTGTTGTTTAAGATAGAAGGCCATTAGCTCAAGGTTCTCTTTAAACATTCTTTATCACCAGCTAACCGTGCTCGGCTCCTCTCTGCTACCTCTCCCCATGCCTCGGCTTGGCTTTCGGTCATGCTATAACTCCCCAGCAGAACTTACACCTTGAGTCTCCTGAATTTCAGGTGGCGCTAAAATGGTGGCTTGATCAGAATGGACACCTCCCCAAACTCCAGCTGTTCATTCTACCCTTCGCACGCCTAGACCCCCTTAATTGGTCACCACGCTTTTACTTGTTAAAAGTGGAGGCGACTGGCTCAATCATCAGACACAATTCCTGGTCAAAACGAGGCATGTAGCGAGACGCAGAGGGAAGTCGTACTTGCCCCGCGGTTATCTTGGTCCATAATTGGGAGTTTGGCAAACCAGCAGCATACACTAGATTTCACCATAAAATCACCGCTAAATAATTCTCAGTACTTTGAACGAAGCGAGTGTGATAGCTCCGAACTTCACAAATAATTATGCCGCCAGTGATGAAAAATGCAACCACTTGGGCTGGGTTTATATCCCCTTAACAGTGGAGACATATCATATGCAGATATCGGCGGTCACCAGGAAAGTGATGGTGTTCAAAAGACATCCTTGCTAGAATATAGGGGTAGTGTGGTATAAATTTGTGTTGAATTTATAAGTAATGGTTTGGATTTATTCATGCCAAGCGGGGATGTGACCAGTATCTTAACATTTTGTGATTTAATAAACTATTTAGTAAAGCTACATGTATATGTACATACATTTAGTCGGCCGTGTTTCTGTTATGACAACCATTTATTCAATAATGGTCAAGATGGCGGCGCCAGTAACCTAACATAGTTCAAAGGCTCCTCGAACTAGAAAAGTCTAAGTAATGGAAAAAAACAAATGGCATGAAAACGTGTACCAATGTGCTGCATGCAAATCTTAATAAAGGGTGGCAACTAAATTTTTCGTTAAGATTCAATTAAAAAACAGCGAAATACAATGAGTAGGTCAATAAACATTGATTTTGTGTACATGTATATCTAAAGGTTAAGTTGCTTTCATAATCCATTTGACTTTTTACTATAGTGCACAACTATACAATCTAACGGGTGCACCGGGGTTGGACGTGTAAATGGGTACGACTGATCCGTGAACAACATGGCGGCATCAAGCTTCGGTTCTGCTGCCACGGCAGCTAGTGACCCCAGCGACTTGAGTTAATAATAAAGTTATGGGTCAAGTGCTGCCAGCCTCCTGAGCTGCTTAGGGACGGACTAAATCCAGGTGGTAATCATTGTTATCAAAAAATCATAATTATTGATATGATGAATACTTTAATTTTTCTATGATTACAATTATTGTAGATATATAATAGTTATGCCGAATCATTTTAGATAACAGAAAGGTACTGTAAGGATGCGGAAAATTGACTATATTGTATTGGAGCTGATACCATTTTTTATATTTTGTGCTGCATGCAGTTATCTCATTTCTTCTCCTTGGTTTGTTTCAGACGATATCGTATTGCGCATGCAAGGATTTCAAATATGGATCTTGTGTTCTAAAGTACCTAAGAATGAGTGGAAATATCTGGTTGGACCAAGCACTCCGATACAAGTTTGAGGATAAAAAAGAACGCATTTCCATCGGCAATTACGAATTTCTCAAACATCGTGCAACTTTACTCAGTGCTGTATACCAATATTAGTCGGATTAACTTGTTTGCAGGTTTTTTGGGACGTTTGGCTGTTGTCAGACAGTACTGATTGCGAACCTAAAAATGACAAACACTTAGAATGCTTCTTCAGCATAATGGGTCCATGCAGCATATGATTGCTCATCAGCAAACGACCTTGTGGGCAAAAATGCAAATTACTCCTCGTTTCGGTGTTACCAGTATGTCTTCGAATTTACGGAAGCCTTTGCCGATGCAGGAGGCACGTTAACTGCCTGTGCGTTGTCGTCACGGAGTTTTGTCGCGAAAGACTCTCCAATTATCTAACCATCTTAACCATACTTCAAGGGATCGTTCTACCGCTCCTGTTAACTTTGATTGCGATTGCCGTATTTTTGTGCAGCATCTTTGAAAAGTTGAGTTATGCTACAGGTGCGAACGTTGTGTCAATTATAACGACAATTGTATGCACTTCTTCGCTACTGTACAAGCTTGCATGGACAAAGATCTAAACAGGCTATAGAAATTGAAGAGAAAGATAAAAGAATTGATGATAATATTAAGTGGTCGTCTTGTTGGCAATGTGACGATGCTCATAAGTTGGAGTACGATGAGTTAAATGACATGCAGATGAATGGACAGAACGCAGCCCCAGCATAACGGAGGAGCGTGCATCACTGCACTGACCCTATAGCTAGTGTACTTGTATAGATCCCAAACATGTATAGCTTAGATTCGTGTAGTAACGTAAATCATAACGAATCATTCTATGCATGGTTGAGTGCAATTCTTCTCTACGCACCATGCACCCAAAAGGTGGTAGGTGACGAAAAATTTGTGGAAGCCAGCTTTGATGTTACATTTGAGACGGGAGATAAATTTCAAGTCCGGGCTACATATGATGGCAAATTTAAACACTGCAGTGCGTCCAGGGTCCCAACAGAAACGGAAACGGGCAACAAAGTACGCATATTCACGGGTTCCGAAAATAGTGTTAGAAGTATTCATTTATGCGATGTGATCAGCTATTCAATTTAAGAAGGCGGCCGCATGCATAACATTGTATGAGCTGAATTTTGGAGCTGTTTATAGGTTGTACTTAGTTCATAGGTGTTGCAATGTACTCGATGCATATCGGCGCAACGAATTATTTTCGCTATTGAATTAATGTCATTATATGAAACTGACCTCCGGGCTTTATTGTTCAGCTTTACCTTTTTCAGCACAGAAAGTGTAAACAGTACTGCATGTGATCATGGTGCAATAAACACCTCATAGAAGGTGTTCATCATATGAGCCTCCTGAATACGTACTCCTGGAAACATGCATGCAAATGCATGTTAAAAAATCCCCGGCAGCCAAGGATAGCATAGAGATGAGACTAGTTTCGGCTACATCGCTTTTCAAAAGCGATAAAAAAGTGTTTATCTGACTACGACATTGAGCATCTCCTGCATGACAGAGCCAGGCTAAAGATAATTATATATATAATTATAAATAATATTTCTATAAATCGGTATAATTATAAATATGATACATACCAATAAAATATAATTACATTATCGCTTTTATTATTACATGAATTACACACAATCACTTGCTATATATAAAACACACTACAGTTAAGATGGGATTCTACGGAGGATGGCTCTGGCATTCGCTCTTGTTAGGCAAATGCTCAAGTTTGCGAAAAGCTCAAGAGATATCTGCATGTGCCTTTGGCAGAGACTTGTGAATCGCAAGCCTAGCAATGATCTGAGCCAGAAATCTTGAAGCTTCGTTACCCCAAGCCCCATAGGAGTCAACTACTAGAGGGGTTGAGACCCACCCTCAGTAAAGCTGAACAACGAATTGGAGATACAGTAATGAATTCGAAGCATGAAGTGAAGGCAGGTGCATGTACATGTAGGTTTGAGCGAAGCGTGATCGGTAATGAGCGCATGCAATAGAAATAATGCTTGATTGATGTACACGTTTTGCGCTAGGGCGAGTCTTGAATGCATTAATATTCAAACTCGGTAGCTATTCAATTGGTGGCTTGCAGCACGTGACCTCCAAATTATCACATTGCTGTCCATGCACCCACACACTGTCTCACGCACACCCTCTCTCACACGCTCACACCCCACTACACATCAAAGCACAAGGCACAGCGCATGGTTCAAAACCATTCATCTACTTAGAACGTCCCATCCACGTATGTTAACAAACATGTTGTGAAGGCCATGATGACACTGCTGTCATCATTGATGGCACCCAATCCGTGAGCAGTGAGCAGTTATGAATACACATGTAGGTGCTATATAGTAGGGGGTGGGTTAATATTGCCACTTTTTAGGTTTAGGTTTGTACTGCCTCTGAGGTTTGGTATTATAAGCAGAGGTTAATAGTCTGATGTAAAGGGGCATCACTTGGGTACATATCATAGGAATGTTAAAGACTGGGGATGTACGTGAGAATAGGGACATTATTAAAAATCAACAGGTGTCAAACGGCACAACTAACCCACCCAAGTGGGTTAGTTGTGCCAGGTACATGGGTCAGTTGAGCCATATGCTGCCTTCAGCCAAAGTTAGTTGCATTGCATAAAAGTTGCTAACATAAGTAGGCCTAGGCCTTACGTTGTCAAATCATTGATCAAAGCAAATTCATACACTAATGCATGACACTTTTTCAATGAGAGCTTTTGAAATTGAGCGGCAAGTGTTTTTAATGTGATTCATAGTCAAACGCGGGCAGAATGCTTCTGAGATTGCTGCATAGCCAAATAAGCGTAGCTCACTATTTCTGTTACGTGAATCAATAAATCATTTAATGCCATACAATTGCAGCTAAAAAGCGATGGCTCAACTAACCCCACTACTAACTTTTCCTGTAACTACCTAAGTTGTATTAAAAGAAGAAAATGTATAGAATTCATTATGAACATAAATATAGCTGCATACATGTACTTTCAAACACCCAAGACTGAAACAAGAATATAATCATTGTGTAGAAATTATGAGGGCACAAACCGTAAAAACAGAATTTCACTCTGATCATCAAAATTCTTATTTTTGAATTTCACATTGTGATGAATACTAAAACAAAATCCTAAAGTAGGACAAGAAGCTAGTCATAACACTTAATGCCAATATATGTTAACATAATTCAATTATGTTTCTTCATGGAGCTAAAACAGGGGGTGGCTCAACTAACCCAGTGGCTCAACTAACCCCCACTCCTCCCCTAACGTATACATGCACGTCAGATCATTTAGCCCTCGTTGTGGGTGAGTGCATGGATCGATGAACTAATGCAGGTCAAAAGCAAACAATTAATTAGGTTATGAATCTGAGACTTGTGGATTTGTTGCTGTAGCATGCTGCCTTTTGTAACAATATCAACAATAGGATATGTTCCTTAGTGAAGTTAACATATTTGATAGTTTGATGCCCAAAGACAGGAGCAGATATTAAATGAACAAAAAAAAAAGGAATTTCAGGTAATCATACAAATACAATGTGCCACACCATTTGTTTGATTGTGTAACCATTCCTTGTGGTTCTTATTTCCATTTAAAAAAATAAATACATGTATGTACATGTATTTGCATGTACACAATGGTATGCTACAAAAATAGTCTCTTTTTGAAGTGCTATAACTTCGGACAGATTAATGCTACTATCTTCCTATTTTGAACACATGACAGCATGCTATTTTTCTATGATAAAGTGTAGTTTTGTCATTACATCTAATCCCTACAAAGAGCACTAACCTTTGTGGTTCAAAACTTTAAAACCTTACTATAGGATGGGAAACCAAGATGTATACATAAACAATTTCCTTTTCAAGAGAATATATTCATTGCAGTTGCATATATTTCTGTATTGTATTATTTCCATGCACAAATTCGCCAGCCATGCATGTACCTTGTTCTGGTTACCTAGTACGTTTCAGCCTATGCTATAGGATGAGCATGGACCTTCATTATGCAATCAGCTTCCTCAAAGACAGCCTGATTGCAAGGCAGCTCTTGACAAAGCATCCACCATATAACAGTAATGAAATCTTCAAGAAATACAGGCTTAGGAGATGGTGGCTTAAATGCTTGATTATCAACACTTGTCCCAATTCAATGACCTAAAACACCACACATCATTTGCACATATCAGTGGTGTGGTTGGTTTTCTTAATTAATAATGAAATCCAAGCTCAGCCACAAAAATTTATTCAACAGTCATATATATACCTTACATTTATGTGATAAATCTGATGGTCTTGTTACAACTCAGTTACAAGTACATAAAGCACTCATACTGATGCATTTGAGGTATGTAGATGAAAGCTTTTTGCACATGGAACAAATTAAGAATTCTGATTTTGGTATATATGGTTTTAGCTGTCCATGATGACACCCCAATCATGGTGCAATGTGCAATTATGGATACCATGACTGGTCCTTTACCTATTGATTTGTTCTGTTCGTTTATTTTTATGTCATCCGTTACGGATATACAGTTAACAAACTATGTGCACTTTTTTCCGCTCGATTAGTGCCAATGATTTGGGCGAATCACATCCCGCTCAATGTATGGGAGGCCGTGATTTCGACTGCAGGAGGCATGTAACTGCCTGCGCTGGGCATGTACACATCAATATTTACATGTATCCTGTTACAAATTTTTATATGATCGTTTACCCCGCCCCCCCCCCCCCCCCCCCCCCCCCCCCCCCCCCAAAAAAAAAAATGGTACTCAATATATTAGCTATATTCCTATCAGCACTTTAGCCTTACTTTAATGGCGTACATTGCATAATGACACTGGTCTGTACGTATACATCCTTTTTACTGCACTGAAATAGTCTCTAGAACAAGCAAAAAAGGATAGAATATGATGAAACATTTTGGTCATATTTTTGGTCATATTTTGATTAATTGATGACCATGCAAACGTGCCAGGAGTAAAGAGTTAAACTTATTGATTGAGGATGGTGTTTGAGGTTATATAAGCCTAGGAGCACAGCATGGCAACAGCATCAAGTGGAGACTTATATAGCATATAGTACACCATGTATATCACTTTTGGTTATTGTTTGATGGACTTTGTACACTATAGTGTTTGGTATTGTGCTACCACATATCGAGAAATCGACCATGCATTTAGCCCACGGATCTCTTAGAGCTTGCTTTCTAGTGTTATTGTTGTGGTTTCTAATGTATTCACGCGTAGACCGTTTGCCTGACGTATGCATCACAGCTTTGATCTGTATAGCCGTCCGGTTCGCTATGAAATCAATCCTTATTCTTTTTAATATTGTATAAATCTACGTAGTTATGCAATGTTCTAACTGTTCCCTCTCCAAAGTATATGCACGTACGATGAACACGCATATACATACAAAATTTGAATTAACATACATGTAAGCTTATCGAATTGCTGATTATTACTTGCATGCGTTATAGTTTGCACATATATCATACGACCTCCGTAACACATGATGTGGTGTTCGAAGGAATTTGTAGAGTTGTATTACTTCATATAATTCGTTTATGTAGCATAATCTTCCTGCTCCTTAGACAAAAAGATCCCAGATAGGGAGCAATTAGTGGGGAATGGTCTGAAGAGATCGCCTTTTTTGCTTTCCTTCATTGTGTGTCAATGCATTACTGAATAGTAAAAGTGCTAAATGTGTCAAGTGGAAAATTAAAGTGTCATCTTGTTATATACCATGCATGGATACAGTAGTATTGATTGCTGAATCTTTATTTGTTAAAAATTAGTGTATGTATCAAAATGGGCTTACACCAAAATGCACTAAGGGTGCACAACTATACAATAAACCAGATCTGGTGGATTTGGATCAGTATACCATGATACAGGGGATTGTAAATTCAGCAGTTGTTGAACAACGAGTTATTACATTGTAGTACAAACACCTCTCTTGCTGCTATGACCATCTCCAAGAGCCAACTGTTCTTGATCAGTACACTGCTTCTGTAAGTGGTAAGCTTTTTATCGATAGGCAAACCGTAGCGATAGTTTACCCTAGCTTCAATCCACAAAGTCTCAGTTTTTCATCAGTAAGGTATCTTTCTTAGAGTCTACGCTGGTCGGAAGATGGGGGGGGGGGGGGGGGGGGGGGGGGGGGGGGGGGTTCAAGAAAGCAATAAGGGTGTATGGAATTAACTAGTAACATGTACAGAGAGGAATAGTTTTTATACGGCATGTAGGCGGGTATGGAGAAACGCTGTAAGCTCCTCCATCGCAGCAGTTTTGCAAGTCTTGCAATTTTGCATGTACTCATTTGCAAAAAAAAATTGCGACATTTCAATCCTAAGGCACTGATTGGTCAGTTTTACAACCAAATAATGTGAATGTATGTGAACGCCCGAGGAGTACACTCGTTAAGCCAGCGCCGTTCGCCGCCGTTTAAAAGTACACGGTATATATGTTCCGTACGGATGCCCAACATTGCCGGTTACGTATCCGGATGCCGGTTGCTGTCCGGTTATGTAACTGGCTGTCCCGTTTCAATGCATCACAAAACAGATGTCCGGTTACACAACCGGTGTCACAGGCATGTGGGTCCCCCCCTATTTTGGGTCCAGGGGTACCCATATGCCTAGGCAACTGGGTCCGGGTCATTATTTGTACATCCAGGCATCTTGGTCCGGGTAGGGGGCGGAGGGGGGGACCGAGTTTCCTGATGCGTTTTATTTACTGACACCGCCGGTTTTGATATTACGATAGACACATTTGTTGTTACTTTCTCAACGGTAAGTTAGCGTCTGCCAGCCATTACACTTTGTAACAGCCACTCGGCTTGCCATCTGTTTTGCTCTGCCGATAAGTAAGGTCACTCAGTGCTTATCTTTTTGGCAGACTTAGTCTGGTGCAACGATAAACATCATTTTTAATGAACCATTTATGTGTACTGATGCTCAATGTTTCGTTCTTATTACAAAGAGGAGGATATAGGCAGCAGAAAGCTAGCAGTAGTGTACGTCGTATTCGGACCGATCCATGTCGAGCGACAGTATTTCCTGACGACAGAATTTCCTTAGGATATACGGTCGCTACGTTAATTGTGAGCGGCATAATTTCCTGAGGAAAAACTGTCGCCGCGACACAAATTCCGGGCGACAGATTTTCCTGTGACACCGGCGTAGCATAGCAAGAGCTATTTTGACGAGAAGCCTGCCCCATTCATTTGAGTAGCCTATGTCTGAAACAGTTAGGCTTAGGTACTTTGTGGTAGTCTGTAATTAATTAGTTATTATTTAGTGTGTTATTATTGTGTAATTTTTATGATACGATAAATAAATAAATAAACATGTTGAGCATATACAAACAATGAATGGGTCATGTTCAAGCAGTACACATTCAACTGTTTCTTCGTATCATACAGGACTTATCTTGATGATTGACCTGTCGATCGCAATGCAATTTTGAGACACGCTAGGAAACTATATATCAGTCTGCATGTGCTCAGCCGGGTAATAAATACATCTGTCAAAACATAGGCTTGTATCAAGGGCTCCGGAGGCAACGTAGATTTCAGTGCAGTGCATGGAATATTTCTACATGAAAGCCACATGCAGTTTCAGAACAAAATTAGTGCTTCCGACAGCACTATAATAAGTACACAGTTTTGAAGTCACAAGCAAGCCATCGTTATTGAACGGCATATACCATTCAACGAGTGATATACAATGGACGGGGAATCACTAGCTCGTAGTCCCCATGGATATCGATTGTCGTGCCGTTCAATAACAAAGTAGGTACTCAATGCAATCGATTGTTAACCGCTATGGATATTAATTAGTTGGGGTACGCAGGGGAGGTGGGCATACGCCCCCCCTCCCCCCCCTCCCCCCCCCCCCCCCCTCGCCTTTAAAATATAAAAGTTCCGCTGATTATTATATTTTTTCTTTTATGACACAGGATATACTATTACTACAACACTTGAGAGTTGAGACAATATTTGATGCGTTCAGTGAGAGGACCTGCGTCACCTGCCGCATGCTATCTACGAGCTGACAAGTGACCGGTCGACGTCAGTGGCATCCGATGTTTTGCTCTCCAAAATGTTCTGAAATGAAATTGTGACGTTAGGATTGTCGTTTGTGTAGAAAATCTTTTTACAATCAACACCGTTGTATGTATCGGGGTGGAGATGTACAATGTATATAGCGCTAGCGCGCCGGCGGCTGGTTCTTGAATAGGAGCGTCCAACATGTACTTTATGTAATGAATCCATACTATAGAATAAAAGTCCACTAGTCAGTAGTCACTGTACCAGTGTTGACTGCGAATGCACTCCTTCCCTCGAACCAGGCCAATGTCGCGAGGCAAACTATTCAGTTCAATATAAAATAGCATATCGGTCTACAAATGCATACACACCATTGATAACGATAATAAAGATTACAAAATGTTTGCTTTCTCTCCGCCTTTTGTTTTTACTAACTTTGGTTTTGATTGCTTAGTCATGTTCAAAGGGATGTGGTAGGCATAGTGCAGCCTTGAGATTTCTTATAGGGCTAAATTCAGCAGGCTTGATTATGGGATTACGCTCTACCAACTCTTCTAGGTGTTTAACATACTGCTTTGGTAGATTGCTTCCTCTTTCTCTTTTAGCTTCATTTTCACTCTCATCATGATCACTACCTGCATTGTCCTCATCACTGGCCTTCTTCCTACCAAACAACTTGGTAATTTCTGCACGTATATTTCATTCTCCCCATGCAGGTAAGGTGTAGCGACCAGGATAGAGTGACTGAAGCTCCTCTAACATAGCACATGGACTCATTTTGTCTGAGGAAACACGAGCTCCTCGTTCAAACATCCGTTTTATGTCCTTCTTGTATGGTTCCGAGTATGCTCGACCGTACTGAGCCCCTCGCTGCGGACGCCTAGCCCAACCTTAAGCTAGCTAGCTAGCTTAAGGTTGGGCTAATAGTGAATAGGGCACTCCTCTTTGAGAAAACAAGTGCCCTATTCACTATTTCTAGTGACATGCATCAATCAGTTTTTGCTGTTGGTGTTTATGGTTAGATTTTTTTTTCAGAAATCTCCAAATGAGCTGCCAGATTGTATTCCTCCATTTCAGAATGACCGGCCGTTTGTGATGTTAACACTGTGGTTTGTTATAAGAATGCTAGCAAGTCGTATACCGCTGCTGCCACCATATGTTGTCGCATAAGCTGTCCCATTATACGAACACTTCTATGTTGATTACGAGGCCCCATGATGTTGGAAAGACAAGATCTTTTCTGTATGCAAGCACCAGTAAGCAATTCTGCCCCCCCCTTAAGAGGTCACTTTCACGGTTTCACCATAGCCTGAGAATCCTGCTGGAGCAATCTCATTGATCAATAAAAGTGCTCATAAATATGGCCACAAAAACGTGTCAAAAAGACCGACGGCCAGAGATTTTGAAATGAAATTGTAAGCTTAGCAATAAAACAGCCACATCCATAGCCGGGGGGGGGGGGGGGGGGGGGGGGGGGGGGGGGGGGGGGGGGGGGGGGGGGGGTGTGAATCTAGTGCAGTAATTGCCCCCCACTCACTTGGCAGGCTATGAATATTATTCACTTGATTGTTTATTGTACACATATTTGAATGACAACTGCCAGCTGTCTGCATGTATATTGTGTAAGAGCACTGGTGCGATCCAAATGTAGGGTCAGAAAGACTGATGGCTACAACTGCCTACATGGCATCGTGCATGTATCATATATATTATATTATATTTGGCGTAAACAGCTCCCTATCTAGTACCACATCCCAACAGCATTTCCTCCTATATTCGACTTATTTAGTTAGCCCTTTGGGTGCAAATGGCACATATGTATTATAATTATATTATTGCTACATATCACAGTCCAATGTCCATGATATTAGGACATACATGTATATATGTACATGTGTACATGTAAATGGATGTACAACAATAACTCCATTCTGTTCTTGAAGAAGGGTACAATGAGTTTAGTAGGATAGTACATGCATAAACTAATCATAGCAAGTAGTACAACTGTTCAAATTCATGCAGCGCTACATAAACTGTTACCAGTGCATCCCACAGGTCATATGCTACGTGTGCACATTTGTGACATGGGAGAAACTACCATAAGTAGTAATAAGCACTTGACAGTTTATGGCGCAAATCGTGTATACAGTGTGTATGCAGAGTACTTGAATGACATGCAAACATTATTTGATACATGTAATGTACATGCACAAGGTATACCATATACATAATTATATACATCTTGGCACCCAAAGAGTTAAAGAGTGCTCCATACAGAAAGATGCCTGTTACAGTTGTCGTCTGCTTGGTTCTGACTTGTTTCAAATGTGAACCGCAAATTTTAACTGGAATACACTGGTGGAATCTAAGCATCATCTGTACTCACAGGAAATCTGGCATTTTTTTTTCATTCATATGCATGGCACTGAAAATTCATAGTGTTTTTGTATAGTTTATCTCTTTGGGTGCCAGATGTGTATATAATAATGAAAAATAATTATGTACATGGTATACCTTCTGCATGTACATTACATGTATCAAATAATGTTTGCATATGCATGTCACTCGAGTACTGTATACATGTATATGATTTGGTCCACAATTCACGAATGTATCACGTGAATTGTTTGTTTGGATTATACGTAGCAATTAGATACTATTTGTATCACAGTGCAACAGTAAACTGAATTCAACATTGCAGAAAATTTTGTTTTCCAGTTTCTTTGTTGGGAACACTTAAGGGATAGGAATGCCTGGATATACACATGTATATCATAATCAGATGAATTCCTTTCACATCTTTCAGTTGGGTGCGCTATGCTTTATCAGCAGCATGGCAGTTGCCGATCCGCCTGCTACAACTCCATTTCTCCAAAACGTACCAGGCCAGCAGTGGGTAAAGGTCGGCTATCTGGATATGACCGATCCAGCGCAGCAATGTCCCGACTCATGGCAAAATGTTACATCACCGAGAGCATCGTGTGAAAAGAAAAGCAGTGCACCTTGCGATTCGGTAAATATAACCATTACGGAGCCAGCTACCAAAAGGTTTGCGGATCCGAAGGTTCCGTGTCTATCAAGTGGGATCGCCTGACGCTTTTGCGAGTTACGCTGGACTGGGATGGAGTCTGGAAACTTACTACGTCGATGGGGTTAGCATCACGTACGGGTCGCCTGGAAACAGAACTCACGTGTACACATATGCCGCTGGGATTTCGGAAATTATCACTACTAGGTGTCCATGTGCAGGAGGAGCGAGCCCTCCTGCTTTTGTCGAGTCTGATTACTACTGCGAATCAGGCAATCCTTTATCAAACTACACTTGGACAGAATTTTACTACGCAGACGTCCTGTGGGACCGACCGGCAGCAGTGCGGTGGTTTGGAGGTCACGTGCTGCAATCCACCAAACCTCCCGTGGTTCTGCAAGACTTTTCCAACTCCCATCACTGATGATCTTGAAGTTCGCATATGTTTGGATGAAGCTGCTAACAATGAAAATGTGGCCCTTGAGTTCTTCGAACTCTATATTCAAGGTTAGTAAGTAGCAATCAGTGCGTATATACATGTATGTATACTAGTATTCTATTTAAAATTACACAACGGGGCTGTTGAAAGGGGGCATGTATGCCGTATTCATACATGTATAAGTTTTTGGGGGTTCCAGGGTTCAGAAACTTTACTGACCCACATGTGGGGTGGGCGAACATGAGCGTTTAACAGTTTCCAAAGCGACTGCATGGAACCAGGTGCAATTTCAATTTTACCCTTCATCGATCGGTCTGCATGTTGGCTGGAGACCCAGTGGTGGAATGATTCAATGGCGACCGATGGGAAGCTATTATCCATGTTTCAGGCAATGTTTTATTTTAAACAATGCACTCATTCTCTTATCCGATTTTAAACAACCGCATGGACTTTAGACTAGCGTCTAGCGCATGATGTTTGTATTACTTCTAAAGTACTAAAATCCCTGAGATCCAGCAAAAATATGCCATACAATTTGCCGACTGCTTGAACGACATTATGTACTTGCATCCGTATACCAACGGCATCACCGATTCACCATCATTAGCAAGCGTGATATCGGTTTGAAAAATACTGAGCCGGAATTAGCCTGTGCGGATAGCAATTGGTTAAACGTGCCGGCCAAGCTGCATGCTGGTCTAAACGAAGTTTTACCTTAGCATAATGCACTTGCTGGTAGCTCTATCTGTTTCGTGGCGAGGAAAAGAATCCGTGATCTAGCCCATGCATTCATGTCTTTTGATCGCTATATTCGATTGCGCGGTTAAAATAATTAACCGCGCATGCACAATAAATTTTGGTGACTTGTATCTTTGGACCACCTTTGCTGGAATGCTAACTCGTGTGCTATTAATTAACCACGCATGCACTATAAATTTTCGTGACTTGACCCAAAAGACCAGCCATGGAATGCTAACTCGTGTGCTATTAATAGAGCGCGTCAATTATGATAATTAATTATTCATAACTGGTGAGGGGGACATACTTAGAGTGCTCAGATATTGGAAATTTATGTTTCTGTGGTTCAGGCAAAGTAAGCACACCAACTACACAATTGAAACAATGAACAAAAACATAAACCCACGGTAGAATGGCGCGATGTAACATAGCGACTTGCCGTATCATGTTGGAAACTGACAAAGGCATCGCGCCCACTCAATACATCTACTAAGCTTCTTAGCTGCTCTTCTTTCAACGTTCAATACCCCAAACGTCTGCACTCGGATTCGATTACTCGCCAATTACAATCGCATGTTTATAACAGCGGTATGCATATACCTCGAAATTTGATTGGTTCCCCAAAAGGATACAGGACAGAAAATTCAAATAAGTATACAGAGTCATTATAGACCCACGTAGCGGTAATGTAATCTATCCGAACGCGCAACTGTGAAAAGATGGATCTGGGTAAGAGGTTATGTAGCCATGTAAAGAAGATTTCAAAATTAATAACTACTCCCCACAGTGACAGTCCCTTCCATCACCATACAAACTGTGTATGTGTTCAACGTTAACAACACTCTCCGCCATCTTGAGATCACATGGACACTTGTGGTAGGGTGTGTGCCCTAATTCCTATAACCAATGAACCTTTAGTTCCCTCCAGGGAGGCAATGTGACCATGTACACAGTGAGGGTTGTTGGAGATGGTACCTCTGTTGGCCAAGGCTGTACTGTCTGTACCACTTCTCCATGCTTCTATGTCCAACAAGTCTCTGCCATTGCTACCAATATAACCATCTCTGTGACTTCTATTAATGGAGATGGGATTTTGGGTTCACAGTACAGCACTACCACATATGGTGAGCGACTAAAAGTTAAAATAATAATAGAAATTACCAGATGCATAGATGTAGTATGCGCATGCATATTGAATGATTTGAAATTGTTATATACAAAAACTGGCAGGAGTCCGGTACAAATTAGATTATTACATCACCATTCCATCAACTGGCACACTGAACCAGTGAGTATTAAGGGTAGTGGTACAGAAGGTTCCTTCTGCATGCAACAATGCTTGAATTTGGTGTTGTGACATTCTTCCAATATATAGCTGTCAGTATTTCATAGACTGCTTGAAAAGGAACCTATAATGTACATCATCCAACAATATACAGACTAAGTGTAGTGATATTTTACTGAGTGTTCTATACTAGGGCCCATCAATCCTGTCCTTCAAAATGCTTCATTTCTGAGTTATTACAACTCCACCACAACTATTGGCTGCTCATTCCTGAACAACCAGTCCTTCTACTGTGTGGTGTGCTGCAGTGGTGTTCCCTCTGTTCCTCCTGACTCAAGTGTGTACAACATCTCCATTAGCAGAGGCACAGAGGTGACTGTTGACCTTGATGGCCTCACCAGTGGTCAGATGTACTACTGCAAGGCAGCAGCTACCAACACTACCTCTGCTAGCTGTGGTGGTCCAGTGGTTGGAGGTGTGAAGGTGTTCTTCAGTATCATACCAATGACTGTTAATATATCTCATTCTACCTACGGTAATTTCATACATTTGAATTGTAGTTCAGCATTTAATCTTATATTGTACTTCAGTCCATCAATTATTGTACATAAGTGCCCTGGAAGTGTAAAGTATGTTTAGTGTATTGTGTCTGATGAATTTTTAAACCTAGAAAGACAATACATGTTTGCATTCATGAGTAGGTTGGCTTTACTTTACTAATATAAGAAGCAATGATCAAAATGGTTAGGAGTTTACCACTGTAGTAACTGGTTATACAACTGGAGCATGTGCAGTGATGGCAGAATCCGGTAGAACCAATTTGGGGCATACTTAAGGTATACCATTAAAGTAAAGAATCAGTCAAGACTTGTCATGAGGATACCAGACATTCAGTACTGCGGCGGGTCTGTGTGTGTATGGACATACATGTAGTATTCGTTGTGGTTGTGTTTATGTGTGTGTTGCTGCTTATATATGTATGTGTGTACCACCAATAATCGCTTTGTGTGTTATTGGTATATATATATGGCAAAGTGATTATGAAGATTATCAAAGTGGTTATTGGACTCCACAACTTTAATTTGTCACAGTTAATTTGACACTGTTTCCTGGCAACTTCTCTTTGTTGTATGTACTTTTATTCCAAACAGAAAAATTTGGCTTTCAGAATCAGTAGATTCTACAAAGATTTAGGCCCATGCCATGCTTATTATTGTATGGCCATGTATTATGAAGACTACAAAGTTAAATTCTCCTCCCCACAGTGGCAGTCCCTTCCATCACCATACAAACTGTGCATGTGTTCGATGTTAACAACACTCTCCACCATCTTGAGATCACATGGACACCTGTGGTAGGGTGTGTGACCTACATGTACTCCTGTAACCAATGATCCTTTGGTCCTCTCCAGGGAGGCAATGTGACCATGTATACAGTGAGGGTTGTTGGAGATGGTACCTCTGTTGGCCAAGGCTGTACTGTCTGTACCACTTCTCCATGTTTCTATGTCCAACAAGTCTCTGCCATTGCTACCAATATAACCATCTCTGTGGCTGTCGTAAATGGAGATGGGGTTTCAGGTGCACAGAACAGCACTACCATATATGGTGAGTCACCAAGATAGAAGTTACCAGTATGTAGCACAAGCACACTTACATGTACATGTAGACTAGACAGTACCAGTTAAAAATAAAAACCCACCCCTGCTTTGGAAATTCTTAGGATTCAGATCAAAGCACAATTATTGTCATGCAAATCAGTCACAGCATTACTGTAGCATTATGCATTATCAAAGGTAGTTTAAGACAGGAACGAGACAAATGTTATCAGTCAATTGATCATCTTGCTTATTATATGTATAATATAGGACAACAGAGCTTAGAATTGTTATATTATACCGTATAGTATGTGTACTAAACATAATGGCTTGTATTTAAACGACATAATGTCGAGGGCTGCTGCGTGTCGTTCTTCAAAATCTTGTTATACAGCACCATTTCTTTCCAGAAACGTTGAAACAGTGTTAATGATTACTCGTTTAAACACCAGCCATTTTTATGTGGGGGCGTAGGGGGACGTACTCTATGGTACTGAGTGTTCTATACTAGGGTCCATCAATTCTATCCTTCAAAATGCCTCCTTTCTGAGTGATTACAACTCCACCACAACTATTGGTTGCTCATTCCTGAACAACCAGTCCTTCTACTGTGTGGTGTGCTGCAGTAGTGATCCCTCTGTTCCTCCTGACTCAAGTGTGTACAACATCTCCACTAGCAGAGGCACAGAGGTGACTGTTGACCTTGATGGCCTCACCAGTGGTCAGATGTACTACTGCAAGGCAGCAGCTGCCAACACTACCTCTGCTAGCTGTGGTGGTCCAGTGGTTGGAGGTATGAAGGTATTCTTCAGTTTCATGACTTATTCCCTCCCTATTTCTTCTGCCTCTGGTAAGTTTATATATTACATTTTTGAGTGATTTTATGTGTGCTGGATAAAAATTTCTATTTCCAAAATTATAATTTTTTGGTTTACTGTTTTTTCAATTGCATGGTGCTAGAATATCAAATTGCAGTGTGCATTTTTTCATCAGTATAACATGCATGGATTTATCACATGTCAATATTTTTACCAGCCACCTGCCAATCTTCCACTGACACCACATGGCCAATTGCTGTTGGGATAAGCATTTCCATTGTATTTGCATTGTGTTCACTTGGAGTGTTGCTGATTTTATGTATTTGTAAAAGGAGGTCCAAAACTACTCCTGTCCCTGCTGCAACATATGAGATACTGAACTTTGATCACATGTACAATGACTTTGAGTTAACAAACAATTCTGCATATGGGACAGCAAGATAGATAACAGAAGAAAACAATAATTACTGTTGTAGATGAACAGATTTCACAAGCCATGTACAAAACAATTTGTGATTGCATCTAATTGTACTGGTGACTTAATTAGCTTTCACTGCACACATCAGTAAGGGAAAAGTTTATATATAGCGCGGATAATTTTATGTAAATCTCTGCATATTTGTGTGTCTACAGGCACTGATGTACGCAAATATTTTTGGCTTGAGCTGTGTGCATGCAAATGTAGCCTATAATTAGATACAATGTGTCACATTAGTGCCATCAGGTGTCAAAGGAAGGCCAAGCCACCATTTTAGAATGACCTGTGTTTCATCAGGCATCAACACAAGACCTAACTTTGGTGAAGGCTGCACTTTAATAAGCATGTTGAATAAATGTGCTTCATTTAATCAGATGTATGTACTACAACTGAAAAATAAGTTCAACAGTCCCATGAAGCTACAGGCCCCCCCCCCCCCCCCCCCCACCCTCCACTTTTGGCCCTCTCATATCCTACAACTTCCAAGGGGACTCACCCCAGTTTTCGCATTTAGGTTTTTAATTACCTTTCATTGCTGCATCACTTCTCCTATTACTGCTCCACCGCTGCTAAAAAACCCAATGTAACCCACCCTCTGCTGTCACTTATTGGGAAGATGTCCTTTGCAGTCGCTGTGTCTGTGGATAGAGATGTCAACCTGCACCATCACATTGGCCTGAACATGGAGGCAGGGGGGGGGAGGGGGGGGCGGGGGGATATCTTGTGGTGGGATCTATTGTCCTTGACCCCAACTGGAAGGATGCCGAGTGTATCAAAGATTGATTTCACTGATGCCTCAGGTACACTTGGGTACGGAGCATATTTCAATGGGGGCGTGGTTCCCATCTCCCCAGTACCTCCTCCCAGTACCTCCTCCCCAGTACCTCCTCCCCAGTACCTCCTCCCCAGTACCTCCTCCCCACTACCTCCTCCCCACTACCTCCTCCCCAGCACTCCCTCCCCAGTACCTCCTCCCCAGTACCCCAGTACACTGTATATTAAAATTACAATGAACCTCAAACAAACAGCGACTGAAAGAGATTATTGATACACTTACAGTTAAAAAAAGATCATTAATTCAACAATATTACCTTAACACATATACACAGTGGGACAAACACATACAAAATGTGTATAAAAGTGCCACTGAATTCACTTCCCCCCAAAATACTACAAGGTACCTCTTTTAGCTTCCTCAGTACGACTGTAGTACTGTAGTGTGGTAGTGTGCAATTCACTACAAAAATACATCATCAAATCTGCTGTTGTACAGGTGTAAGCAAAATACATTTTAGGTGTCCAAGCAAGTGAAGGTGATGATGTCATACTATTGTACAGATTAGATTGCTAGAAGCACTTAATCAATTACAAGGAGCTTTGTGATTTTTTAAAATCAGTCTTTATAAGTGTCTTTAGCAATATTAACTGCGGCAGCCGCCTGGACGATGTTAAAGCCAAGTGCAAGGGGCGCGATAGCAATTGTTAATAGTTCGAACCAAAATGATGTCTGCTTTTCAACCTACGAATACGATCTTGAAGATAACTTACAGTGGAAATACTATGACCTATGGCAATTATTACATCCCCACTGGTCACAAGCAAGAATGCTTCGCGACTGAAGGTATTGGCCGTACCATGTAGTTGCAACTCGTTCTGCGTGCATATCTACCACGGGAACGATAAAAAGACAAGTGGCTGGGGGCATCAAGGTTTCCGTTGGACGTGTCTACCTATACTCGAGAGGAAATACATTGGAGAAGAAGGATTAATGAACATTAATTATATCAGTAGTATTATACACATGATATGCAAGATTGTATACAGCTGTATGCATAACTTCATCCTTTAATCCTTTTTGTGCTACTTTAAGCAAAGTCCCTTTACCACAGTGCTACCGCCGTGCTGAACTGGAAAAGAAACGTGCATATGAACAACGCATTCGGGAAATTGAGTTTGGTTCCTTTTCGCCATTAGTTTTCTCAATTCAACCACAGGCGGATTGGGATCTACTGCTACAGTATAGTTTTCAAGAGACTTGCTTCATTGATTGCGGATAAACAGGAACAGCCGTACAGTAAAACACTATTCTGGCTTTGCTGCAAAGTGAGCTTCTCCCTACTTAGGTCAGCTATCATGTGCCTCCGTGGTTCGCGCTCTTCTTACCATTGACAGGCCACTGAGCATCTCTTTGATACATCAATTGACATTGCAATTTCTGACAGCAAGGTCAATCTATCAGCTGTGTAAAGCCCTTTCAACTTGAAACTTCATTAATCATTTATTGTTTTCTTATTTTATTTTCTTATTAATACTGAACAAAAAAGAAAAAAAAACACAATAGCTTATAACTATAAGTGAGCCATTTCGCGCGTAAAATAGCATGCACTTCTTTTTTTGCAACCATCTGACCCATAGGATAAACTCGGTTACTAGCTTACTATATGGAGGGGGTCCCTCCAAATTATATCTTGCGCTGGGATTTTGCTAGTGTCGTACCCAGACCAATACGTACATTATAAGGATTATCGCGCGATGCGACGCGATGGGTTGTCGCAGCTAGGAATAGAAAGAAAAAAAAATCCTGCGACGCGCGCGATGTGACGTGGCAGCGATAACTCCACACCCGATACTAGTGGTAGTATAAAATACTAACTAGCAAAAAATACATACAAGAACAAAATTGTCGTAGCTAGGAAATTGTCGCAGGCTATTTCTGCGACAACCCATGCATTGCGTCAAATTGTGAACCTGCAAGCGACATAACTGTGGGTCTGGGTATGAGACTGCGCAAGAATGAATTACGTAACGATATAATCCTGATAGAGTCCTATAGCGGTGGCCTACATGTAGGTTACATGCGTACGGATGCATGTCACTAGAAATAGTGAAAAGGGCACAAGTTTTTGAGAAAACGAGTGCCCTATTTCTAGTGACAATATAAATCATTTTTTTCTGTGTCGAGTTGTAGTGCATGATATAAATCGAGACATGCATATATGACATATTACTGTCCTTACTAAGGGTGCTGTCGAAATTATACATGCATATTTAAAAATGGAGCACTTACTATGAATTGTTATCTGTATTCCTAATGGTATCTCTAACAATGTATATCTTTACACACAAAATGCTATAAGAGTTCCGAAACAGATATTTTCGAAGCACATGGGACGCTGTATGTTCATGGAAAAAAATAAAGCCCTAATGTTGAGGAAGTAAGTTCCGCCTATCGTCCCTTCTTTTCAAAAGACACTGTGCAGTTCATTTCATTGCCGTTCAAGATCCCATCGAGCAGCAAAAAAAAAGCAAGCATTCCATAGCATTCAACGATGAATTCTGAGTCTTACCATACTATATACCTGTTGAGAAAACAAATACAAAGAGAGCAGTAAATTGTTAAAAACCGTCCATCTTGCCGCCAATTACATCAGCGGTCATCTTGCTTTTTAAAAATTCAATTTGAATTTTAATCAACTCTATAATGTACTATAAGCAAGTCTGACTATGATATATATGTACTTCAAAAAATTATTCCATTAACCATTCTTTAACTAAAATCAAGAAAAACCATATCCGATAAGGAATTAATTGGCGGTTTGCGAATCAACGAATATTCCCGTATATCTTCCCATAGAAATGTATGGGGTACTTCAATATCAAGCACGCCAGATTTTTTTCATGAGGGATTGTTAGTCCACTGCATTTGCCATGATTTTGAGTGGGGATTGTCCTCAATGTATGGTATAACCATGCATTGAGGACACTCCTAGGGAAGCGCCACCTTAAATAGGGAAAAATACAGCAAATCATGGCAAACGTAGTGTAATAACAATCCCTCATGACAAATATAATGCTAAGAAAAATTTGGCGTTCGTGGTATTGAAGTACTTCATACATGACCATGTCCTTAACTCCGCTAGGTCGCTTCGCATTATGCATGAACACTGGTAAAGGGCGTGAAAATGCTACCTCTTCGATTCAACGTTGTGATGATATTCTGCTATAAATGGGTGATTGTACTTGTTATTCAAAGGAGATTTTATTCGCTAGTTGCACACACGTTGCATCAGATCTAGAGATAATGTAACTCTGGTTACATGCATCCGGTATTCAATTAATGTGTCAAGTAGAAAACTAAATTTGTTGTATACCATGCATGGATACAGTAATATTGATGGCTGAATCTTTATTTTAGTACATGTATCAACCAAAATGCACTAAGGGTACTGCATATACAGATCTGGTGGATATGGATCAGTATATATATCTTGATCAGTACACTGCTTCTGAAAGGAAACATGTCTTCTAATGAAAACTGTATGTTTTATAAACTATTTCACTATCCTTATGATAAATAACACTTCATATGGCACTTTCATCGACATATTTGTGTTGTATACAATGCACATCCTTGCAATTGGAGGTAGATGCTGTTGGACTGAAGAATATTTTGTTGGGATGTAAAACAAAAACCTCAGTAGGTTGCAATTGCTACTATATGTTCAATCCTCAGTGCAGATTTGATAAATATGTTGTATTAAGTATCATATGTCATTGCCTTTATTATTGCCTTGTCATGCCTACCAGAAATGAATTTTGTTTTAAAATGAGGAGTGGGCGCTGATGCATGCTAGTTAATGTTTGAGGAAGCATAGTAACCATAGCTTTTTGTATACATTTACACGCATGCCTAATATTCCCTTCTGTCATTATTTTTTACTGTGATGCATACTGTTATAATAGCGATCAAAACAAGAGCAGTACAGGGATGGATATATCTACCTCAGCTTCATGCTCTGTTTCATTATGCTTTCCCCATATCAATAGGCAGGCCTATATTTTTAAACCATGATACATTTAAATGACAACTCAAAACATGACTAATTAACAATTCTATAAACCTAGTTAATTTTGAGAAATTACAATCAATGTGTGAGTCGATTGATTGACCAATCATACCAACCACCAAAACAAGTCTTGAATGTCATCATAAAAAGATGTACAAGGAAGTGTTTCTTCTTACTTAAACTTAGTAGAGCACTTACAGCCAATGTTTCAAACACCTGAAAATAGGGAATAAAATAGTTCATGGTGACCATCAGTAGTTCATCTGGCAGCTAAGTGTAAAGCCACATCTATACCTCATTGACGATAGCAATATCATCAGTTTTGGGATTGAGTTCTCTGAAGGTCATCCCTAGACTGGAGGCTAGCTGTTGTCCTCTCTCATGGCTCACAATCCTCTTGTGGTGCTCCCTTCCATTGTCAATCCCAACTAGCATTATTCTCACCCTAGCAGGTTCTTCATGTCCCTAAGAATAAAGATGTAAATGTATTTGCATTCTACCCTTAAAAGATTATATCAAATCAAATTAATCATGTGATAGACATTATACTAGTTGTTCAGACAGTACCTTTGAAATTATGCTGAGTGTCATCTAATGGTTTCTTACTTAGCTGTTCAACGAGATAGATATTAGCACGCTCTAGGCCACCTTGCATGATAAAAGAACTGTCTGAAATATGAAATCACATATGTGCATATGCATAGTGAAGTATTTAACGTTTTCTTATGGGCATCAATGCATACATGTAGGTAATAAAATGTACTTTCAATCCATCATTAAGGGTAAAGATAATAATTAGAATTACAATGTAGCAGATCTGTGTCACTTACACACACAAATAAATGTAAACACAGAAACTGAAAGAACAATAGGATAGGGTACCACTGATATGTCTCACCAGCAGAATGATTTGGAAATCGGGTATCATGTCAAAGGACTGCTGACAGGCTGTATCATAACAAATCCCCGGCAAATCCCTAGAAAGCGCATATGCATAAGGATATGTACAAATAGATACTGGAGGAGGATCAGACAGTTTGTCAGGTGACGGAACTCCCATTCCAGTCTTATACCTTGGAGCAAATACGTCAGCAGCTGCAGTTATCTGATCCATCCTTGGGCCCAGTCCTTCGTGCAGTTGAAATCAACCACAAACTCCATCTAGATCAGTTAAAATCGTGGAGTCGGAGTCTCGTCGCTTGATGCAATTTTGGGAAACCCTTCTAGCCTGAGATAAAGGTGCTGTGTTATATTAAATAGTCCTATATTTATCCAGCACACATTGTAGAACATTACATTGTCCATGGATGTGCTAAATATAGGACATTTTCGTTTTTCCTTATCATTCAACCCTTGTTTCCCTGCTTTTTACACCACTATTGCCTTCAAACCCTATATATATACCACCAACGTTCTCATAGAGAATGTTTTTATATACTTGTCATATATATATCTACGTGGGTTGAAGCATACATGCATGTATGCCTTTCCAAATCAAGAGGTTGGTACTGTGGCCAAGAAGCTGAGTTATTCTGTCGATTCTCACCCCCAGAACAGCTTCACTCAGACCAGGGGCGACAGTTTGAGTCACAACTTCTGCAGGAAATCTGTGCATTGCTCAAATTAAAAAACTCCCGCTCATCTCCATACCACCCTCAAGGAAACGGCGGCATGGTAGGAAGATTCAATAGAACTTTATTAGATATGTTAGCGACAACAGTTAGCGATAACCAGGTCAATTGGGAGCAATGCATTATAGGAAGGTGTGTTTTGCATATAATTCTAGTGTGCACTCCTCCACCAGATCACCCCATTCTTCCTCATGTTTGGCCGCCAAGCAAAGTAGAGCAAAGTAGCCTGTTGATCTAATGTATGGATCTAGACCTCAGGAGGTGATGCTACCTGTTGGAGAATATGTACAAATCCTTCGGAACACCTTGCAGAATGCTTATGCACTTGTAAGAGAAAGGTTGCAGGTTGAGCATCAAGGACAGAAAGACTTCTATGATGAAAAGGTGTATGGCAAGCCTTTTGAGGTTGGTGATTGGTATGGGTGCATTCACCAGCAGTCCCACGATCGAAGGTGATCTAGGAAACTGCACCACTATTGAAGTGGGCCCTTTCAGGTTTTAGAATGATAGTGACTACAGAGTTAAGATGCAGAGAACTGGACGTGTCCAGATTGTGCATTTTGATCGTTTGAAGCCATTTGTTGCAGGAACTCGACTCTGTGAAACAGGCAGGACACAAAGACAGCCACAGAAGGCTACGTCTTCAGCCTCACAGAAGGCTACCTCTTCAGGCCCACAGAAGGCTACCTCTTCAGGCCCACAGAAGGCTACCTCTTCAGCCTCACAGAAGGCTAGCTCTTCAGGCCCACAGAAGGCTACCTCTTCAGGCCCACAGAAGGCTACCTCTTCAGGCCCACAGAAGGCTACCTCTTCAGGCCCACAGAAGGCTACCTCTTCAGCCTCACAGAAGGCTACCTCTTCAGGCCCACAGAAGGCTACCTCTTCAGGCCCACAGAAGGCTACCTCTTCAGGCCCACAGAAGGCTACCTCTTTAGGCCCACAGAAGGCTACCTCTTCAGGCCCACAGAAGGCTACCTCTTCAGGCCCACAGAAGGCTACCTCTTCAGGCCCACAGAAGGCTACCTCTTTAGGCCCACAGAAGGCTACCTCTTCAGGCCCACAGAAGGCTACCTCTTCAGCCTCACAGAAGGCTACCTCTTCAGCCCCACAACCAGAACAGCTTGGTGAGCAGATAGAGCTTCCCAGATACTGGGGATATGAAACCATTGCACGAGACTGAGAATGAAGAACCTGCTGAACAAGTTGAAGATTTGGGGCCACACCCAAGGGTTGATAATGGAGAACACCTTAATGAAATTCCTGTTGTGCCAGATCCTCCAGTTGTGCATGCAGAAGAGCCCCCAGCTACAGCCCGATGCCCTCGTCGCACAAGAAAACCACCAGACCGCTTTTAAAAGAAGAGGGAGCAGCCGGTGTAATGAAGAACTACATGCACGTGTACATCATGCCATGCACTTTGGATCCTAGACAGTAGTACAAGTTCCAGAGTGACTGGCTCTCTCTTCTAGTGTATATAAATAGCATAGGATTTCATGTGACTACAGGTGATATTTTTGTAGTGCTGCTTGATTTCATATATCATTCTGACTGCTACCTGACTGTATCCTCGGCTATTATTACAGACGTATTCTCTGCGAGAAAGGTGTCCCGTGCAATTCAATTGTATTTGGCGATGGCAAAGAAGAACTTGGTGAGAAATGGTTATAAATATGCCTGTGAGAATGCCATGCAAATTATATTCGATATATATAGCTACCGGTACCGAGTTTGAATATAAATGCATTCAAGATTCTTCCTAGCGCAAAACTTGTATACATCAATCAAGCATTGGTTCTATTGCGTGCATGCGCTCCGGCATTACCGCGATAATTCGTGACAGAAATTGTGTGTAATTGCGTGTCACACATAGTAAACGGATCGGGTGGAGCCTCCGCCGAAGAGATTAGCTCATTCGAACTCGTGCTACTTGCACCAGCATCATCAGCTAGTTCACCACATCATCGGCTAGTTCACTACATCATCAGCTAGTTCACCACATCAGCTAGTTCACCACATCATCAGCTAGTTCACCACATCATCGGCTAGTTCACCACATCATCAGCTAGTTCACCACATCATCAGCTAGTTCACCACATCATCAGCTAGTTCACCACATCATCAGCTATCTCACCACATCATCAGCTATCTCACCACAATCTTTTTTGCTTTTGCCTTATCCACGCTTCGCTCATATGTACCATGCACACGTAATAATGCTGGTCGCACATTACCGTATCTCCAATCCGTTGTTCTCTTCCTTTTTACACCATCATTGCTTTCAATATCATGTACGATATTAGCTTGCAAAGGAAAAAAAAAAACAAAAAAAAAAAACGGCTACTGATCTACACAGTGAACAAGCTATAGATCCAAACCAAAGAAATATCTACAGCAGCAATTTCTCAGTGTTTTCAAATTTTTTTATTGTCTTGTATGTAGAATTGTCCTTTAATTCACAACTTTCGTTCTTCTGATCAAAGTACACCGTTGGAGTAGCTTTGCACCTCCTTTTACAAATGTATAACATCACAAAAGCTCCTAGTGAACACGATACAAATCCCATAGTGGAAACGGTTACTCCGACAACAATTGGAATGACTTCGTCCGATGGGTAAGCTGGGAAATGGCAAACATTGACATGTAAGCACTGTTAAAGTGAATCAATGCTTATAAATACATTGTTTTGTTGTAAAACTTGATAGTGCTACGTCATGCAACTAAAGATGCAAAAACGTGAATGGGCCCAGCAAAACTACCACTGAGTTTAAAAAATTGATCACTGTAAGGTTCGTCGTGTACATCCCGAATTGGCGCGTCTGCAACGTTCAAACGTGTATGGAAAACAATTTGAGCACCAAAATCGATTTCCTCATACATGTAGAAATATAATGTGGGTACAAGTGTACGAAATTTGAAAGGAATCGATTGTACCGTTACAATATATGAACTGTGTAAATGCATCCTGTTTTTAACAATATTATTTGATGGATCGCAGCACGTGGCCTCAACATTACGATACAGTTGTCTATCCCATAGGACTCAGAGTACAGTTGAACATTAATTGTCGGTTGCATACGTGATTTGAACAGGACTGCAGTAATAGTCAGATCCTATAGTCCTACAAATGGGCATGCATCACTAAGTGAATAGTTAAAGCCATTCACTCAGCAGCATATATGTGTACATGCACGTGATGGCTGTTTCCAGATAATGCATGCTAATCCCACGTCCCACCGATGTAGTAAGTGTCCAGATTCCATCCCAATCATCCGGGTAAAAAGTTATCCGATGTATATATTTCATAATTTAACTATTACTCCAATACTCACCTAATATATATAGTTCGAAGAACTGGAGGGCCACATTTTCGTTGTCTGGACCTTCATCCAAACATATCCGAACTTCCAAGTCCGCAGTGATAGGATTTGTAAAATTCCTGCAGAACCACGGGAGGTTTGGTGGATCGCAGCACGTGACCTCATCATGACGACACAGTTGTCCATCCCACAGAACGTCAGCGTAGTACAACATCTTATCATTTATCGTTCCGTCTGCATTGCCCGACTCGCAGTAGTAATCAGATCCTACAAAATCGGGTGGGTATACTCCGCTTGCGCATGGGCAGGCATCGATACCATTGTACTCGTAAAACCCTGCTGCATATGTGTACACGTGTTGTCTGTTTCCAGGTGACCCGTAGGTGATGCTAACCCCATCGACGTAGTACGTTTCCAAATTCCTTCCCAGTCCAGGGACGTGGATGCTGTCGAAAGCGTCAGTCGTTCCTATCTGGTAGCCAAGGAACCTTCCACAAACCATTTGATAGCTAGCTCCGGAAGTGGTTATATGAACAGAGTCACAGTAAGAGCTGTCTTTCTTTTCGCACGACGCTCCTGCAGGTGATGTAACCGTTTGCCACGTTTCAGGACACTGCTGCGTTGGATCGGTCATATCCAGATAGCCGACCCTTACCCACTGCTGGCCTGGTACGTTAGGGAGACTAAATGAAGCAGCAAGACCTCCAAACACCATGCTCATAGCGCAGATAGTAAGACAAAATGGCCTCATATTGTCGCGGCTACTCCTGCTAGTGACCTGGAAGCAGTATACTTGTTCAACAATTCTTATATGATTAAAATAATAATTTCCGGTATAATTATAATTATCTAGACTGAATGAGTTACGATAGTAAGGAATTGACGTGTGGGCCAGTCCATCTGTAAGAGAGCTGGTGGCTCCACTACTTGCAGTGTAGATGTACTATTTGTAAGGTTTGTGAGGCTGCAGTGATGGGGATAGCATGGTGGTTCTAGTGTTCTACTGTGTGGGGATGGCTACATTGGTAGTGGGACGGTTGGACCCAGGGGGTTCTGCTACATGTTCATGTAAGTCCATTTGCAGTGAGGGCTAATAGTTCCACTGGGGGCATGTGGCTCAGTTCCCTTGGTTGAAATGGTGCATGGTGGCTGCCAAGTGCCAACTCCATTTGCAGCGAGATGGCTAGTAGTAGGGGCGGATCCAGGATTTGGGAGCGAGGGGGGGGGGGGGGGGGGGGGGGGGAAAGTTATAGCGGCAAGGGATACGCCCACCCCATCAAGGGGGTATGGGAGAGCGCTGTAAGCTCTGCAACTTTCGCACTTTTTAAGTCACAAAACATAGCATAATTGCGTAGTAACACGACAAGAATTACTGGCTTCTACTATTTTAACCGGACCTATCTACATTATATACATATGCATGCATGCATGCATACATGCATGTAATTACTATACTGCCATATAAACGCCGTACTACATCAAATCGCATGCCCTCGCGCGCATGTAAAAATGAAAAATGCCTCATGTCATAGATACAGTATATAGGTTAAATGCTTTACTCATATCATACAAAGGTCTGAATAGGCATCTTGGATTTGCTCTAACAAGACGTTCAACAATCATTTCAGGATTTATAGAATTTGCTGGTATGCATTAGTGCGAGTGATGCTAGGCGTTCTTCTCCCATTCTATCTCTCAACGACGTTTTGAGCCTCCGAAGAGCAGGGAAAAAACGTTCCGCTTCTGAACTTGTAACTGGAAATATATACAAAAGAACTTGAATGTTTGGGAAAATGTCGGGGTCTGCATGTGTGTGCAATTAACTAAGGTTTCAGTGGACTAGATGTTTCCATTTCTTCCCACCAGTAAAGTAAAGTTCTGAGGGCAGTGAGGATCGAGGAGTATGATGGAAGGTCATTTTAACAGTTTACATACCAGTGCACATTTGATAGCTATCTGGGGCAGCAAGGACAGTATTGCTGTATATACATGAGCTATAGTGATTTAAAAGCTTTGCGTGGACACCCGGTATGGCTATTCACAACTTTGTTCGAGGCCATGACTGTTTCGTTATTTTGCCAACGGGGTACGGGAAGACGTTATGCTATATATGCCTAGCTGCCTTTCCGCCTTTTCGTGCTCGACCAACGTCGAAAGAGAATACCTCGGTCTTCTATTGCAATTTGCATTTCGCCGTTGGTATCTCTAATGATAGACCAAGTTAGCAAGTACCTTGGGGAAGCATAGGAAGACTATTCTGTCATCAGTAGAGTGTTGGAATGTGAATACCAGCTAGTATTTATAAGCCCTGAAGCAACGCCATACCATTAAAACATTAATATATGAAACTGTTGCGGTCTAGTCGCCTATCTCTTGTACAAACAATTAACATTCCATCTGTCACAGACTTTTTGCAGTCACTTTTCCAGACCCTAGTTCTAGCGTAGCGGTGCTGTGCCGTATTACGGTCTGGGTACGAGACCATTCAGACTCATAGCTGGCACGCCTATCGACGACCTGAATCTTGCTGACCCCACCACTCCACTTGTGCATTGATTCTACCTTGTACACTGATTTTCATGTCGTATGCATCAATGGCTGCATGTCGGAACCCATGACCGCGTCATGGTGTGGCACATCTGGTCGCACACAAGACGTGACCAGCGTGTCACCCTTGGTCCCAGGTCGGTCAGCGGTGAGGGCCTACCACTAACTATATGATCACATCATTGTAGTGGCACGTCTGGTCGTAGCCATGCATTAATTTATATTGGTCCCAGACTTGCATGGCTTGCAGAGGCAACTTGAACCATGCAGAGAAACAGAGATACGATTATTAATAGAAATTATACATGAAAAGAATAATCATATCCCAGCAAATATGTTCTTTTTATGTCCATACTGAATTAACAGAGCAGTTCTAAACAAAAAGTAGCTCACTTTTTGAAGTAAACGCGACATCCTATAGCAACTAATCCTCAACATGTTAAACGTTTGCATGAGTAAGTTAAGGTATAACTTTTTAAATGCATTTTCTATAGTGATTTGTTTAGGGAGTAAAAAAGGTTTAATGTTTTGATGAAGGGCAAATGGTAGTCCAGCTTAGATAGGGCATGGGAAGCATACAGTATGTTGAAAGGGGGCTTTGTCTGGGGTTATAGCAGGCCAAGCCTGCTTCTCTATCTGCAACCCTCCCCTCTATAAACAACCTATCCCCAAATTAGATTTGTCTGGTTCCAGGTACTGATTATGTCTCATCGTTTTTCAATTTACCTCAGAGTTGTATACTGATTTTCTTGTCAATCAACAATGGCTTTCGGGCTTTCGTACTCAGGCCAAGATTTTCACAGCAGCGGATGGATTACATCACCGCTACGTGTATCCATCCGCTGCTGTGAAACCCTGGGTCTGGGTACGAACTAGGCTTCTATGGTTGTTCATAAAGTAATGATAGTCTGGGTACCCGACTGATCGGTTATAGCAACCGATCAGCCGGGTACCGAGGCTAAAGTGATGAGGCAGAGTGGTTCAGCTTGATAGGTAGCTTGTGAACTGGGACTTTACGTAAGGCCAGATGTGATGTAGCCAAGTGTGAGAAGGGCTACTAGACGATTCAACTTTTTTTCCTGTGATCATTGTCAGAGGCCGTGTTTAGCCAATTCGACAATGAATCATTGATATTCTTCATTGCTTTGAATTATTTTGCAGCTAACAATTCCAGCAGCTAAGTAGGTCACACTTAACCTGGCCTCGGTTTGCGTTCACTTCATCGCCACGCCCCTGCTGCATACATCTCATCTCTAACCATGTCAGTGCCTTCAGACGTTTGCTCTGCAACTTCAAAGGATCACCTTCTTGCTGCAGTGAATGCTTACAATGCCATGGTCAGTCAGCCAGATGCCATCTCAGTGGAATGTGTACTTGATGTTTCACCTCACCAGCACTCACTGTCCTCTCACATTGAAGAAGCTGACTTCAATTCGCTCTTTTCAGATGCCAGCACTATGACAAAGGCTAGATTGCATGCTATTTCAGCACGCAAAGCCCATGCATGGCTTAAAGTGCAGCCTTCACCAAAGGTAGGTCTTGCATTGATGCCTGATGAAGCACAGGTAATTCTAAAATGGTGGCTTGGCCTTCCTTTGACACCTGATGGTACTCCATGCCTGCTTTGTCATCACAACATGGATGCCTGGGGACATCACATGCTTACTTGCCGTTCTGAAGGTGATATGATAACTAGACACAACCTGCTCAGAGACTGCATTGCTGACTTCTGCAACAAGAACAAGGCAAAGGAAGTGGAATTCTTCCTAAGGATCAATCTAGACCAGCAGACATCCTAGTGCCAAACTGGTCCCTCTCCCGCCCAGCTGCATTTGACATAAAGGTAATCCATACGCTAAATTTGCAATTTTTACAAGAAGCGGTTCAAACCTGTGGTCATGCAGCTGAGATGGGAGAAGAATCCAAGCACACTAGAAAGGATGAGCCATGTGCCCTTAGAGGATGGTCATGCATCCCTTTGGTTTTGGAAGTGTTTGGGGGTTGGGGCAATGTAGCTATCAATGAGCTGTCTAAACTGTAAAAAAAGATGGCCACCCAGCTATGTCGACCTCTTATGGAGGTTACATCAACCATCTACAGTCTCCTTAGCCTCATCCTCATGAGGCAGAATGCCAGGGCAATTTTGGCCAGATGTGTCTCACCAACTACATCTTGTGACTTTTAGTTGTAGTGTTTTAATAAACAGTTGTGAGTAGGTCATAGTTAGTATAGTAAAATGTTACTACATGTATTGTGATATATATAATAATTCTCATTGTATCTCATTTACACTCAATCAAAGTCATTGTAGTACTGACATTGTCTTGATTTCAAAACTACCTTCTATCTAATTATAAATAATTTATTGTAGAAGTAAGAACGTAGAAGTTAAGTGTACATATTAATAACTTTTTAATCTCGACCTCATCCAAATTAAAAATACCAAAGCGCCTAAGCTATATGTAGTTTTACCAAGGCATATAATTATGTGGCACTGAATAAATTAATCGTGCTAAATATACAAGTATGCTAATGGCGACACAGGCAAAATGTTTCTCATAGTCACACATGTGACGGTGAAGCTCCTAATGCATACTGTGGCACAGCACAAAAATAAGCATCTCTTGATATGGACCCTTTCCACAACAGATAGTTGCCATGGTGATGATTAGTGGCAATTGCCCTTTTTTTCCCTCTCAGTGGTCCACAACCTGATGGATAATACACTAAAGAGCCCTTATTAAAACAGCACAAAATTCTTGCTATCATTAAGAGAGCACAGAGGGGAGGCCTAGGAATAGGGGGGAGGGCAGAAGTTCATGCATATTATGGCACATCAAGGTTGGTTGCAGGGGTCCGCCCCCTCACTTTTTTATGGCCATATTTATAAACACTTTTATTAATCAATCTGTTAAATGATTTCAGAAGTGGGATCATGGCAACAAAGCAGGTTTTCCATCTGTCCTGCTGTATGTATTAAGTTCAAAGGTTATACCCCCCCCCCCCCCCCCCCAACTTTGTTTGAAGCGGGTTTATAATGTCATTCATGTGGGTGTGGAAGATGAGAATTGGTGCCCATTAAGTCTACTAACAAGAACAGCAAAATCATATGCTTGGAATATATATTTTTAAAAGGGCATTGAATAATGCCCCGCCCACATCATTTGTAGTCCAGTAACAAAATAAAACTACCTGGGAGAAGGAAAAGGGATGGGGAGGAGGGATGAGGAGGAGAGTTAGAACTTCAACTTGAGCAAGTAGCGTATGCGACATTGGCTCTCCTTGTAGACCAGGTACTCACTCTGGGAGAAGCTGGGCATGAGAAGGGGTTTTCCCTGGGGTACCACCACTGTCTTCCCATCCACCTGAATGGTCATGTCCAACTTGGAATCTGTGATGGAGGGGAGGGAGGAGTGGAAAAGACAGAGGTCATTGTGTTAGGATCAAACACAAAACTGAAATTAAAAGTCTAATGCAGATGTCACCTGGTTAAACATTAATATACCTTTAGGAAGCAAAGTCAGTATGGTGGCCTAAAGATGACCCAGTAAGTAATGGATAGTATTATGCTGAAATATTGTACTGAAACTGATAAATGAAGCTAGTGCCCAGCCCTACTGCACACTGTCTAGTGCCCAGCCCTACTGTACACTGTTTAGTGCCCAGCCCTACTGCACACTGAAGCTAGTGCCCAGCCCTACTGCACACTGAAGCTAGTGCCCAGCCCTACTGTACACTGAAGCTATTGGTCCCGATTGTTGAGGTGCCGCACTGTTTTCATGAATTGGGACAAATTAGTTTGGCTTAAGGGTTAAAAGTTGTGTTTTCTATATGAGAGGTCCTCCAGAACATCCACATTTTTATTTTGCCAGCTTGTTAGGCCATTCCAAATGTGATTGTAGTTTCCCGTCCTCCGCCCGCGTCATTATAGACCACCCGCGTAATGTCACCATTATGTCCATTATTCTAATTATCGGAATACCGGTACTTTTAATTTCAATTCATTTGTTAGCGAATGTTGCCATACAACACTGCTGGGTTGGACTATTTTAGGCCATTCCAAATGTGATTGTAATTAAATGTAGTCCAAAAGGTTGTCCGCCATTTAGTAATAGCAGTTTAAGAAAAGGCTTGCGTGTTTCTTCTTGCTTTTAAAGCGTCTCAGACATCAATAGTTACCAGTCCGGACATACAGCGCCATAGTTTTCAGTTCTGCTACCTTTTTTATTCATGCCTGATGATGTGAGATATAGAATAATTAATGTATTCATTTTAAATAATTATAAGTAAGTAATGGGTTTTGGTAAAAGTCCGGACGGGAAACTATTTTCACATTTGGAATGGCCTTATCGGCATTTAACAATCTGTGAAAGGTTATAAACTTAAGCCGTATTTCAACCGTTTTTTAGGATTTCTACCTATATCGTAGTAAACGTGTAGCAAATAATCATGCGTTTGTATCAAGTATTCTACATGCAGAAATGAGTTACGTACAGTGCTTACAGACGCAAATACTATACTAATGATGGCTATGATATACGGAGAAATCATTGTATCCATGTCACTATGCATGCCAAACTTTGTACGCTGTATTATACTGTAAGCGATAATGCTTACGTACGTTTGGGTCTGGGTACGAGACTATGCCAAACTTATGACCATTGGCACACTTTCCCGCCATAAGCGAATATAAGTACTGCACATCCATCTGTACGTAGATGCATGTTGCCAATTACGAATCAAACTGTTTCAAGATCACACGTAGGTATCACTTGAATTTTTCATGCCTGGAAATGCAAAGTCAAACCACATGCACGCTTTTCCAGCTTGATTCGCGCCAACGGTGGTGATTATATCATTGGCACGAATCAACTGAGTGGGAAAATGGACACTTAGTTTGTTCAACCGTATCTCTGTAACGGATCTTTTCATGGGCACTTCATGTTTTCTTGCATGTACAGCTCTCTAATGGGATGAATTTCTTAAGTATTTTCTGTCAAGGCACACGAGTATATTATGTATGTAGTGCAAGAAGGCATGGATACTGCATGCTGTGCATGTGTGTGTGTGTGTGTGTGTGTGTGTATGTGTGTCTGTGTGTGTGTGTGCGTGTGTGTGTGTGCGTGTGAGTGTGTGTGTGTGTGTGAGTGTGTGTGTGTGTGTGTGTGTGTGTGTGTGTGTGTGTGTGTGTGTGTGTGTGTGTGTGTGTGCGTATGTATGTATGTATGTCAGATATCTTGGCAGTATATTGTCATCAGATTCATCTTTATCTTCTGAAATTAATGCTCGTATTGCCAAGGCTGCTTCAGTGTTCAGCTGCTTAAAGAATACAGCTTGGGAAAACTCCAATTTATCAACCAAAACCAAACTTGCTGTCTACAATGCAACAGTCTTACCAGCTTTGCTTTATGGGGCAGAGACCTGCCTACAATCTCAAGCGTATCAACACCTTTCATATGGCTTGTCTTCGACAAGCGCTCAATGTGAATCCTTTTGATCATATCTCGAACGTATCTATTCTGAGTCGGTCACAGTCCATTAGAGCTTCCACTCTCATTTGCCTGTCTAGGTTAAGGTGGTTGGGCCATCTTTGGAGAATGGAAGACCACAGACTACCAAAGATGATTCTATTTGGTGAACTAACATCTGGCAAGCGGCCACAACACAAGCCAAAGCTTCGGTGGCGAGACTGTGTATCTAATGACTTACAATCTTTCCTGATCCAACCTGATTGGCATGTTGTAGCACTTTCCAGAGATAGATGGCGTAAAGTGCTAAATGAGGGTGCCAAAACCATTGATGAGTCTCTAAATAACAAATACAAATCTCGTAAAGCATGCCAAAGGGGTCTGTCCTCTCCGTCGAAGAGCAAATGTAATTTATGCAACAAATACTTCACAAGTGATCAATACTTGCATAGTCACTTCACACAGAAACATGGCTCAAACCGTCTGTCCGCCAGTTCATCACTTGTCATTCAAAAATGCTTCTCTTGTCCAATCAGGGGATGTACATTTACATCTGATTCTGAGAAAGGTGTCAAAATTCATTCATGCCGCATACACAAAGGGCTACTATGAGCGGTGAACATATTCCACCTATCAACACTGCGGTTTCTGCATCATGTCCAATACCAGGTTGTCCATTTTCATCTAACTCCATCAAGGGTATCAAGATACACCTTAGAAAGTATCACAATTGGTCGAAGTCAGATGTCAACACAAAACTGAATACCTAACAACAGTTGTGTTCTTTTTCAAACTAGCTCACTGTTATCACTTCATCTTTTCCTTCCCCCAAACGTGTTGTACATGTGCAATGCGATGGCAATTATTATTATTATTATTATTATTATGTATGTACATATGCAGTGGATGGACAGATGCAGCGTAATACACTCCTAAGAAATGGACTAACCACGGTTGTTCAATTCCATTGAAACATTGGAAACTAGGTTTAGAAAAGTAATATTGAAACGTACTTGCGTCACCCCTTAGCAACCACCCCGACAACGAAATGACCTTTGGAATGTACAGCAAAACACGATAACTATATGTCCTATTGACAAGTTTATTGCACAGTGTAGTACTGTGGCCTGTGCACTTTGTATGGTGCTAATCCCGTGCTCGGGCCGCACTCCCACGAAGAACTGTGGCCTTCGACAACGGCCTACCTCAAAAGAATACCCCTCAGAAAGAATGGATTTCCCACGACCTCCAGCAAGAAACACCGAAAAACCAACGTGGAAGGTACAGCTAAAGCATGTGTGTACCGTTTTTTTGTGTAGGCTAATCGAGAACGATAACTTTTGCGAAGTTATACACGAACAAAACAAGCCATTATTTTAGCGGTTTTCGAGCGTTGATAAAGAGTTGTTATTGTTTTATCTTTTTGGGTGGTGGTACAACTGAAGTGATGTTGTACTAAGTGTTAGGAAGTGGTGCTTTACTATATGGACACAAGTCGTTATATTTAGAGCTTGACATTCATGCATGGTGTGGTACTGGTATGGTGTGGTACTGGGTGAACCCGCTGAACTTTGCATGCTCTCCAAGTAGGCCAAATCCTGTAGTTACCTCATGTTGGAAAATACTATTAACTAAAAAAGAATAGTTGACAAACCTAACTGTTCCACAGGTAGGGACTTGCAAGAGGCACTCATCAGCTAGGAGGACTGCTACATCAACTGCCATATGCATTTCACTTCTGGTAGGGAGATCAACTTCAAATGTACTGGCTATGCAGTGAGCCATCACATCACTCAGAAGCAGCAGTAATAATTCTGGAGCACATTTCACTTCTGAGGGAGACATGGGCTTTTCTAAGCGGCAGCACTGACACCATGTACTGCCTGACGTTGTCAGCCGCATGATGATGCACTTAGCACAAACAAATGCATTGCATGGACTACTGGCTGTGAGAGGAGTTCCAAACACAGAGGATGCCAGTGGGGGCCTAGGACAATCAGAACAGTGTACTGTTGATGTACGTGTATGTGTCTGATAAGTACTCCTGCGATTGATGCATGGGTGTGATGATGTTTTCGTTTGCCTTTGATACATGTTATGAGGTGAATAGTATATGCCATTTTATTCAATTGTACATCTTTAATAATATTACTTGTACCTTACACTCCTGAGCTCAGCTAGTGAGCTAGCCAGAGGCGACTTGTCTTTTTTTTTTTTTTTTTTTTTTTTGGAACACCCTTCATTTTTGAGAGTTGTGGTACATCATCGTTTATGTTGACTGATACTGAGCTATAAGAAGCTGTTCTGCCACCTCCTTGCACTGATATACAGTGTACCTTCTCTTCCCACGATGGTCAGCCACTCGTTTCCTACACATTCAATTTCTACCATGCGGTAATCCATTTGCCCTACATATTAAGTCGCAAGCGTCATTTATTCATGAAAATGCAAATATCACAGCAAGAGAAAAATTATCGTTCTCGTCTTTTGGTATACATAGCCTTGTGCCCCCATCTTTTCTCTTTACGAAAACGCCAGACTTACCCTGAGTTCTTGCGGGAGCTGCCCGTACAACATCCACAACTAAAGGTCATATTCCAATACACGCGCACATAATTTCATGACTTCCTTGTTTACTGACACATTAGACGACTTGAGATCAACACATGCAGACATATTTTAGAAGAGGAATGTTAGAAGATGTGGAAACTATATTTGGTTTTTAATAAGAGTGTTAATACAGTAAGAAATAGACCTCTGAAAAGGTACGATAAAACGACTGCGATAATGAGCTCATTAAAAGTTGAGCCCGTACCGTAAGTTCTTAATACGCAACCTAGTTTCCAACTCCGAACAACCGTCACGGGCTAACTGGTTAACCGCATCAGACATCTGGTACTTCATTTCCAAATTTATCTACTATATATAAACTGGTACCCTGAGCATTTATGTGTGTGCATGCAGGAAGGCCTTTCGTGAAGTACTTCCAACGTCACGATACTACCGTGCGTTACATGCATGTGACGGGACGATACAATAGGCCACGTGTGACCCTTGTGGTTGACCCCTATCCACTATTATAATCACAAGACGAGCGTGTTCAGGTAAGTGGTTGTAATTTAAAATAGCGACTATATCATTCAGGAACAGCCGTATGGTTCCACCGTACTTATATGTATTACAATGATACGTGCATGTAATATTGCTCACTAGCACTGTACAGTTGTAAATCATATATATGTAAGATGGTGGATATATATGTATTTTAACATGTGTGTTTTTTAATCGGTTCTATTCTATTAAAGAAACGACTTCCATCTCGGTGAATATGTCTAAACCGGGCCGTCCTCAGAACGTACGTAGTTCATCGTATCGTGGGGCAGAACATCTGAAGATACGGTGGAATGAGCCTGCCACCAATGCAGAGTATGTGACGCATTACATTGTAAAATACAAGAAAGCAAATGATTCTAAAGATCACTGGCATACCAGGACAACAAGGCGACGTAACAAGCTGTCTGCCATAGTACGTGGCCTCAAACCCGACACAGATTATCGATTCTGTGTGCAATCTGCGAATGGCTGCATTGATGGAGAAACAAGCGAGAGCATCGAGATGGACACGCGATGGAGCAAGGCTGCCAAAGTGTTTGTGACCCCCGCAGTGGTGGTGGGTGGTGCCCTCGCTACTCCCTTTGCTGCTGGTGCTGCAATTGCAATGACAACTTGGGAAAGTATTGAACCTCAAAACCCAGTTACAGGTGTTTTGACAGGGGCATTATCTCTTTTTTCTGGAGTGCTGGGAGCAATAGCTTCAGTTGTAGCTGCCCCTGTTGTGGGTGGTTTTGCTGCACGTGAGCTGCATGATGAGCGCTGGTACTCTTCCCAGTCATCGGAAGATGAATAGCCACTCTTCTGGGGACCAGATGACTTGTCAATACTTTGCATAGGGTGCAATGATGATTGTATTATGTTATGCAACTAGTTCGGATATTATGCAGGTGAGGTGTGCACTAATTCAGAAAATTTTGTCTGGTGCGTGACATAAGGGCACACCAGTCCCTGCAATTGGTGTGTGTGGTCTGTCTCACAGGCAAGTATCTGAGGATGCATCTAAAAATTGACGTGAGAAACACGTAAATACTAGTTGGGTTCCACATGACTCTTGCACATACAATATCATAACCAATACATGTAGCATGCATGGCCATGACTTTTTATAAGATGAGCTGTGTGTATGTATGTATATAGGTGTGCTATTGAGCAGGTCCTGTCAGGAGGAGATAAGACAATAGGGCGAGAAGCCATCACTGAATAGAAGTACTCCATTATGCTCTGACCTCCATTCACTCTCATCTCTCCAAGCTGAGATGAAATATATAGCAATGCCATCATCATCACCATCACCATAGTAACGGTTGTGTACCTAACTATAAGGGAAGGGACAGGATAAGTGAAAATTGCAAAAAGACATTACATCTCATTATAGCTCACCAAGCTGACCAGCTGCTCCCCTAGGTTGTAGACCTCCAGGACGGCATGCAACTGAGTATTGTACTGGTCCACCTGCGAATTGAAAGCCAGAACACTTGCATTGTCCTGCAGAAAGTGATGACTGTGGTTATCAATTGATGCCTATTGATTTTAATAACAAAAATCACAAGCTAATATATAAACATAATGCCCCGCCCACACCATTTGTAGTCCAGTAACAAAATAAAAACTACCTGGGAGAAGGAAAAGGGATGGGGAGGAGGGATGAGGAGGAGAGTTAGAACTTCAACTTGAGCAAGTAGCGTATGCGACATTGGCTCTCCTTGTAGACCAGGTACTAGTACTCACTCTGGGAGAAGCTACTGTTACTATACTGGGGCATGAGAAGGGGTTTTCCCTGGGGTACCACCACTGTTTTCCCATCCACCTGAATGGTCGTGTCCAACTTGGGATCTGTGAGGGTGGGGGGATGAGGGGAAGGGAGGAGTGGAAAAAGAAAGGTAATGAAGTCAGTATGGTGGCCTAAAGATGACCCAGTAAGGAATGGATAATATTATGCTGAAAATAGTGTACTAGTGCCCAGCCCTGCTGCACACTGAAGCTAGTGCCCAGCCCACTGAAGCTAGTGCCCAGCCCCCCAGCCCTACTGCACACTGAAGCTAGTGAAGCTAGTGCCCAGCCCTACTGTACACTGAAGCTAGTGCCCAGCCCCCCAGCCCTACTGCACACTGAAGCTAGTGAAGCTAGTGCCCAGCCCTACTGTACACTGAAGCTAGTGCCCAGCCCTACTGCACACTGAAGCTAGTGCCCAGACCTACTGTACACTGAAGCTAGTGCCCAGCCCTACTGCACACTGAAGCTAGTGCCCAGACCTACTGCACACTGTCTAGTGCCCAGCCCTAATGCACACTGAAGCTAGTGCCCAGCCAGTGGCGGATCCATGGGATCATTCAAATGAATTTTTAAAACCAACGTGCCAAATCGACATGCATATAGCATTATAAATGTAAATTGCCTGATCACATATAGAGATGTACAGTATAGGCCCAAGCACATTTCTGTGTCAGGATGTCCATATATCCTGTACATATTGTTGCAATAACACCATAGTACCAGTTGTGTACCTCTGCTGTTACAGACATTGAAGAGGGTACTGACTAGCTGCCTGAACTATAAGGGAAGGGATGGGGAGGACTTAAGAAAGAATGAGGAAGTGAATAAGTGAAAATTGCTAAAAGATAGGCACCTGTGTGGACAAACATAGTGGCGCAATCCTAGGATTGCTCGTGCGCAGAGCGTGGATCATGATCAGGACAATCCTAGGATGGCCCTGAGCAGAGCATACATGTAGATCAGACATATCTGTAATACATTAACGAATAATGAGTACATCCACATTACTTTATATCAAATAACATGCCTTTGCAGTACAAATAAAAGGTCTATGGTGTACAAATACAATTGTTCTCTACTGATGAGACACTGAGCACAGTGAACTGTGCCATGGTTCAGAACTCTTGAAAATATTTTGAGGTTCATTGCATCTTGATAAGCAGTTCTTCAAGTCTCCCTTTGTACAGTTGCTTGGCAAGCCTGCAATAATGCTACCTAATATATGAAATATATTTCCCCCGAGATATCACTTTTCCTCACCATCACCAGTATCTGCAGAAATAGATATGGAAACAAATTATTACATCAAGATCTTAATTGGCCTTGCATGTATAAATTACTTTTAAAAATTTGATGCCAATCAGCCCAAGACTAATTTCCATTGATTAACTATAATTTCTCTTTCCTCAAGTCCTTGACTTTGAGGATGCTAGTCTCTCATCAAGAATGGTCAAGTAACCAGGCCAGCTCTTTACAAAATCAGCAATTAAAGTGCAATATTTTGCATGCATGGGTTAAACGATTAACTGATCAGCACACTGCAAGGTTCCACCTCCTTGCCCCTTTCCTCTGATTGGCTCTAATTATGAAGAGCAGGATTGGTCCATACCTATCCAATCATCAGTGATTAAAATTCACAACTTGAACACACACTTGAGGGCTACTAACAATATATAGGTTAGTACTTTATACCCTGATGTTATATGATGGATTTTAGTGGCACTGACTATAGATTTTGCTGTAGTGTTTTGAGAACTGGAAAGGGGACAATTGCTGGCTCACAAACTGAATATCAACACCCATAGACCATGGAGGACATTCAAAGAATGCTGAATCTATATTTGATAGTGAAAACATACACAGATACATGTGTAGCTACGAAATTACAATTTTCTCTGTACATGCATGAGTAAGAGTTTTTATTAAAGCGTGGATTTGCGCAATCCCGGGATTGTCCTGCGCAAACCAGGTGGATCCATGGTTTGTACCAGGATCCGGCCATGGTTTGCGGTACAAACCATGGATTGGCAGCGCAATCCTAGGATTGCTCGTGCGCAGAGCGTGCATGGATCAGGACAATCCTGGGATTGCCCTGAGCAGAGCATAGATCAGACATATCTGTAATACATGTAATATATTAGCGATGGGTAACGAATAATGAGTACATCCACATTACTTTATATCTAATCAAATAGCATGCGTTTGCAGTACAAATAAAAGGCCTATGGTGTACAAATACAATTTTTCTCTACTGATGAGACACTGAGCACAGTGAACTGCGCCATGGTTCAGAACTCTTGAAAATATTGTGAGGTTCATTACATCTTGATAAGCAGTTCTTCATGTCACCCTTTGTACAGTTGCTTGGCAAGCCTCACCACTATCTGCAGAAATAGATATGGAGACAAATTATTACATCAAGATTTTAATTGGCCTTGCATGTATAAATTATTTAATTTGATGCCAATCAGCCCAAGGCTAATTTCCATTGATTTAACTATCATTTCTCTTTCATTATGTCCTCAACTTTGAGCTGATCGAGGATGCTGGTCTGTCATCATAAAAAGGAGAGTAACCAGGCCAGTTCTTTACAAAATCAGCAATTAAAGTTCTCTCATTGTAATATTTTGCATGCATGGGTTAAACAATTAACTGATTTGCACAGTGCAAGGTTCCACCTCCTTGCCTCTCTCCTCTGATTGGTTCTAGATCTGAAGAGCAGGATTGGTCCATACCTATCCAATCATCAGTAATTAACCTTGTAGATAATAAAAAATCACAACTTGAACACACACTTGAGGGCTACAATATAGGTTAGTACTTTAAACCCTGGTGTTGTATGATGGATTATAGTTGCACTGACTAGATTTTGCTGTAGTGTTTTGAGAACTAGAAAGGGGACACTTGCAGGCTCACAAACTGAATATCCACTCCCATAGACCGTGGAAGACATTCAAAGAATGCTGAATCTATATTTGAAACTGAAAACATACAAAGATACATGTGTAGCTACGAAATTACAATTTTCTCTGTACATGCATGAGTAAGAGTTTTTTAAAATTATTTTTATAACATATGTAATACATGACCTCGTTTGTTGACATTGTCATAGAAAATCTTCCACATTCACCAATTTACGAATGCAGATCATGTTTCTAATGCTGGCTGGTGAATAGAGCACATCACAGAATCATAATCCAAGTGCAACTTCACTCAAAACTTCAAACGGTCAGTACTAGTCCCATTTATAAGCGCAACAAACTAGCTCCCTGATTTTCTTTTTGACAAATACTGCTGTACTTCAGTTTACATACTTTAACTTCAAATCATGTATCGTGATAAGCCGGCGCCCATAAGTGCTGACAGTACAGATACGACTTTCACTCACTATCGTGATTAGCGGGCGCCAATAAGCTGGATTCAAGCGAAGCCACTGCCGGCACTGGGCCTTTTACAACCATCAATATTCGGGTATTGAGGGAACAATCGATCCGCTCTTAATAATGCCTACCAGTCTACGCTCAACGGCTCTGCCAGGCTCTGGCGTACGTATAGTCGATACAACTGTTGTGCCTTCGTTATACATGTATAGCTGAACATTAATTACGAGATACGCGAGTAGATTATAGGTTAAAACAATTAAGGGCAATCTCGAGATTGCGCAAACAAACCATGCATGGATCCAGGGTTTGCGCAGGACAATCCCCGGATTGCGCATATCCGCCACGCTTTGCGCGTAACATGTATATATAGTAAATAACAGATCTCGATTTTGCAGTTTATGCATGCAATCCATAATATATTGGTCACAGTTCTGATTCTAAGGCTGAGCGGAGCTACTTGCGTATAAACAAAAGCTGACCGTAGATTAATTGGGGGAATTCCAGCTGAAATGCATTAATTACATGCAAAGCGTAGCCCTGCCGTTTATATGTACACTAAAAAGTGTTCATAACCAATCGTGATTTTGTTAAGTTCCTTTAAAGGCTTTATTTCTACGACAACATGCAGGAAGATAGTAGCCCCCGTGCAGCGGTAATGAATTCTATATACAGCATTCACAGTTACTATCATGCTATAAGCAATGCAGTCGAAAACATAGCCGCTGCATGCATTGTTGCATTAGAAAGCCTTTAATGGAAGTTAATTTAAATCACAATTGGTTATGATGAATTCATTGTATACCGTACATGTAAACGGCAGGGCTATATACCTGCGCTTGGTAATTGATGTATTTTTCAAGTGGTTGGTACCAAAGTAACCTTTAGCAGTTTGAGTGTTAACCTTCACCGTGATCCGGATGAGTTCCAGATTGTATTGACTGAAGTGGTGACTTGGAATTGACACATCTTCGGTTCTTGCTGTCCACATTGTCCTGATGACATTATATGACACCATGCATGCAGTAGCAAGGTCGAGGGGGTGTCGCGCTACGCCACAACAGCTTGAGGGATGCATGCCTTTTCACAGCCCTGCCTTCGAGCGCGTCCTGGGGGGGGGGGGGGGGGGGGGGGGGGGACAGCTTGCATTGAAGTAGGTTGGGGCAGCTGAAGTTTATATAAACATGTGTTAATGATCTTAAAAGCTCAGAGCTGAATTGGATTGGTTTCTACATCCTTAGCAGTTGAGACTTACGGTTGCTGTGGTGCAGAAGCCCTGCCCACCATTTCACGTCTACCAGGCCATCACGGAGCGGAGAAACGTTAGAAACGTGTATCTTAAGAACGGAATATGGAAAATAGTTGTTTTGGATGTCTCAAATCCACAACACAACATTACGCGCATGTGCGCTGTGGAAGTTCCACTCAGGCAGAGTCACAATTAATAATACATTTCAATGTTCATTGTAAGAACCACATGCAAGTGAAGTAGATAACAGTGGGGGACAGCATCGAGGAAGTATATTGCGATGTAGTGGCCAAATCAAGTGCATGGCGCAATGTCGCGGTCCACGCACTAGCTAATAAAGAACTGACCTTCTTTTCATCTGCAGTATTGAAGTAAAGTTTTCTCCTGGTTTTTCCACTGTCTAGGGCTTGATTTTTGAAGTTTAAAAATGATTTTATAGAATGTTTAGTACTGAATTTGGTACCGCGTTGATTTTTTTCCCTCCACTGAAATCGGTTCAGTTCTCAGGGCAGCATGCCAAGTTATATTGACAGCTACGCGAAACTGTCCTGTGGGCGGAGACATTGTATAGCATAGCCAGCAGGGTAAGTATTTAATCTATCGTCCATGGCTGTCACATTTGTTATTCGTTATCTTCTGTGTAGTGACGTCCACTGAAGACAAGGTCGTAAGAGTTTCACTCGGCGGACGAGTTTGAGCGGTACGATCGATATTCAAGATATGTACAATCTATAGCTATACGGGGATGGGGAGACGCATGGAGAACGGTAGTGACGGCGGTCATACTACTGACGCAGCCCCCACATCACTAAAAGACTGCACGTATTAGGCCTGCCCCTTCACTATACATGCCAGAACCACCAACCCGCACTACCTATATCTACATAGAACCATGCATGCACCCGCCCATATTAGACCCTACACATGAGCCACCAACTACCCAATTGAATCAGCCTCCACAATACCAGTGCAGAGGACCGTCCATAATAATATTCATTCACTACATCTTAGACTCCATTACATAATCAATTCGCGTATGTGTTGATTACTTATGCAATGGATCGTGGCATCCGTTAGGCGCTAGCCGGTTCTATATCCTTTGATAAAGGCCTTTTGTTATCGACGTCATATTATAGCGCCAGACAAAAACCCTTTCTCAAAAGCTCTATACTTCCTGTGTAAAGGCATTATTTTATACGTCTCATTTGCTGTTGTCGGATTACTTGTCAGTCATCTTAGCAATTTCTTAGCAAGTCAGTATAAAACTTTTGTAATACATGCAGTGATGAAGTATTGATCTGCATGCTTATAGTATACTAATAGAGTTTGTAAAGTCGAATTTCCAAGGTGTATACACAAGCAGACTAGGTAAGTTAATATAACGTGTAGCCCACATCGAATTCTTGTCACTGAATTATTTAATAGTTGTCGAACTCTCGTGATATTCCTATAGGATTACAGTTAACTAACCATTTCATTTTTTGAACATATGTTACAGTAAGGAGAACCCTGGCAACAGTGTTGCCGCGATATATATCGCGATATGTAGAAGTCTATGATATCGCGGTATATCGCGGTATCATAGACTTCTACATATCGCGATATATATCGCGGCAACACTGCCTGGCAAGATCCAGCTGGCCTTGTGTGTTACATGATATACGTATAAAATTGTACATGTACGTGTATACGTAGCGGCGAAACCTCGGGGAGGAGGAGGAGGAGGAGAGCGCCAATGATTTTGGCAAATCGCGTTCCGCTCAAACAATGGGGAGGCGGTTGTTATATCATTGCGCGAATCGAGCGGGGAAAAGTGCACGTATAGTTTGTTCAAATGTATTTCTGTAATATTTTTTTTTACACACGCTTATGTAATTTTACATTAGAGCGTGTTAGTGAAAGGATTTTTCTGATGGCTTCGTGGCATATCTCTTACAAGAGGAAGCCACCCTGAAGGAGAAAAAGGTCAATGGATGTCACATCAAACCATACATTGCTTGTGCTAAGAAAGGATCTCAGCCAGCTGTCAGCAATATTCAACTTAAGTTACTGAAGACTGAATTACGAATTTCTCAAACATCGTGCAACTTTACTCAGTGCTGTACCGATATTAGTCGGATTAACTTGTTTGCCGGTTTTCTGGGACGTTTGGCTGGTGTCAGACAGTACTGATTGTGAACCTAAAAATGACAAACGCTTAGCTATAGAATGCTTCTTCAGCATAATGGGTCCAGCATATGATTGCTCATCAGCAAACGATCTTGTGGGCACAAATGCAAATTACTCCTCGTTTCGGTGTTACCAATATGTCTTCGATTTTACGGAAGCGTTTGCCGATGCAGGAGAGCCGCTGTGGAGTTTTGTCGCGAAAGACTCTCCAATTATCTAACCGTTATAACCATACTTCAATTAATTTTGATTCCAATTGCCGTATTTTTGGGTAGCATCTTTGAACAGTTGAGTTATGCTACAGCTGCGAACGTTGTGTCAGTTATACATGTATAGCGACAATTGTATGCACTTCTTCGCTACTATATTGTACAAGCTTGGACAAAGATCTAAACAGGCTATAGAAATTGAAGAGAACGATAAATAATATTAAGTGGTCGTCTTGTTGGCAATGTGACGATGCTCGTAAGTTGGAGTACGATGGGTTAAATGACGTGTAGATGAATGGACAGAACGCAGCCCCAGCATAACGGAGGAGCGTGCATCACGTGTACTTGTACATGTAGATCCCAAACATGCAGAATCGAAACTTGTAGTTATATACGTGTACGTATATAGCGTAGATTCGTGTATAGTAGCGTATTAATATTTAACATGGGGTGCCAGTACAAAGGGTACTCCCCCCCCCCCCCCCCCCCCCCCCCCCCAATCGGGGCCAATGTCGGGATTTGTAGGGGATTTGACACCGCTAATTGGATTGTGGTTCTTTCGTTTGACTATACACGGGTACGGGCATTCGACACGGAAGAGGCGGATTGGAGATCGATCGGATATAAAAAGTGCCCTCGTTTATTAACTTTATTAATTCGTAGCCGCATGCAGAGTCCCGCAAACATGTTGCTAACGACCCTAATTGCATTGAGCTGGAGTGGACCTGTGTTACATTGGCTGTAGAAACCTATGGGAATTGCATTACAGATAATGGATTGGCAACGCCCGTGGTTCGATTCTCGACACGGTACGGTCACGTAATAAAAATTTATGGCTGAAAGTCTGAAGCTGAGATCCCCTGAGAGATACATGTAGGTGTGAGGGAGGGGAAGGAAGGAGGGAGGGAGGGAGGTGAGTGGGAGGGAAAGAAGAAAGAGAGAGGGGAGGCACAGGAGATAGTGGGTATCACATGTATGTAGAATAGCTTGCATACACATATGTACATTACATGTATGGAGCCTGTCCACAAATACATGTACGTACACCCACACAGATGGCCAGGATTGCCACCAGTTCCTCATAAACCAATACAAGTGCACCTTGGTGCCTCGTGCTGAATAGCCAAATTTGTCCAGAGAGAACATACTCATATCTGAAAGCTCAGTTAAACCACGTCAGATCCATTGTATGAACCAGACCAGCACAGATCTTATGCAACTCCTTCGCCACATTCTTAGTGCCTGCAATAAGTAACTCAAAACAATACACACTAAAACCAAATAGTTACCTTACCATGCCAAATCTGAGTTGTTCTACATACTGCTTTATAGTAGCCCGGTAATCATGGGCTAGCTCTGACTGTGATGTGGAAAAAAATTGTAAAAATAAAATAAAAAATGTGAGTAAACCTAGGGCTATAGCTTGTGGAAAACTATCTTAGTGCACGCCACCTCTCCCTGGTCTGAGCAACTCTGTGCTTTTGTCTGGAATGAATTCTTGGTCACTGGGGCTCCAACTAACCTGCAGAGTCTAACATGATTTAATTCCAAGAACAGGATTTTCTGCTCCTTGAGGCCTGGAGTCCTGGACCTCTCAGGTTGTACCAATACGCGGTCCAGCCAAACCAGTCAACTCAACGCTCCACTTGAACCGGGTACAAGGGATAGCCTCACTGCTTCAAACCAACTCAGAAAAGTTTCCTTTACCTCTAGAGAGGAAAAGTAGGTGTGATCTGTGCCAAGAGTACCGGTAGGTATCTTCTGGCGATGAGGTTGAGGAAACTTCGGAACGACCTAAGAAAGCTTTAGGGAGGTGAATAATGCTCGATGGTTTCAAAACACTGTTAGGACATTTTTTTTTAAGGCCGTCATGCTAAAACCGCGACCTACGGCCCACTACTACGGGTCAAGCGTTTATATTTTATGCTTCAAAACAGGCCTACGACACGCGTTGCATGAGACAGCACACAAGCAACTTTTGTTTTGCTTCTTACCAATGGCGTATTGCTACTAAAACCCCCAAACCACTCTTATACGCCATAACTTACATGTGGTAACGAAAAGGTTAAGAATTGGACACAAAGCAGTGGCGGACGGAAGGGGGGAGGGGGGGGGGGGGGGGGGGGGGGGGGGGGGCACAAGGGCCCCCCACCCCCTACCCCGTTAAATATGAATAGATGCGGTCATACGGTCAAGATGTGGTCATACGGTCATAGACGACTGTAAACCATCAAATGATAACAATACCGGATCCTGGGATCATCATATGGAGAAATCAACGGACACGAAAGTTGCGGTTTGTAAATTTTTGGATTTCATTCCGCGGTACGTTCCATAGAGAATGTATGGCGTTTTTACTAACTTGATTATTATTTACTTAACTAACGGGCCTGCAACTTTTGCCACCCTCTAATACTACTCTAAATGATGTTTAAATGTAGGCAATTTCAAATTTTGTACCTTGTATCGTCCAAAATTCTGGGACCATTTCTGAAAATATGACATTCCATAGACGACTTGTACAGAAAATGGAAAAAAAATCATGCGAATTAAGATATTTCATTAGTTATAACTAATGAACAGGGGGGGGGGGGGGGGGGGGGGGGGTTAGAACTTTTGCCACCCTCTGAAACAATTCTACAACTATCCAAATAATATAATATACGAAAAAAAGTGGATGTTGTCGTGAAGAATTTGGGGACCATTTAAAAAAATAGTAAATCAGTTTTGGTGCAATAAGGCGCCATTTTAAAATGGCGTTTCTATGTGTTGCCATAGATATTCAAGGATATTCCATAGTTAACAAGTAAATCAAAACTTTTCTATCGAGAAAGTGATTGGAGGGATGTAGGATTGGTGGTGCAAAAAGCAAGGAAACAAGGTACAGTATGTTAAAGTGAGGTTTGGTAGGATCCTACAACTCACAGTCCTGAATTTACAAATGAAGAAGCCTATTTGCAAATGTAGGACTGTTATAGTTGTAGGATCCTACCAAACCTCACTTTAAACAGACTGTACCTTGTTTCATTGCTTTTTCCACCACCATGCAATCCTACATCCCTCCAATCACTTTCTCGATAGAGAAGTTTTTGATTTACTTGTTCCCCTAATTTTTTTTCTCTGCCAGGAGTGTTCAATACAATATATGGCTTAGTATGTTCCTTGCAATCTATAGGACTCTTATGTGTAATCGGCCTCTCAGGTATAGATTAAGTCAAGGGAGCGCGCGTACGTTGCTTGGTTTCAAATTACCTGCTGCGTATATATGAACAATACACGTAGCTGTAGATAAGCGTGTAGAAAATAGCAATCTATGGACTAGTTCAGTTTTAGGTGTTGTCTAAAGGAACAGCTATTGCGATTTGTCGGAATCGAGTGACTCGTGCAGCTGTCGAGGTGGCCGGAAGGTATGCCAACGGGTTTCTGGGTCAGTATTCTATTAGTCCGATCCACTCACTGCATGAACTGTGTAGAATCCGTTTTGGGGTTGGGGTTGAAAGGAATAAGTACTTGAAGCATAAGAACAGTACCGGCCGGGTCCAATGTTCAGGCTTCTATCTTAACCGCGTTAGTCGATTCACTAAACCCCAATCGGCAAAAACATAGTTGTAGCTTTAATTTGAACCAAAAGATACAGGTAGAGGTACTTGTTTACTGCATGGTCCGGCAAATGCACACAAGAATTTAACCAGATACAACACACCGGCTCGCACGCGCACATTGTAGCTTCATCCTGCAATGTCTACTGAACAGTTCACTGCCGTCTTTGAAATGATGGCCGTCAACACAGCTCGATCGCTGTGAGGAATAGTAGGAATTAGAAGTCAAGCGGTTCATTAAAACAACTTAATGCCTTGCCTTAATCACTCTGAGCTCTTTTATTTTATTCTTCGGATATCTTAAACTCAGAGTTCTCCTTTGCTAACAAGCCGTTTCTTTGGCTTGGTCCTTAGAACCGCCTGTGTCTGCAGCTGCTTACGTTTATAATTGTAGTAGCCTGGCAACACGCGTATGTGACGTCATATTGCATACTGCTAGGCAACCGAGAATTTTCATCCATAATGAATTGCACCTGCTGGAGTCATTTCACGGCATTTCATCACCAGCTAACAACTTTAGGTCTTAATTATATAAAAGGGCACGTTTGGAAATCAAATGCAACTTTTTTAAGCTAATCTCGTATTCTTACGACGTTCCTGTCACGAGTTATACGTGATGAAGGGAAGGAGAAACGAAAAATTAAATGGCGGATTTAGGCGCCGACTTGTCGCTCAAGGTGAACTGCACTGTTTAGCGAAGCTCACGTTATATGTGCACATCTGTTATGTTTGTGATAGATTATATACGAGCTGGCGAGTAAAGGCAACGCTTCGTTACCGTTTTTAAACGCTCGATCGAAAACCACGCCCACCTAAGCCAATCCGAAGCCAATCCTACATAGGACCCACTACCGTGAGACCAGCTATAACTAGGACATGCCAGCATTTTGCAAAGCTGGAGTCGAGCAGAGGGCGTGGTGGGCGAGGTGCCGCCCCGTGCCGGGGGTAACTACTAGTACATGCCATGAAATACTAAAAGCTGTTTTCTGCAAGACAGATCGATGTATTGAAATGATGTTAGGCTGCTTACCTCGACCGGCTGCTCAGACAAGAGACGTAGGCCTACACGTAGCTGTAGCTGGATCTGAGCTATCCGAGTGCATCCTGAGGTCTACAGTGGCGACGAGGGTGCATGGGATAGCTAAGAAGGATGGCAGGGGAGTATGACGCGTCAACGGAAGACTGGTTGAGTTAATACGTCGAGCGGCTAGAACATTTCTTCCTGGCAAATAAAGTGGAAGCCGAACAGAAAAAGGACGCTTTCCTCGCCTGTATTACATTTGGCCTGCTCCGAGCGCTCGTATAGCACCCCAGAAATTGAAAGACCGAAAGAACGAGCAACTGGTCGCAGCCTTAACGACACACGTAACGCCTAAACCTCTAGTCATCGCAGAACGTACGGTTCCACAAACGGGACAAAAGGAGGGAGAAAGTGTGATATGTGGTATGCAGCAAGTTTGCAGAACTGTGCGTTTGGTGCGACGTTATCAGAGACGCTGAGAGACAGGGTGTTCTTTGGCATGAGGGACGAGGGGGTACAGAAGAGACTCCTCACAAAGGCAGACCTCACTTTTGCCAAGGTGCTGGAGACAGCGGAAATAGCGGAAAGGGAGACTAAAGACGCGCAGAACACTTGCAGAGTGTCACAAAACAGGAAGTACATCAAGTGGCAGCACCACCAAGAAGGGGGAGACCGTCAGGCCTAGGGGCTTGCAACAGGTGTGGAGGAGCGCATGATACTCAACAGTGCAGGCTCAGAAACAAAGTTTGCAGATTTTGCAGGAAATGGGGCACATTGAGAAGGCGTGTTGTGCAAAGACAAGGGCAAAAGGATCAGGTGTTGGAAGGGCGTACCCACAAGAGACCACTGTGAAGGAACTAAAGGGGAACGATGAAAGTGAAGAAGAATGGGACAGACTACAATGGGGATCACTACATGGCCTAGCAGAAGACATGAGAAATGGAATGAAACAGAGGACAATGGGTAAACCTATATGTATGTGGAGCTCATCATGAATGAACAACTGCTATGTATCAATACAATTGGTTGTACCCCAAATTGTACAGGCCTGTACAATTTTATAGGCCTGTACCACTGTACAGGCCACTACCCCTCCCTGTACACGCCATTACCCTTGCACCCCTGTACAAGCCTGTACCCTTGTACAGTCCTGTACACCCCCCCCCCCCAGTACTGGCCTGTACCCCTGTCCAGGCTTGTACCCTTGTACCCCTCCCTGTACAGGCCTGCACTCCCGTACAAGCCTGTACCCCTGTGCAGGCCTGTACACCCCCCCCCCCCCCCCCTCGTACAGGGTTGTACCCTCTGTACCCCTCCCTGAACAGGGCCTGTACCCTTGTCCAGGCTTGTATCCCTGTACCCCTCCTTGAACATGCCTGTATCCCCTGAGCAGGACTGTACCCCTCCGTGTACAGTGATACAGGCCTACCCTTTCACAGGATTGTACTGCTGTATAGTTCATGTCGCTACTCAAAGCATGGCTTTATAAACTCTTCTGTAGTTTTGGGTGGCCATCCCTCCTGAATAGGCTGAAACACCCTTGCTAACACCAGGTCCCTTAATTGTTGTTGTTCTTCCTAATTCTGCCACTGCGACCGGGAGGGTTTGTATAGTTGGGAATGCCCCTCCTTCCTCCTCATCCATTTGTGCCATCTGCATGTCGGCCACCACTGGGAGATGTGAAAGTGCACCAGCATTTGTGTGCTGAGTGGTACTCTTGTACCTGATATCAAGACAGGGCTAGCCTACTGCATATACCAATGCAACCATGCTGCTGTCACTGCTGGTAATCCCTTTTCTGGGTTGAGAATGGACACCAAGGGATGGTGGTCTGTCACCAGTGTGAAATGGGGAGGAACTGTGATGTCGGGAAACATTCAGTGATTAGAGATATATAGGATCATGTGTATGTATGTGATTACTTGTGTGATTCAGTATAATGAATGAATGGTTGTTGATGTTGTGAGCTATCCGAGTGCATCCTGAGGTATCGAGTGTCTGAGAAACAAACCAGCCTAGGACGCCATTGCATGTGGTTGAATCTTTTGAAACATGATCACATGTACATGTACAACAGTGCTTTGTTGTGGTACCTGCAGTTAAGTTAACACAACAGTAACGCTATACTACATCCATCGTGACATCCATGCACACTGTTCCTTCTGATTGTTCCTGCAGCTAGTGAGCGTTGTATGTGAAAAATCAATTTAAGCTGACACTTGAACTCCCTGAAATAAAAATGCTAGCGATTACTAGAATACACCTGAACACACATATTGCATACTGTAGAAGAGGACAGGGTAACTTACGTCTTTTTCTTCAACCCAATATAAGTGTTTTTTTTTTTTAACCACTTTACAACACTAGATAAACTATTCTTTCATTCTGGAAAGCATGGTATTATTCATTTTAAAAATATATTTTTAAACACACCCAGCTATAGGGTGTGTAACCGGTTATCAGGTTATTCGGGTTATTCGGATATTCGCAAAAACCTATCCGTTCGAATAGTAATTTAGCATTACTCGGAAAAATCGATTATTGGATTTGTTCTATTCGAAATAACCGGTTTGTGAATCTCCATTCGGAGGTACTTAGGTATTCGTCGTCCGCATCAACAATTCGCCCATTATTCGAATACCTTTTTATGACGATATCCGGATACGCGTTTACGATATTACAAGTACAACATCTAATTTGAAACGTAACGTTAAATATTGTATCACGTCACTGTTGTTATTACTATATACTACGTGGGGACGAGATCATATGCACTTTACATGTACGGGCAGTAATTCGAACTAGCCAACAGATCTCCGACTTCACGAGTCATGACGACGGACAGCTCCAGCTACAAATCAAAGTTAGTTCGCTTAGTGCATTCTTGCTTCAATCTCTCTGAGCTGATATTGCCGCGATCGTACTTAGGCCTACTAGTATTTGCTATGGTGAAATGGAGGCTGCATGGCCGGTGGTGCATCTGTGGTTCTACCCTTTTGGCATCGGGTACAATGTGACAGTGTACATCTGTAGGTAGACCTCAGCGTGGCCACGCTAACTTAGGTCAGGACACGCCCATCTAGGTATGTCGGTAGGCCAAGCGATTTAGGCGTATGTAAGTAGCTGTAGTAGTGTGCTGAGTGCATCTGGTGTGATGTGGGTAGCTATGGATACATGCTGTTCTGATCTGGTGTAATGTGGGTAGTTGTATGAAGGTGTCTGGTGTGATGGGGGTAGCTGTGTTTGTGTGCCTCATGAGGGCTTCTGGTGTGTCGGGGGAGGTGTGTTTGTGTGCCTCATGAGGGCACTGGTGTGATGGGGGTAGGGTGTGCCTCATGAGGGCACTGGTGTGATGGGGGTAGGTGTGCCTCATGAGGGCACTGATGTGATGGGGGTAGGGTGTGCCTCATGAGGGCACTGGTATAATGGGGGTAGGTGTGTGTATGCTGAGGGCATCTGGTGTTATGGTTTAGCTGTAGGAGGGTATCTGGTGAGATGTGTACATTTAGGTGGCTCAGTGAGCGAAAAACCTGAATAACCTAGGTATTCGGCTGGCAAATTGTTAAAACCTATTCGGAAAAATCGATTTTCTTTTTTCAAGTATTCGGAAAAATCGATTTTCTGATCCAGAAAAACCTGAAAAATCGATTAGTGTTTTAAAAGTATTCGGAAAAATCGATTTTCATTTTTCAGGGGAGGTTGCCAGCTAGCTTACCTTTTTCCTTTCACACACAATCCTTTCAGCCGGATAGTACTTCATTTGACATGCGCTATAAGATGAGGGCCGGGGTCAGCGGCGTGAATGGGGATAAGGGGAGGGAAGGAGAGAGGAGGAGCGAGAGTGAAGGTAGGGAGGGGGAGGTAGGGAAATTGATGGGATGAGGAGGGAGGGAGATGGAAGGGGGGTAGGGAAATTGAAGGGAGGAGGAGAAGAGAAAGTATTATTTATTTGGTTTTGTACAGTTTGTGGTGGTATTTTGTACATGCCAAAACATTGAGTGTCTGACTGGCTAAATGCAATTGAGGGATTCATGAAAGTTTGTGTTATGATGTTCTACTTGCAGAGCTGCAGTATTATTATTCCCTTCATATGTACAGTTAAATGGCATGTTTGAAAACAAGCTGGATTAATTGACAGAACAGCAAGTGACATGCCACGTGTAAACCAGGGGGTAGGTGTGGTAAATCTCTGATGTTATAGGAAGTACATGCATGTAATGGTGTGCTTCTTGTACATGTAAATATAACATCTGTAGCAAATGCATGACTGGAAACCATAAGTGATACTGGCAGATGTTGCCTATTCCTGCCTCCTCCTTTCCCACGTTCAGCTGATGTGTTTCTGTGTGTGTGTGTGTGTGTGTGTATGTGTTTGTGTGTGTTTGTGTGTGTGATTGTGTGTGTGTGTGTGTGTGTTGTGTGTGTGATTGTGTGTGTGTGTGTGTGTGTGTGTGTGTGTGTGTGTGTGTGTACATAAACACCTGCTGATCCTATCTTATTTGGAAGTTTCCAATGTCATGAATTTTGTTGTGTAGCCAGACTGTGCTGATAAAAGGTCTAGGTCTGTACATACAGTGAATAATCTCATGCACAATGCCATGCACCTTGGTGCAAATACAACCCCTAGGCTGGTTTTCCTATGGAGTGTTGATACAATAGCTGTGTCCTGGAAGTTCATAGTATGTTAACAGATGTGCAGCACTACCACTGTGTAAAAAGGGTTGTTATACAGTACTGTATAACGCGTGTATTCGTGTGTTATGCACACGTTATACACGTGTTATCCGCATGTGTATAACTTTGCGTATGGATACTCTATACACAGTTGCGTATAACAACTATAGTATAACACTGTGTATAACTTCTGTATAACATTTTGTATAACAATGTATAACAATATGTATAACAATAGCAAATGGAGTAAAACACAGCGTATAACATAATTATGAATTTTTAATTAGTCGCTCGTTTCCAGGCCTCTTCTATTAATATTATGATATAAGCAAAATACATAAGTACATGGAACAACAAAAAAAAAAACAACAGAGAACGAGTTCAACGGTGAAGCATCCATGCAGGTGGAAAGGCCATCAGGAAAGTTCCGAGCGCGGTGGGCCCAATCGTCTCTCCTTCCGTGGCGCCTAGCTGAGTCCAAAAACGCGTTTAGTTCCTCTGATCTCCTCTTATCATCGTCCCATTGTCCAGTTCTTCCTCTTCCGACACGTTAAGTACATCCCTTTCTTGCATGATCTGTTACTTGTTCGGATCGCCGCTCCCATAGCTATAGTGTATATAATCAATACTAGACAACATATTTAAATTCAAGCGCTTACCTAGTTGTGCTCGGATTGGATGCCCTTCTTTTGAATCGGCTTCAGTAAGAATGCGTTTCAGAGTTAGGTTGTAGTTCGCTATGCCAACTACATTCGCAAAAATGAAAGGACTCACACCTTTAACCGACAACAAGTATACCTTCAACCTCTTCTTCGCTGATATCCGAGACATCACTTTAGCATTATGGACGCTTGAGGTTCTGAGAACAAAGAATTCCCGTTACCAATACAAAGCCACACTGCTTACGCTTCTTGAGACTTCAGCTGATTCAAAAAAGAAGCTGATATAAAGTTACTGTACCTGCGCAGAAAGTGATGTCCTACTCTCTTGAGTTGGTGTTACAGAGACAGTTTTGGTCGCAACCTCGCTTACTGATAGTTGTACACATCCGCTACTGAAAATGATTTTCCTGCTGGAGTAGTGCAAACAGCATCGCCATGCTGCCTAGGACCCAAGGTTCGGCGCGGTCTTCTTCGTCATCATGGTACTAGTACATAGACTGATAGGTTCTACTGTGACATGAATTGATCGTTGCTCAGGAACCTGTTCGAGGAGAAACTTGGGAATTAGCCACTAGTCCCTCAATTTACTTGATAACCCACCTAAGATACTTCTTCTGGCTGATAGGAACGTACGGTTAGTTCCAGTATTAGATTTCCCGACGATGACGCCATACACGCATATCATGTGGCTTTGAAGAGTCTACGCATGCGCGTTACATTCATTTGAAATGGAAGCCTCGTACGCGCTGTATTTGTTCTGTTCAAAGTGGGGTTTCAAAAGCAAAATCAACATATTTGATGCACACAAGAATACCGGATCTGGCCACGAAAGTAATTATATTTGATGCACACCAGCGACCATGACTCTATTAAATGCACACCAGGGACTGCCACTTTATTTGATGCAAAAAAATCCAATTCAATACAAACCTGGGTCCGGCCGCTATCTTGATTCTATTTGAAGCACACTAGGTGTGGTCGCTAACATGATTCTATCTAATGCCCACCAGGGACTGCCACTAGCATGACTTGATTTGTAGTTTTAGCTATAGTCATGCTAGCGGCAATCCAGTCACTGTAGAGGTGTGCATCAGATAGAATCATATTAGCGGCCAGACCCGGTGTGCAGCAAATAAAGTCATGCTATTGGAATTGGCCAGTCCCTGGTGTGCAGCTGCTAGGTTTGTGGTATCGTCCAGCTGACCCTGGTGAGCATCAAATAGAAACATGTTAGTGACCTGGCCTGGCCGGTGTGCATCAAATAGAATCTTATTCACTTTAATGTAATAGTCTTGGTAGTGACCAGGATATCCTGATTTAATTAATGCAGATTCAATCTGATGAGCCGCTATCCTGATGCACAAAACTCTAGAAGATGCACACCAGGGACTGGTGATAGCATGATGTGTACTGTGTCATTGCTAAAAGTACTCACAAACTTGCTTTTTTACAATGTTCATGTGGCCACACCCCTTTATGTAAGTCATCTATTAACATGACATGTACATGTACATGGATGGAAAAGTTCAGTTACAACCAGTGCAGATTGAATAATACACAACATGTACATGTACATACATGTACAGATGTAACAATACACCAAATATAAGTTCACATCAAATCTCCCAGTTTCCATCAATGTAAAGCTTGATCCTATCAGGATAAAAATATATTAAGACATCACATCATGATCATGCAAACATACCACATATACAATTTGCTGAAGACTAGTGAGAAGGATAGATTCTTTGGGCACACAGCCACTTGATGGCAGTAATACTATAGTGCCACCTCCATGGAAGCTGCCAGGCCTCTAGCTAAACCCTCTGCCATATTTTCTTTCTGAATGCTCCAAAATTACAATGTACATTGGCCCCGGGGTTTCAAACTAATAACCACATTCTGAGCATCTTCAAGCTTCATTCTTCTGCCTGGTCCTACTCGCACAGAAATAAGCACACACAGACAAAGGTAAACATATGCAGATGCACATGCAGATACTGTGCAGTGTGTACAAAATGCTGTAGCTGCATGCACAAATGCATAGAAACACGACACTAAAATGTATGCACGTGCATACCACATAAAAATACACCTGTAATACATGTGCACACACATGCACAAAAAGCACAAACATATATGTACAGCGACATACATGTACCACAAACCAGAAGAGCTATGGTTGGCCAGCTTGATCACACTGACCTAACATACAATTGTACCTGCTTCCACTGCCCGCAAGGATTCATACTACTATTCCACACCAATGGACACACAAACGAACCTGGTTACAATGTGTTGTGTGTGTGTGTGTGTGTGTGTGTGTGTGTGTGTGTGTGTGTGTGTGTGTGTGTGTGTGTGTGTGTGTGTGTGTGTGTGTGTGTGTGTGTGTGTGTGTGTGTGTGTGTGTGTGTGTGTGTGTGTGTGTGTGTGTGTGTGTGTGTGTGTGTGTGTGTGTGTGTGTGTGTGTGTGTGTGTGTGTGTGTGTGTGTGTGTGTGTGTGTGTGTGTGTGTGTGTGTGTGTGTGTGTGTGTGTGTGTGTGTGTGTGTGTGTGTGTGTGTGTGTGTGTGTGTGTGTGTGTGTGTGTGTGTGTGTGTGTGTGTGTGTGTGTGTGTGTGTGTGTGTGTGTGTGTGTGTGTGTGTGTGTGTGTGTGTGTGTGTGTGTGTGTGTGTGTGTGTGTGTGTGTGTGTGTGTGTGTGTGTGTGTGTGTGTGTGTGTGTGTGTGTGTGTGTGTGTGTGTGTGTGTGTGTGTGTGTGTGTGTGTGTGTGTGTGTGTGTGTGTGTGTGTGTGTGTGTGTGTGTGTGTGTGTGTGTGTGTGTGTGTGTGTGTGTGTGTGTGTGTGTGTGTGTGTGTGTGTGTGTGTGTGTGTGTGTGTGTGTGTGTGTGTGTGTGTGTGTGTGTGTGTGTGTGTGTGTGTGTGTGTGTGTGTGTGTGTGTGTGTGTGTGTGTGTGTGTGTGTGTGTGTGTGTGTGTGTGTGTGTGTGTGTGTGTGTGTGTGTGTGTGTGTGTGTGTGTGTGTGTGTGTGTGTGTGTGTGTGTGTGTGTGTGTGTGTGTGTGTGTGTGTGTGTGTGTGTGTGTGTGTGTGTGTGTGTGTGTGTGTGTGTGTGTGTGTGTGTGTGTGTGTGTGTGTGTGTGTGTGTGTGTGTGTGTGTGTGTGTGTGTGTGTGTGTGTGTGTGTGTGTGTGTGTGTGTGTGTGTGTGTGTGTGTGTGTGTGTGTGTGTGTGTGTGTGTGTGTGTGTGTGTGTGTGTGTGTGTGTGTGTGTGTGTGTGTGTGTGTGTGTGTGTGTGTGTGTGTGTGTGTGTGTGTGTGTGTGTGTGTGTGTGTGTGTGTGTGTGTGTGTGTGTGTGTGTGTGTGTGTGTGTGTGTGTGTGTGTGTGTGTGTGTGTGTGTGTGTGTGTGTGTGTGTGTGTGTGTGTGTGTGTGTGTGTGTGTGTGTGTGTGTGTGTGTGTGTGTGTGTGTGTGTGTGTGTGTGTGTGTGTGTGTGTGTGTGTGTGTGTGTGTGTGTGTGTGTGTGTGTGTGTGTGTGTGTGTGTGTGTGTGTGTGTGTGTGTGTGTGTGTGTGTGTGTACTGCCATACAGGTGTTTGTGTCTTTTTTAGAAGGACCTAATGTATGTGTGTATATATATGTCATGCACTTGGGGAGGATGGCCCATCATTGTCAAGACCCTAGCTCATAGACGAACGTTCAGAAGCTGACAACATTAGCGTAGTACATGTTGCTTTGATTATTTGACATCATGGATGTGTTTAACTACAGGCAATGCTCACACACACTCACATACAAACATAGTGCATAACAGAAATAAATAAGAACTTTGCACAATCATAATGTTCTTGCCAATATCCTCTCAATACAACCACTACAAGTGCTATACAGCTAGGCACCAAAACATATTACCCAGGCAGTAAAGAGGCTGGGGTCTAACTGGCAGTAAAGAGGCTGGGGTCTAACTGGCAGTAAAGAGGCTGGGGTCTAACTGGCAGCAAAGAGGCTGGGGTCTAACTGGCAGTAAAGAGGCTGGGGTCTAACTGGCAGTAAAAAAACACGCACACAGTGAATTATAAATACTCCAGAGTCACACCAAAGCAATGACACTTCTGTCAGTGCAAACATTGGCAAGGATGCCTCAGTTATCAAGACAGTGGCTGGGGTAGCCTCATATGGGGTGTGCAAAAGCAGCCATACCCTCCAACTGTGCACAGCAACATAAGTATATGTTGTTCTGTGAGTGCATTACTCCTTTGCAACCCTAATGTATGTCAGAACTTCAAGTGTGTGCGTGTACACATGTATGTGTCTTAGTGTGTGTATGTGTGTTTAAGTGTGTGTTAGGGTACTGTTTAGGGAGCTAAACAGAGTTTAATGGAGCTCTGGTAACTCTCTATCAGCATTTGTGGGCAGAGGCAATGCGGTTACATAGGCTCATGGTCTTAGGCGGATGGGAGCCTCATCCTCCCTATTGTTACCATTTGTGCACCATGGCCGGCTTATGAGACTATATGCACACATGGGCAGCCTCCCAGCAGTCCACTGGTGCTTCAGGAGAGCTTGTCTGTTTGCATCACCCACCCTCCACCCCTGCATCACCTTTGTATCCTTTCTGTGTATTTCTTACTTACTGCCATCATGCCCATTCATATTAAATACAGCCAGGGCGGGTTCCTACCGGGCTTGACCTTCTAACTCAGGGACCCAAGCCTGGGCCAGCGTCCTGGCTTGCATGGTACGCAGGTCACCCAGATGGTGCCAGTGCCACCATCTGGTGCTTGTCTCCCCAAGTCTCCCCCCACATGACGCATGGCTTGGCCACAGCGACTCCCAACTGGTGATCTGCGTCACTCACGGGAGCTCCCCACGGCCAACAGGTCGAGGTTGGCAGGGTCACAGCTCAGAGGGGTTCTCGCTCTGGCCCCCTATTCTCGCCAATCAGTCAACTGAGTTGTGTTGGACAGAAGCAATTGTAGCTGAGGAGCTAGGGGCTGGGTGCATACACCTACTTAGCCTGGGGAAGTTACTAGGCTTGGTAATTAATGTGTTAGTGTGTGTGTTAGTGTGTGTATGTGTGTACACATGTGCGTATGTGTGTACACGTGTGCATGTGTGTACACATGTGTATGTGTGTACACGTGTGTATGTGTGTACACATGTGTGTATGTGTGTACACATGTGTATGTGTTAGTGTGTGTATGTGTGATGCTTGTGTGTGTATGTGTGTACACATTGTGTGTTAGTGTGTGTGTATGTGAGTGTAAACATATGCGTGCCTGTGTGTGTGTGCGTATGATGAGTGTGATGTGGTTTAGTAGGTGATGGAGTTGGTGTTAGGGTGAGTAGGAACGTTAAATACTAAACCATCTGGTCATGTGTCAAGCAGAGATCCTGCATGCTTGATATAGAACCAGTGTGAGTCTAGAATATGCACACCTTGATCTGAGACCCTGACAAGGTCATTATGGAAGGGCCCAAAAACATGTATATGTTGTGTACACATGTATACATATACATATGAATACATACATGCATATACAACTCATGAACCAAATGCACACATACATGTTCACACTGACAAACACGCACACACACACACTCGCGCGCGCGCACACACACACACACACACACACACACACACACACACACACACACACACACACACACACACACACACACACATACACACAGAAATACACGCAGCATGTAGCCTGACCCTTGGCGTCTACTACTTACGATCAGATCAGAAAAGCTAGGTTAGTACTAGTATGCATATTAGACAACCACTAATTATTTATACTGTATAGCAAAACTGCATTGGCTTACCTTGCAGTGGTGAGTCCATCCCACGCGACGTCTACACAACTTGCGGCTTTTTGGCTGCACACAGGAACTGTATAGATGATTCAGGTTCAAATGTGCGCAATTCATCGCTAGAGCTCTATTTTTTTCTAGCACGTGTGAACGTACATTTTTATAGCCATACCTCCGACCAACCAGATACGCTATCCCTCTGCGATTTCTTTGTTTGGAACGTCGGAACGCGTAGGCATCTTTTAGAATTAGTAGCCTACTGCTATTATTAATAATAGCTACATGTATATATATATATATTAAATTTGTGTGCAACGAATTACGCCCTCGGATCGGTAGAATGTAATTAGCATTAGTTATACACAGTTATACAAAATGTGTTTAACAACTGTGGTTTTTTGATTAGCACACACTACTATTATACACAGTTATACACAATTATACGCAATGTGTATAACAAGTACTGTATAACTACTTGTATAACAATGTTATACAGGCGAGTATAACAACCCTTTTTACACAGTGTACTACTTGTGTCCATACATGTATGTACATTTTTGGTGAGCCTCAGGGTTATTCTATTGCCTGTCTACTTGTTGCCAGCTAGGCTTGGAGTACTACAGTTGAGAGCCTTACTGTTGACAGTAATGAGAGCAAGGTACTACATGTATGTAATGCCGTGCATACTAAGAATGAAAAACTTTAGGGAAGGCCAACAATATAGGGAGAAGGCCAACAGTACAGGGAGAAGGCCAACTGTATAGGGAGAAGGCCACCAGTATAGGGAGAAGGCCAACAGTATATAATAGTTGTGTCCTGTTATTAGAACATGCATGTACAAGCACACGTAAGTTGTCAAGGGAGGTGTGTCCGTACATATATGTATGAAGCGGGCACATAAGGTTATTGTATTAGTGATAACTAATGCAAACAGTAAATGGGCATGGGCCAACTTACATGTATGAAGCTTTAGCATAGCCCCAGAACCATTATCCATGGCTTGTGGTTTCCTTGTCCCACACAATGGATGTGGTTGCTGTGCAAAACTTAGGTAACCACTAAAATCTTTGAAGTACATGTACATAGTGACCTATAAAACATTTGCCAAAAGTTGCATGAAGGGCATAAGGTTAAGGTGACCACACGTAGGTAACATGTTGCATGCAACTCAAATGAATATAGCACATGGTCACCTTTTAAGGTACAGCCTCAGATGTAAATGTAGTACATTTACCTGAACTTTTGTGTAGGTAGTCAGGGTTAGGGTTTATACATGTACCTGTATCTAGTAGCCACCAGATGACAGCATGGTGGTACCATTTTTGAAATAGTCCTGGGTACATACATGTATACTAGGCACAGGATTATGTAACAGTAGATGGTGTCTATAAGGATAGACAATAGTACATGTAACAAAGAGTACATGTACAAGTTAATGTACCTCTCCAGGCCCTTAAACAGAAGTACTTTAACATCACATGCATGTTCAAAGACCTCTGATGGAACTGTCACCCATATGATGCATTGTATGTGTACAAAGAATACCTCCCCCCTTCTGGGGGATTTGGAGAGGTGATCCAATGACACTACCAACACCCCTCCAGGGGAGTGAGGAAGTGTTCTCAGCACCAATGCATGAAAACAAAAATTAGCATGTCCAAAAATACCATGCGTACTCTATATAGTGCATGTAACCACTAACACAATAGCCCCCCAAAACAGCCATTCACACACCTGTTATCTGTTGTCACTGTGTTCAAAGGACTGGGGAAGTAGCCAGACCAGTAAATACTTTGGTTTGTAGTACTGTAGTTAGTAGGTCTTTATTGATCCTCTGCTCCTCCAGTAGTATGGTAGCTCTCTCCTGGTAGATTGTTGTGTCTTGTTGTGGTTGTGCAGCAATCTGTGTGTGTGTGTGTGTGTGTGTGTGTGTGTGTGTGTGTGTGTGTGTGTGTGTGTTTGTGTGTGTGCGTCCAAATTATTATTATTTATATCTTATGTATGTGGATGTAAGTACCACTATGTACAGGTACATGTGTGGACATCATTGGTGTGTGTGCTCATGTTTGAAGCACACACTACACAGCTCTACATCAGCATGTGTAGTGTGCACATGATGGAGACACTTATGAATATGTGCATTACCACCAGTAGAGCTACTACATTGAGTGTCCACACTGTACACTGAGCATGTGTGACTTGCAGGAAGTGTCCATGCACTAGGTGTGGTGTGTGTGTCCCACAGGTCTGCTATACACATAGTAAACAAAGAGACAGAGATGCTACACAAATGGACAATGCTCAGTGGTTCATATATATATATAGGGAGAAAGCCAACAGTATAGGGAGAAGGCCAACTGTATAGGAAATAGTATAGGGAGAAGGCCAACTGTATAGGGATAAGGTCAACAATATAGGGAGAAGACCAACAGTATAGGGAGAAAGCCAACAGTATAGGGAGAAAGCCAACAGTAACATAGGGAGAAAGCTAACAGTATAGGAAGACGCCCAACAGTATAGGGAGAAGACCAACTGTATAGGGAGAAGGCCAACAGTATGAGAGAAGGCCAATGTATAGGGAGAAGGCTAACAGTATAAGGAGAAGGCAAACAGTATAGGGAGAAGGCCAACAGTATAGGGAGAAAGCCAACAGTATAGGGAGAAAGCCAACAGTATAGGGAGAAGGCCAACTGTATAGGGAGAAGGCCAACATTATAGCGAGAAGGCCAACAGTATAGCGAGAAGGCCACCAGCCTAACACTACAGGAAGAAGACCAACAGAATAAGGAGACGGGCAATTAACGGTCCGGGAGAAGGCCAACAGTACAGGCCCGGGAGAATTCCATACAGTACTAGTATAGGAAGAAGGCCGTATCTCCTCCCCCTTCACTGCATTGCATGTTCTGCACATACTAATATCACACAGTATACTCACCAAAACACCTGAATCTCAGAAGTTGAAATCATGCAGGGTAACCCTGCATGCATCATTGTGCCTCCACATCTCCAAAGCTACGATTGTACACGGCTAACTCCTACCGGGCGTTGTACGCCAAAGGAAGTCACACCCTGGCGTTTGCGTTACGCCTATGATGATCGTATATGAATACGCAAGTGACTGGCGTGACGTACCTTATTTTGGAAGCAACTGATACACCAGTGAATTGATCGGGTAGTTTACGCCCGGGTAATATAATTGGCGTATCGCAATTGCTATAAAATTCTTCGGCGTTACGGCTGCGATATCAGAAGCGTATTGGAAACAAATTGTAGCCCGACCGGTGTCATAGGGTATACGGTCCGGCCCAAATTTCGGTCCGGCGGACCGTATTCCCTAAGGGAATACGGTCCCCCCCCGGACCCAACTCCCTAGGGAATACGGTCCCCCGGACCGAGTTCCCTGGTTGTACAAAACCAATTAACCGGACTCAATTCCCTAGGGAATTGAGTCCCCCCCCCCCCCCGGACCGTATTCCCAGGTTTTAAATACATGCATGTAATGTGCATGTATATTCCACCCCTTGCATTCACGTAAGGGCTGGCACATTTGGTTCGAAAAGCAAAATCCATCGATCGCAGGTCGTCAACAATATAAGCAGCTATTAACTGTTTTTTTCATTCTGTAACAATGAACTGTTTTCGGTCTGGGATGTTTATTCTAAAACGAATTTGTTATACAACTGTATATTTACATGTATATTTATTCTAAGTTGTTACTATTTATATATGTTCCAATTATGATTTGGTACTGTTTAATATTATCAAATCGTATGAACACCAAGTGCAGACGAAGTAGAATAAATTTAATAAAAGATGAAAAGAAATAAAAAAATATACACATATATACATAGAATACATGAACGAATGAATATAACATCACATTACTAATATTGGTGCTAAATGCATAAAACCTCGGAATTGAACCTAAAAGAGAGGCACTTCAGGCCTTACAGTCAAGTTACCCTGGACAGGATGGCTCTGCAGTTGGCTCTCACTAAGGCTAGGCCTAGGCGGCTGTATATTCCAAAGATGGTCCTGGATTTGGGTTGGTTTAGCCTGGTGGAAAGACGACCAGCAAGCTTAGAAAAAGCCGCCACTGCTGCAGCACCCCAACACCCATAGGTCTCGACCACAAGTGGGATGCAGACCCAACCCAGTTCTTCACACTTCCTGTCATTGCTATTGTGCTTTCTGTTCTCAGCTGCAAGGGCTGCCGAACCTGCCGTCACGCTCGCTTCTAGCAAGACACTTGAATGTAGCGTGGACGTGACGGACAAGTCAAAGGCAGCAGGTTTGCCAAGGTCCCAGTTGGGGACAAGAACATCTGCTGGGCGGGATTGTGTATTGGTAAACCCAGCCCCGCATCCCATCTCTAGACGTGGACCCAGGCAAGCACGTTGGCAGAAGTCTGAAAAAATGTCCCGGAGCTTGTTATGGCGCAATACCACATCCCCTCCATGCTTACAACTGAGGGCGTGATGGCCAAAGTCATCCAATGCAAAGGAAGGACAGTGAGGGCAACTTTGGCATTGGACAACCGGGATACCCAACCACCACTTCAGTGCTACTTGAAATTCTGCCGGATCCAAGTGGAGGTTAAGTCGAGGGGAGGGAGTGACTGACAGCCAAGCAGAGGCATGAGGGGAAGAGATGGACAAAAGACGAGCCCTGTCAGTCAAGGTTGCACTTTGAAAAAGGTTATTGAACTGTTGGTCTTCAAGCTTGGAAGATAAGACCTTCTGTATATCATAATAGTCAACTGAGCATAAGAGAGATGAGGGTACTGGATAAATCTCAATTCAGTTCGTACCTGTAAAAAAGAAAATCCATTATTGTTTAGAGAATGATGTGGTGAGAAGTACAATAAATTTTATAAAAGATGAAAAGAAATAAAAAATTATACACATATGGGACAGTTTCCGCGAAAATGTCACCCTTTTATAACATTATAGTGTTATAAAAATGCTTCTTGTTTGAATCGCTATATCTTCCGAACGCTAAACGCTATCGACTTCCTATTTTCAACAGTTCGTATTACACCATTTCTCTATGACTAATTACATTTTGGAGTCTTCCATTTGCTCCACGCCAGTATTGCAACGTTCGATACCCGACCGGGTTCAAACCCGCCATAACTTTAGGTAGGAGTAATCAAATCGTTTCAAATTTGGTTTGTAGGTACAGAGGTCCTATACCTATCGATTTGTTCTGTTCGTTAATTTTTATGCCATTCGTTACGGAGATACAGTTGAACAAAGGACGTCCACTTTTCCCGCTCGATTCGCGCCAATGATTTTGGCAAATCGCGTCCCGCTCAATGTATGGGGAGGCGGTTGTTATATCGTTGGCGCGAATCGAGCGGGAAAAGTGGACGTACTTTGTTCAACTGTATCTCCATAACGGATGGCATAAAAATTAACGAACAGAACAAATCGATAGGTATAGGACCTCTGTATCTACAAACCAATTTTTAAGCGATTTGATTACTCCTACCTAAAGTTATGGCGGGTTTGAACCCGGTCGGGTATCGAACGTTGCAATACTGGCGTGGAGCAAGTGTAAGACTCCAAAATGTAACTTGTCATAGAGAAATGATGTAGTATGAACTATTGAAAATAGCTATTCGATAGCGTTTAGAGTTCGGAAGATATAGCTATTCAAACAAGAAGCATTTTTATAACATTATAATGTTATAAAAGGGTGACATTTTCGCGGAAACTGTCCCATATATCATAATAGTCAATTGAACATAAGAGAGATGAGGGTACTGGATAAATCTCAATTCAGTTCGTACCTGTAAAAAAGAAAATAAAACTAGTACACTTCAGCCATTATTGTTTAGCGAATGGTGCATAAGTGTTTCTTAATCATGTGCATGATAAAAAGTGAATTTCACAGACAAATAACGCTGCTCGTATGCCCAGATATTTTCTGCAGAGAGGGGGAGGTAGGAAAAAGAAGAGGAATGAGAAAAGAAGTGAGAAGAGGTAAAGGGACACATAGCATGGGCCCTCAACAACTTGGTTCTTAATTAGTGGTTAACTCGACCTGGCATGCACACTCTTTAAGTGCGACTGCATACTTCCTTTATACACCTGTGTCAGGAGAAAAAGAAATGGGATGAGTGGGGGATAATAGTCAAGAGACATGCTGATATTGAGTGTACTCAATTTCGTACCTAATTAAATCAGCCAAAAGTGAATTTCAAAGATAAATATAAGCTTGGCAGCATCAATTAATATTGCTTGTGCCTCCAGTGTCTTTTTAGTCTTGAGTGTCACTGTGTATTCGACACATGGCATTAGCAAGATAGCTACTTGTTGCTGTATATGATTAAAGCCATGCTTAAGGATTACAATAAAACTAACTGTTTTAGTGGTGTTGTATGGGCTGGATGTCTTTGTGTAGGTTTGATCGAAAATTTACATGTCTTGTAGGGACAGCGTCTCTTTGTAATATCCTCACATGTCTTTAAGCTGTCTGGCTTGTCTTTGTGTGCATGTAAAAAGACGTGCCTACATATATGTGGTAAGTGCAAACAAACATGACACACTGACCTGAAATAGATTGATTCCATCCAGTGGAAACACACAGTCGCCAATCCTTGTCTTAGAGGTGCATATACATACAGGTGTATGTCATCTGAGGGTACATGCAAACACACTGACCTTAAAAATTCCTATGTATGAGACCTTGGAGAGGTGCACATCTACACCCTATAAGAGTACAATACATATACATCATCTGAGAGTAAGTGTAAACACACATGACACATTGACTTTAAATTAACACACTGATTCTCTCCAATAGAAACACATTTCACCAGTCTTCCTCCGAGTTGTGCATCAATAAGAATGCACCTTTGAAGCACACTGAAAGAACAGTTTTCCATCCTACCCCTATTACTAGTACCCATATTAGAGCCCAGTAGAAACTTATACTGCTAGAAAACACAGCAATGGGGAGTTATCGCCAAATCTAAGTGATTAACACACTCGTATTCACCGTAGTCTGTTCATTGATTGTGAAGTTAGGAAGGAGCGTTAATAGGAATGGACCAAACTGACTAGATTTCTACCGGGGTAACGGTCATGAACGATTTTAAAAAGAACTAGAATTCACTGCAAATAGCAATCTATTCTTACCTAAACCTGTGATAATACTGCTATGAATCGTCGATATCAACCCTCACGCCGCGCCAGTATAGCAATATCAATTTTCTCGCTTCTCTTTCCATGCTCCAGAGGGTGAAAACACTATGTATAGAATTAATATTGCTCAATAACTTTTATGCCCATACCATAGTTAAGGCTTCTATACCACTTATAGTATAAAGTACACGTAACAAGCCTTAATTAGCACCTTGCACCAACACAGTTCATCCCGCCCATGATTCAGGAATATAATAGGCCTATACAGGGGACAGGAGAAAGAAAGATTGGAGTTCAGTGATCCACTCTAACAGTATGACTGTCAGTTCAGTTGCATCAATATCCTACCTGACAGATACTAGCAGACACTACAGTGATGGGGGCGAGTAGCTGAACTGGTATTAGGACGTGCAAGCGATGTTGGCTAATCTAGTGTACTATACGGCTACAAAATGAAGAATGAAATCCCACAGATTCCCACTTATGCCAACGATGTACACACATGAATATGTGCTATGAAAGTTTGCGACATGAACCATCGTAATTGCTGGCTTGCACTAATGGATTGTACTGATACACATATAAAAAAATGTTGCGCTCATAGACAAACTGCATAAAAGATGAGAGACACAAGATGGTTAAGCATAGCATTTGTCAAATATTACATGTATTATATATTTAACTTGCTAAATGTAGGTCTGTATATAATATTTGCAATCCCTTATTTACGAAATTGCCTACATCACCAATTTAAAATCACGTGCATGCGCGTCACGTAATACTGAGAACAAGAAGCCGAGGAATGGTAGGTTATGTTATGAACGTCTAAAACTGAGCACTCATTGTTCTACTTAAAATTTAGCATGCACTGTTGTTTTCTTTTCCAGTGCATGTGTCAATAGTAAGAAATTACATTGTACTCCATGCAGGAATAGAGAAGGAACGCTGAAGTGGGTAGAGTCGTATCGAAAGGACAGGACGTACCCTACATTCATTATGCGCCACTACACAGAGTCAGAGAAGTGGCTGATACGAAAGCGTTCGACAGACTTCTCGCTAAGCCATGACGATGTTCTGCTGTATGTGAGAGAGAAGAACGAAGATGCAATAGCTGCTGCGGTGCTTTTAACAGAAGATAGAACAAAGGCGTTTTAGTAGCTAGTACATATCACGCGTCCAAAATATACTAGTCACACATGCATCTGGACGTACGTCGTTGGGTAAGTGCATGCATGCATACATATACCATCAATACTCACACACACATCATTGCAGCGCACTTTATGTAGCATCAGACATAATCACTTATCAGGGCAGTGAGTTTATCAGCGAGGTAACATTTAATTAACACAATTTCGCCAAGGTTATATGTACCCACAGTCGCACACAGCTGAAGACTCATTCCACAGATCACACTCACCTGAGATCCAGCTGCACCTTCATATGCACCCCCAAGTTCCCACACCATGCCATCCTTATATTGATGTACATTCTAAGCACTTCAATTAATGTTTTATGAATGACACACTGCATGGATCTCATTCCACAAAGCTGCAGAAAGATGTATTTGCATTTCAAGTGTATGAACTTTCCATGCAGGTTTTTGACTGCCTATGCTAGAAATCGATTATCGAATGACGTCAGCCAATCATCCACAATCTAATGGACTGTATTGAAGAATGAATCAAACAATAATAAGGTACCTCATATACACATATAATATTAAAATCATAATTGGACAGTGAAAATTGCTCTTTTTTAATAATATATGAAGCACACTGAATGGAAACTGTTCCAATAATATAATTATTTCATTTAGGAAAGAGGTATTCGCAAATATGATTACGTTCTTCTGCCGGGTAGCATTCCAAGCCACTGGTTTCTTGATCCACTTCCATTCGTTCATGTATGTGGCTGATATACTGTATATGGCTTCCATTTAAGTTGTTGGTGTCTCTTCAAAATGTGTGCTGATATATGATTTGTATTTTGAATCAGTTCAAGGCAAAACATTACAAATATACTTTCTGCAATGTGTACTATGCGAGGACTGGGAAATGGAATTTTGTGGACCATTTCACTTTATAATGTATGTCAGAGTGCACGGGGTGAATGCTGTATCACGTTAATGCCATATTATAAAGAACCATTCAGACTGCGGCATCTTTGTTTGCAAGGCTGTATTGTACCACATAATGTCCAAGAATGTCATGTTGAAATTTTCTTACATGATCGGTGAGTGTGTAGCAGAGAATTTGCCTTTGAGATTTACTGTGTGTGTTACTTCACCAGCTTAATGTTATGATTCTAAACTCACAATATATTTAATTTTACAGGCAGACAGATGATTCCATATGATCCTGAAGGAATTTTTAAGAACAATCTGTCAGTAGACAATGGGTCAAAAATCATTCTTTAGAACACTCTTCATGCCGAGAACAGATAAAAGGAGCACTGCCGCCTACAATTAAACATCTGTTGTCATGAAAGAACTTCTGTCTTGTTTTTAAATTGTTTTTATTACATAACTTCTGTCTTCTTGTGTTTAAATTGCTTTCATTATATAAATTCTGTCTTGTGTTTAAATTATAAATTAGCTATCCATTTTAATATATACATTAAACATCTGATGCCGTGAAAGAACTTCTGTTTTGGTTTAAAATTGCTTTCATTATATAACTTCCAAATTATCAATTAGAACTTCTCATATGGAGAAATGGCCCATACATAGGCGGTCATCTTGCATTTTTTTCAAATTGAATTTCAAACACATGTATAATTTACGATAAATCGGACTGCGTGTGAATCTGTGCTTTATAAAATTATACCATGAACCATTCGTCAACTAAAATCAAGACAAGAAATTAATTTCTACCGCGCATTATTATTCATAAACGAAGTAGTCATTGCGTAATACCTTGCGTCATCTTGGAATAAAAGTTAAAATTATTAAAATCATGTCGGGTAACTATCGGATAACTCACAATTAATTAGAGATTTATAATTGTAATGAGATACACAAGCTAGAGCTATAGAGATGTGGAGCGCATCAATTAGGCATGCAGGGCGGCCCTTCATGATTTCATCTTCCGAGACGCAGGTGTTTTGGTGAGTATACTATGTGAATTTAGTAGGGTACTAGTAGCGTAGGGTATGTTCGGCAGTGGATGTGCAGAACAGGCATATCTTCGATGCAGTGAAGGAGGAGATATCGCCTTCTCCCTGTACTGTTGGCCATCTCTTATACTGGTGGCCTGCTCTCTATACTACTGCATGGCTTTCTGCCTATGCGGTTGGCCTTCTCCCTATTCTGTACTGTTGGCCTTCTCCCTATTCTGTACTGTTGGCCTTGTCCCTATACTGTTGGCCTTCTCCCTATACTGTACTGTTGGCCTTCTCCCTATTCTGTACTGTTGGCCTTCTCCCTATTCTGTACTGTTGGCTTTCTCCCTATTCTGTACTGTTGGCCTTCTCCCTATTCTGTACTGTTGGCCTTCTCCCTATTCTGTACTGTTGGCCTTCTCCCTATTCTGTACTGTTGGCCTTCTCCCTATTCTGTACTGTTGGCCTTCTCCCTATTCTGTACTGTTGGCCTTCTCCCTATTCTGTACTGTTGGCCTTCTCCCTATTCTGTACTGTTGGCCTCCCTATTCTGTACTGTTGGCCTTCTCTCTATTCTGTACTGTTGGCCTTCTCCCTATTCTGTACTGTTGGCCTTCTCCCTATACTGTTGGCCTTCTTTCTATACTGTTGGCCTTCTTCCTAAACTGTTGGCCTTCTCCCTATACTGTTGGCCTTCTCCCTGTACTGTTGGCCTTCTCCCTATACTGTTGGCCTTCTCCCTATACTGTTGGCCTTCTCCCTATACTGTTGGCCTTCTCCCTATACTGTTGGCCTTCTCCCTATACTGTTGGCCTTCTCCCTATACTGTTGGCCTTCTCCCTATACTGTTGGCCTTCTCCTGGTACTGTACAACGCTTATATACATGTGCATGTATCTCATGTACACTGTACATGTATAGCATGTGACTCATGTACATGTATGTTTCAACTACATGGGACAGTGTCCAGGTTATAATTTTATCACTATAAAAATTGCACATTGTACTAAACAATACATCTTCGCGACGGTAGCACGTTTTCCTTTCAAATTTCGTACACTTGTTCCCACACCATTTCTCTATGTGAAAATCGATTGTTGTGATCTACACATTTTCCGTGCCTTGGATACAACAATCGTTAACCCCGCGGGTTAGAATTCCTCATTTCTCCACGTACGAGTGTTGAAAACGCGTCAAATTCGGGTTGCACATAGAGCAGTCCTGTAGCTATTGATTTGTTCTGTTCGTTAATTTCTATATCAGCCGTTACGGACAGTAGAACAAACTACTCAGTGAATGGGAAGACAGTGATTATATCATTGGCGCGAATCAAGTCTGTGCTTAAAAATAATCTTGTATGGGTCTGATCTGCTGGGGAATGTTGCAGTTTTAAAGAAAGGTGTGCTTTTGCATCATGATGTGAGCCTTATTGCTAGTTCCAGATACTAGTGTTGCTATTATATGTATATGTTTTGGTGGATAAACTGTTGATCTGCTTTATGCAAATTCTTTTTTGTTATGTTTTCATTTGTTAGCACTGTCTAATGCTACAAGCCTCCAACAAGGTATTAGAATGTCTACATGTACTTTACTTTCAATGGTCATCCCAGATAATTAAAATTTATGCATGGGTTCATAGATCTGTTCTTTAAATTTAATCGAAAGATGTGCTTTGCATCATGATGTGAGCCTGATTGCTAGTTCTAGATCTGTAGACTATTGATCTTCAAATTCTTCTAGTTATACAACTGATGACAGGTGTTAAATATGTCAAGCAAGGTTTTAAATAATTTGATTTAAAAGGTGTGTGTTAAAATGCTCTTCTCACATCAATGTTTTGCTGCTTGTGTATGAATGAGCTCTCTTGTTTAAATAGACAATCCTGTTGTGATTGTGCAGGGTGTTTTCATTATACAATATCTACTACTGTTACAAGCCACACCTAGGTTTCCAAAACTTGGATTAAAGAGCATTTGAATTTACATGTAAAAGCATTTAGGCTGCACTGCAAATAAGTTGGAGCCTATAATGCTATGGTAAACCAAATTTTTTTTTACTGTTTCCACTACACAGTGTAAACCAAACTAGGGTTTTGCTTCAAACCAAATGGTGTTGGTTAAATGTTAAGACCGTATTCATGGTTCTTTTTACATAAACCAAATCTTTTTTTCAAGCAAACCATAATTCTTGGTCTCATTAATAAACCAAAGGAAGTGCATTTTTGAATGGTAAGATGATTTTTTTGATGAATGACTCTGCGTGTCTTGCTCCACAACTAGAGATGGGTGGGTGGTCTAGTGATCGTACTCATCCAGCTGCTGTTTGGGTATATGGAAAATGAGGCACATTCATTAGAAGTGGAGCACTGGACAATAAAAGAATTTTAGATTAGATTTTATATAATTAAGTGTACACAATGTCCCACTAATTGCCAAAGACTATGCTTTATTTTCGGTATAATCGAGCTGATACCTGTAGTGAAATTTGAGGGTGGAGGGAGAGGGGGGAAGGTTGATGTGTGATGGTGCCGAATGATACAGGATATAGGGAAGGGTGCATGCATCCTTCCATGCCAAGAAGCCTGTTTCCCTGAACATGAACTCACACCTACACACCATGCTATACACATGATATATAATTATAATTATAATTATATATTATTATTATGATGGTTCATGAAGCCGGCCAGCCGACTACCTGGTGCCCAATTGGTCCACAGGCAAACCAGCTGCTTTTGATATCACTGTGACCTCTCTGCTTAACCCTATTTCTTTGCCCGAAGCGAAGGTCACTAGTAGTTCTGCAGCTCGGATGGCTGAAATGCGCAAACACATCTCCAACGACCCCAAGTGCAGGGCCTTGGGGTGGGTTTGCATTCCACTGGCTGTCGAGACCTATGAGTGCTGGGGAACAGAAGCCAGGGACTCCTTCTCTCATCTAGCAGCTCAGCTGGCCTTACAGCTACATTGCAGCAAATCCAAAGCCTTGGTCAGCATTTACCAATGACTGAACCTAACTTTGGTTCGCTGCGCAGCCAGGGCTCTACTCTCACGTGTTGGCGCCCAGACCCCAGAGGGTTAAAAGGACTCCCTCATGATTTCACTTTGTTTATGTTATTGGTTGTATTTGTAATTGTAATTTTATTATATTATTATTATTTTTATTATTATTATTATTATCATTATTATTATTAAAATAACAACAATAACTACAATACATATTACTAATTACAACTAAACTACTAATAGTAAGTTAGGAGGGTGGAAGCTCCCTGGCCAGGATGGCTCTAGCGATGGACCGAACCAGGACCACATTCAACCGGCCATAAATTTCAGCCACAACTAATGCCTTGGGGGAGGACTGGTGAATGGCCAGGAAGGATGCCAGCCTGGAGAAAGTATCATGTGCCAGCTTGCCCCAATTGCCATAAGTCTCCACTGCCAATGGGATGCAGGACCAGCCCAACTCTTGGCACTTGGGACCATTGGAGTGGAGCTTGCGGGTCTCTGCTGCCAGGGCTGCCGCACCAGCCTGGTGACATGATTCACCCAAGATGACAGAGCAGAGTGGTGAGGTAATGGTCAGGTCTAGTGCCGCAGGTTTACCTCTGTCCCAGCCAGCAATGAGGATGTCAGCAGGTCTGGTGTGGGCAAGGTCTCTGGTAAGGCCATGACCTCTCTCCACATTCACACTTAGGTGGGCACGACGACAAAGTTATTATTATTATTATTATTATTATTATTATTATTATATCAATATTGATACACAAAGGTAATCTCCTTTATACAATTGTTAGTTCTCAAAAGAACTAGTCTTAGTCATCCATGTAATCAGGTTTCATTGTGTACTTGCATACATGTACATAATTCTGCACAGCCCAACATTATTAGACGATACAAAATCCATTCCAGCTAGATGTGCCATGACTACATCAAAATGGGGCTTTATGAGAGAGCTGTGTGGGATATCATCGTTAGTAGAGACTACATCACTGCGGTATATTATATGCACACTCTTCATATTGCAATCCTTTATAACATACATGTATGTGGAGAAAAAAAAATGGCGACATGTATATGTACATCTGAATTAAGGTGTTTCTGTACACCTAACCGTGTATAGTTTACGATGCAGCATACCAACCGTCTTGAGAATTTGTCTGTGCTTGGTGTTTTCAGCTTCATGTACATGTAAGGAGGGCATTCTATTGATGTTGAGAGTTATTAATCGGAAACATAATATATTTTAGACTGATAATGGCATATAGTAAAGAGAAGGGAAAGTGCAACAACCAACAAGGGAGAATTGGAGGGGAGGGAAATAAGATGGATATGTGGGAGGAGGTGAGGGAGGAGGAAAGGGGAAGGAAGGGAGAAGGGGAGGGAGGGAAAGAGGAGATGGAGGGAGGGAGGGAGGGAGGGAGGGATGCCCCTTTTTGTGGCACCCTTTAGGATGCTTGACATCGGAACTAGGGGTTCAGCAGGGAGACCCACTTGGTCCCTTGCTATTTACCATATAGTAAGGCTTGAAACCTGTTAGTTTAGAAAAAACCGGTTGTAACAGGTTATTAAAATCAAAAAAACCGGTCGGTTAAGGTGTTTGTTTAAAAAATAACCGGTCGGTTAAGGTTGTTCATTTTAAAACAACCGGTAATTTCCGGTTAAAAAATTAAATATAATTATGAATCATTTATGCAATTATTACTTTACTATTGTTGGCCAAAAGCTTAACAAGCACAACCTGAGTCCTCGGACTTTGCCACATGGCAAGTAAGGTGATATGGTCCGCGGCGTACACCAATCACGTTCCTGATCTCGCTGCGTACGACAAGCAGTGCGTGCGGACTCACCCACGGCTGTTTGAAGCTGGACATCAGGTTGTTAATTAGAACACATTTGAACATTACGGTATTTTGGTGTTTGGGATCGTGAAGGAGCTAATTATTTTGTGGTTTACGCTACAAGGCTCTTTTTGCCACTACAAATTCAATACACACAACTATTCTAATTTTCAGCTGTTCCCCAACCAATTTCGTACTTAAAAAGAATAGTACGCACAGTCAAAGTAAGTTCTCTTTTGCCCTATAACTGCCGCGCATGTGACTACTGAAGGCACACCTCTTACTGTTTTTATTAAGTGCTCAAGCGGCAACCGATTTTTCTCGAAACGCCCCAAGCAGATGGTTTTAAAACCTACTCCTACTCAAAGAGCAATCATTGTACATCACCTTTGCGTTTAGTGCATGCTGGGGCTTATTTTCTGGTGAAAGAACAACACGGTTAAACGGAACCATGTAACTAATGAATAATGCATGTCGCCACACCCATATGTATAAATTTCATACACGACGACAATGGGAAAAGCGTAATTTCATGTCTGGAAGTTCTGTCAGCAGGGCCGGTGAGAGCTGTAGTGAGGCATATTGTTCGGGGGCCCCGTAGGCCCTGAAAATACGAGCGAGGGGGGGGGGGGGGGGGGGGGGGGGGGGTGGGGGGGTTACCCCTTGAGATTGGCCAAATACGAGTTTTTATATATCCGTACATAGTACATGTACATTTAAACTGTTTAGCCATAAAACAATACAATTTTGGACTCTATTATACCTTGGGGCCCGGGGTAGGTAACTACGCTTACCCATATACAATCATGAATGCAGGCTTTGGGCTGATGTGGGAACAGCTACAGAGCATACAACCATTTTAATCAGTTGTTATGAGTTGTACAGGACATATGGCAGTAGTATGGCTAACAAAGTACAGAGACATTGTGCAAGAGCTGGGCGTATAGCCCGACTAGAACACTACTTGAGTGTGTTTTGTCCCAGACTGAAGTCTTAGAGGCCAGAAAAGCTAAGCCGAAAACAAAAAGGCAAAGAATAGTGTGTGATTTTTGTTTTCCACGTATACTAGTATGTGTGTTTCGCAAATGTGCATTATGAGAGGACCATTCGCTACGTAAAAAATCTGCCATATTCAAAGCGTTAGCACGACGCGCAGAAAATAAGCCCCGTTACACCCTAAACAGAACCAAATACAGCCGTCTATTGAGTACACGTTTCTAAAAGAGTTTTTCCAGTTGGCTTGGCGGGTTTCTCAAAAAAGCCTATTGACACGAACAACTCAAAATAAAGCGCATGTAGTCTCGGCCCTCTCTTCTCGCGTATGTAAATACAACAAAGACAAAACTTATACTGTTTTAGTCCTCGAAGGACGCCTGACCGAAATATCAACTCACAGCGCGTGTACGTTGTACGGATAAAGAAGGATAAGCCACTGTCCTGTGCCATGCGGTAATGAGGGTTTGGTTGCCTGTCTCCATGTCGGGAATGGGGACGAGACCTATTGTCCAACTTTTCAATGGAATGTAACAGCCGTGCACCAGAGTAAGTGTTGCTATAATTATATAATAAAGTTGCTATAAATATGTACCACGTGAGATGGATCCCTGCCATCCGTACGTTGTTCGCTCTCGTCCGCTTATTGTTTTCTCGTGCCCAGCTGTAACTCCTCTATAAAATACCAACCGGTCGGTTGAGGTTGTTCAAAATTTCTAACAACCGGTTAAGGCGGTTATTTAGCCAAAAAATAACCAGTTGAGGCGGTTATTTGATTCTCGCAATCGGTTAACCGCCGGTTAACCGGTTAACCGGAGCTCCGGAACAACCGGTTTCAAGCCTTACCATATAGTTGTCTTAGCCATTGCTTTAAGAAGTCAGTGCTCCAGCCCACTTCTGAATTCATGGTACATGGATGATGCAGTACCATTTTGACCCTTCCTTAGTTGTCAACAATACACTCACTATCATGGGCCCTACTTTGGGTCTATATAGCTACATGTCAATCCTTCCAAATGTGAGTTAAACAGTAGATGCAGTGATCTCTCCATATTCCCACCTGAAATGAAGACATCTAACCAACCAAATCTTGGGCTCACCCATTGGTGATACTCTATATTGTTCAGCTTTTATAGCTTATAAGCATTCTGCAGCCTCCAATTTGTTGGCAGCATTGCAGGAGGTTGGTTTGTGTGATTCACATGTTGCGTTTACACTGCTACTTATGTGTGGTGGCTTTTGTAAGTTGACCCACATTGCACGTACCACACCACCCTCCTTGGCTGCTGACGAGTTGGCTTTATTAGATCTTGACACACTGAACTGCCTCTGAATGTCTTGCAAAAGAGATGTCACCTTGTGCCAAAAGGCAAGATTGGCTTAGTGTATGTCCTGGAGGCCTGGGTATTCGGTCTCTCGCTGATCATTCTTCTGCAGCTTACATCTCTTCTCTAAGTTGCACTGGCTTTGCCAAACCAAGTAATAACCACTTCTTGTCTGCTCTTAACACCTTCAATGCCAGTAAAAGCCCAAAAGAGGCTTTATCTGTCAGCAAAACTGCTAATCACCCTCAAAGACAAAATGTTCTTTCATTCAAGTTAGAAGATGCAGGTTTTAAACATCTTTACAGCAACAGTTCCACTGCTGATAAAGCAAGGTAGCTCTCTGTGTCCTCCCCTCATGCATCATCCTGGTCTCTAACAGTTCAATCACCAGGCTTGGGTCTTCACTTGGATGCAGAGAAAATGCAGCTAGCTATCAAATGGTGGCTGGGCATTGACACATCTTCTGGTTCTAAGTGTGCTCTTTGTCCTCACAACATTCTTGACCTCTTGGTCCCCCATGCAGTGACCTGCAAGTTTAGTAGTGATGTTGTGTCTCGCTACAATCGACTGAGGGACACCTTTGTTCAATCCTGTCATTTTGCAGGCCTAAAAGCCAAGATTGAGGTTGGTAGTGGCTTAAGTCATGATCACCAACGCACCAGGCCAGGTGATGTGTTATTGCCCAATTGGATTTGTTTGCAATCAGCAGCTCTTGATTCCACTGTGGTCTCACCGCTTGCTTAATTCAACCCTGATTCATGAAGCGGGTACCACAGCTGGGTCTTCTGCCTCTTCTGCAGAACTATGGAAGCACTCAAATAATGATGCTAAATGCAGGGATCTGGATTGGGTCTGTGTCCCAATGGCAGTTGACACATACGGAAGCATGGGGTCGTGAAGCTCAGACCACAATTTCACACCTAGCCGACTCAGCTGACAATCAAGACAGCCTCAACAAAGTCACAGGCTCACTGCAATCTGTATAGCAGGATGAATATAATCCTAGTGAGGGCTAATGCCAAAGCTATACTCTCTAGGACTGTATCACCACTCTGCCCAGTATTGGACGATGATTAACTTTTAATTTGTTAGTGTACTGTAGGTAGCAGGTAGTATATGTGTTTTATTATATTGTAATAGTTTTTTTTAAATTAAAATGATAAGACACAAAATACTAAGTATATAATAACACACTAAAAAAACCCCATTAAAACCCCTCCCCCCTTATTGTAATAGTTATATTGTGTGTACCTATACGTACTACTAGCTATTATTATTATTATTATTATTATTATTATTATTATTATTTTATATAATTGAATTGATACAGTACAAACATGACACAGACACATGATATGCACAAAACAAGTTGCTAGCCTACTGAAGCTCAGGAGGAGGTATGGACCTGGACAGGATCGCGGTGGCATTGGCCCTGACAAGATTCATGCTCAACCTCCCGTATAGCTCATGGATTACCACTGACTTTGACTTTCCCAATGATGTAGCCAAACGGGACCCAAGTGTAGAAAAGAAATCCCTAGCCATCAAACCCCATGCCCCATAAGACTCCGCAACAACCGGGACACATACCCAACCCAAATCAGCACACTTGCCCGTGTTGGCTTTAAGCTTTCTCTCCTCGGTAGCCTTAGCTGCTGCGCCAGCCGTCACTCCCGCTTCCAGAAGGGTAAGTGGGTTAAGCGGAGAAGTAACGGATAGGTCCAGAGCCACAGGCTTGCCCATGCACCAGTGAGGGATGAGGATGTCTGCTGGGCGTGTGTTGCTGTGGTCGGGAGTAAGGTTATGGCCTACTTCTAAATGGACACTAAGATGGGCACGGCGGCAGGACTCGACCACAATGTCCCGAAGCCTGTTATGGCGATAGACAACATCCCCACCACGCTTGCATGTTGTGGCATGATGGCCAAGAGGATCGAGACTTTTTTCAGGACACAGTGCACATTGGGCATCACCGGAAGTGTCTAAACCTAGCCACCACTTGACAGCAACTTGAAATTGTGATGGTTCAAGGTGGAGCCCCTGGCGCTCACATGGTGGCATTGATAACCAGGAGTTTTATTTTTTATTTTTGTTATAATGATAATAAGGAATACAATTATACAGATACATCAGGATAAATGAACAAACAACAACATGATACTTATCCTAACACTCACTCACTCTCTCACTCACACAATATACATATTTATACAAAAAACTCTTCCTCCTGACTGCCCATCTTCATTGTTCCCAACACAGAAGCTGCATTATTATTATTATTATTATTATTATTATTAAACTTAATTGTGTTATGTAATGAAATTATTATTATTATTATTATTATTATTATTATACAGAGTCCTGCCGGCGAGCTCATCTGGGTGTCCAGGTGGAAATGGGTAATAATCTCACCAATCACAGTCACACCCGTCCAGCTGACCTTTTAGTTCCAAACTGGGTCTTGGGCAAGGCAGCAGCTTTTGACCTGTCTGTCACATCTCCGCTTAATCCTACAACTCTTTTGGAAGCGAGTGTGACAACAGGAGTAGCTGCACTGACCACTGAGCTGAGAAAGCACTCCTCCAATGACACCAAATGTAAGGAACTTGATTGGGTCTGTGTACCATTGGTGGTGGAGTCGTATGGAGCCTGGGGAAAAGAGGCTTTGGAGTCCATCTCTCAGCTAGCCTCTCGACTAGCCACTTGCTCGTCCAAGACAAAGTCTGTGGTTCTTACCGAACTCTACGGGCGGCTGAACCTTCACCTGGTACGAGCTAATGCCATTGCCATCCTGTCCCGTAGCATCAGTCAAAGTGATGTAGGGTAGATATATAGTTAGCATTTTGTGTACATTGTGTTTAGTCTAGTTGTATATGTTTGTATTTGTGCATGTCCATTTATATCTATGTAATAATAATAATTTTAAATAATAATAATAATGCGTACACAACTCACAAGTACAAAAAACTAACTCAGGCTACACTACACTACACTACACTATACTACACATAAATGTCCTAAAGAACTACCACTCTGCCCATGATGGCCCTGGATACTGATCTGACCAGGCACATGTTCATTCTGCTGTAGATGTCAAACAGGGCAACAGATTTGGGGCGACCTTGGTGGATGGACAGTAAGGATGCTAGGCGTGAGAACACAATTTGGGCCTCCTTTCCCCAATGCCCAAAGGTCTCCACAGCCAGTGGGATGCACACCCACCCCAGCTCCTGACACCTGGCATCATTGGTGGAATGTTTTCTACATTCTGCAGCATGGGCTGCTGCCCCTGAGGAAGTACTGGCATCTCTTAAGGTGGCAGGAGTGAGGGGTGAAGTGACCGTTATATCAAAGGCAGCTGGCTTGCCTCTATCCCAACCCTGAACCAACACATCAGCTGGACGTGTGTTGACATGATCTCCAGATAGGCCATATCCCACTTCAACCCTTACAGGCAGGTGAGCTCGGTGGCAGAGTTCGGCAAAGGTGTCCCTAAGGTGGTTGTGACGGGTGACCACATCTCCACCATGCCGGCATGAGGTTGCATGGTGACCAAGAGGATCAAGTACAGCTCCAGGGCAGAAGGGGCAAGAAGAAGCGGTTGATGTGTTGAGGCCTAGCCACCATCTGATAGCCACTTGGCACTCTTCTGTATCCAGATGCATGTTCAAGCCTACAGAAGGGATGGCAGAGACCCAAGAACTTGCATGGGGTGCAGATACTGACAGTATGCGAGCTTTGTTGGCTGGTGACGCAGAAGAAACTAGAGCTTGGAACATGTGGGTATCAAGTTTGAAAGATAGGGCTTTCTGTTGAGGGGGAGTGTTAAGCACTGCCTCCACAGTAAGAGAGTCCTGTGGAGAAACCAGGGCATTAAAATGGGAAACAGCTTGCTGTAGATGAACATTGTCTGGGCTCCCTAAGTCTGAGGCTGCTAGTGAAGAGATAAAGGCAGCACACGAGTGAAGAGAGAGGGAGCGAAGGCCTAGCCCACCTAGCTTAGGGCAAAGTTGAGCTTGATGCCACTGAGTGTCAGGCACATCTACTGCTAGGCAAGAAGAAAAGCAAACTCTCATCTCTTCATCGAAGAGCTTTAGGGAGTCAGAGCAGAGGCTTGTAGGTGTGGTTCTAGCTAGATGCACAAACTTGCAGTAACCCCCACACGTGCGGAGAAGTGAAATGGCAACGTGGAGGTCAACAGCAGAGACATCAGTTAGGGCTCTCAGCAAAGCCTTAAAAAGGCTGCATTTCTCAGCAAAGAAACGAGAACAGTATATGAAGTCCCCAATTGGTGACCCCAGGATCTCCAAATGAGGAAGGATGGAGGACTTTACTCTATCTGGAAAGTGGGAGTTGCCATTCTTGCTGAACATTTCACATTTGGGGAGATTGACATGAAGCCCTAAATGTGGTCCTAGCTCTTCAATCAAATGCAGGGCACGCACTACTGCTGACCTCTCACCTGTGAGCACGCCATCATCTAGATACCACAAATTTAGACTGAGGTCAAAGCAACCATCATCTGCTTCTATGCTTGAAACAAGCTTCCGAAGAACAAGAGCAAACAACATTGGGCCCAGCGGGTCCCCTTGCTGCACACCTGACTGTGAGCTGATTGTGCCCTTGGGGTGCCACAGAATGGAGTGTGAATCATAGCACCATGACACCCAGGGCAGCAATTCAGGAAAGAAGAGACCACACTCATCAAGGACAGCCTGTCTGGATACCCTATTGAACGATATCCACCTTGAAAACTGCAAAGTCTCCACTCTCCCAGTCATTTTCAATGCACTTTCTCACGCTATGGACAACTTTCTCTGCACCTGCCTTGCATGCTACACCAAACTGAGATGGTTGGAAAAATGGCAAAAACCTATCCCTCATAATTGCACAGATGCACTTACTTGTCAGTCTGCGTAGAGTTTCCCCAACAGCAATGGGTCTAACATCAGTGAGCGCACTACTTTCCCTGGGATTCTTTTTATTTAGGGCAATCAGTCTAGCACCAGCTAAGAAGGGTGAGACAGATTTGGGGGCCTTACCAGATGCCAAGACATTAACAACTCCTCGTAGGGTGGCACAGATTGGTGAGTGGAGGGGAACTGAAGCTGCATCCAGCAAGTGTTGCACAGAGAGTCCTGAAGGGCCTGCAGAGGTGCCCTTTGGGAAAGATCTCAGGATGTGAAGGATGTCAAAGGAAGGACTGAGTGTAACAGGTTCAGAAGAGGATACTGGAGATAAAGGAACTGGGCAGGACGGATGCTTGTCTTGTAACAAGTGTAGCGTGGTGTCAGTGATTGGAGCAGTGCCATTGGACAACAAAATTCGACAAGCTTTACCCAGTAACCCTGCTTGGCCCAGGGAAACAGCAGAGGAGACAGTTTGTTTGGTGTTATTAGATGTGAGATGACCCTTTGTGGAGCTGAGGTCATTGGCCCTGTTTTTTGCCATTGCCCAGAGGGTGATAAGGTCATTGTCAAGCCAAAGCTTGCAGAGGGACTCAACAGATGTGTGGGGGTTGGTGACTCCTTTGTGTTTAAGGGAAGGGAGGACACACTTTGGGAGCATGAAGAGCTTCAACCAAGTTTCTTCTGTGTTATGAAGGAGGATATCTTTCAGAGTTGAAGACAATGCCCGTGCAAAGGCTGGTCTGGCTTTAGCTGGTACAAAGCGCAGTGTTGGGTGATTAAGCTGACACACCTCTGCAAAAGTCGGAAGCTCCTGATTTGAGTCTTGTATTGAAGGGAATGAGTGTGAAATGTTCACGATCTGGCTCTGTGTGCACTGTTGCAAGTGGGTAGAATGTCTGGAGTTGGCTACCAACTGGTAGCAGTGTGGGCATACGGACAGATTTTGCGCCAACAACCACTCTGAAGGAACAGCTCCAGGGAGAGTTCCGTTGGCATGGATGGACATGTGGTTGCGCCACATGGATGGGGCAACCAAAGCTTGGCAGCCATCAACAATGCATTCCTTTCTGACGGGGGTGGCCAAGGAGGTCGCGAAGGACTGGAGGTGAAAATTATTATTTCGGTTGGCTGGCGATTGCAGTGGTGAATATGCAATAGGCATATGTGAGGGGCCAGGCAGCTGCTGCTGTGGTTGCAGTGAGTTTGAAGGGGCCCACTGGGGTAATGGAGCAGGCTGTTGCAAAGAAGAGGATGATTCTGGTTGGAAAGCAGGAGATTGTAACAAATGCGGACTTTGGGTGCAGGACAATGCTGGGGGGCTCGGAAGTGATGGCGAATGTTCTGGGTCTGGTTGCGGCGATGATGCGGGTAGGATGATGGCGTTTGGGGAAGCTATGCGGTTAGCGCATTTCCCCCTTCTCCCAGGGTAGCAGTTCACACATGGGCGCTCTTCCCGACAGCACTTGCAAGTCGTGCAGCGGGCACCAGAGGAGTGGCACTTGCAGCAAGTGGCCGATGGTGAAGGCGGACGCGAAGACATAGGAACGGCAGACAGCTGCTGTGAATGAGCAGAAGGCCATGCGGACAGCTGCTGTGAATGTGATGGTGATGATGGATCTGAAAGAAGTCGCGGTGATGCGGAGTCTGGAGGCAGATCATCACCAGAAGAAGCTATGGATGACGGAGAGGGAGGTGGTAGCGTCGAGATACTAGATAAATGCTCGGGCGACGTGATTAAGTTCCTGCACTTCCCTCGACGGCAAGGATAGCAATCAGAGCACGGAATGTTCTTCCTAGCGCATGAACAGCCCTTACATATGGCGTTCCTTCCGTTGCAGCTACAGCACGGCATATTGTAACAACGCTGCTGATTCTTATTATTAATAATAATAATAATAATTATTATTATTATTATTATTATTCTTCCTTCATTAACTTGGGAATTTATTAATAAACCACTAAAAATGGCCCCTAAATAAATTACATTGCGAAAATAAAAAAAATCATGATTTCAATCTCGAATAACTTGTGTATTAAATATAAAATTTGCAGATTTTAACTAACCACCCACCCTACATTTATATAGGGTCAACTATCGGTAAGGTTTTGAGCTTATCGATAATTATCAGTAAGTAAATACTTCTTGTCAATTATTTACTGAAATTTCTCTTCGCTATCGATAATAAACTTACCGATAAGCTTTCGTACTGAATGGTAATGATTACCGCTAAGGAAGAGGGCGTGTCCAAAGGCTATGAGTCACTCCCATCTTTTCTAACATGCACATCTACTACTGCATTCTCCAAGCTTCATTGATTACAAACAAACTGTCAGATATTCATTCCTTGCGTTGACGTGACTGTGAATATATCATTTTCTACATTCACGTACATGTACGAGCGATCGCGAAAATTCCCTCCAAGTACAGGTAATTAACACTAATTCGGTTAGCTTTGACCACTATCGTGAATAATAAGTACGTGCAGCAATCAATAAGAAGCTGAATATTCAGTAAGAAATTATCTCTTACTGAAAGGTAATGACAAGAAAAGTGTCTTACCGATTGCTTAACGGTATCGGATAACCGGTAAGCGGTAAGGACAAACCTTATCGATAATTGACCCTACATTTATAAACATTAATATGAATAGGGTCTTGAGACTTTCATTAGTATTAATCAATTAAGGATTATAATTTTTCACCAGCATGTCTTCTTTTGCTGCTAGAACATTTTACAACAATTATACCCATTAATTAACTGCTTGTGGTTAATTTATAAACAATCTTCCTTGATTGAGGAACACGGCCCAGTACAAGTTGCTACTTAGGTTAACTATGTTAGTGCACTTATGATTTTTGTTTACATGTATAGAGCTAAATCAAAGTGCTCTATACCCTACTATAAATGAGTCGTAGTTTATTGTCCACAATCAAGTAGGCAGGCAGGAACCATTCGATTTATAAACAGTGCTAATCAACTAAGCAGCAATTTGGTTTATAATTTTTTTTTCTTACAAATTGCATTATATTCATTATGGTATGATGACAGTACAAATTAACGAATTTATAGATTTTTATGATGTATGGATGAGGGTTTAAAAGTGTTTTATTATTATTATTATTTACATGCACAACCTGAATATATGATTTTACATTAGAGCATTCTGCTTTAGAACAAGTGTGTTAGAGAAAGTTAAGCAATTGGGTCTAAAGTCCTTGTCAAGGACTTTACATGCAAGAAAAGGAAAGAAAACAAATTGGATTTCTGATGGCTTACTCTGAAGGAGAAAAAGTTCAATGGTTGTCACATTAAACCATACATTGCTTGTGGTACTAAGGAAAGGATCTCAGAGTCATCGTTCAGCAATATTCAGCATATTGCAGACATTCTATCTACTTGCACCTTCAATCCACCAGGTTTTAGCAAAAGAGATACCACGTCTTCAAAGCCTCTATCCTCCTTGCAATAGCAAGGATAACTGTTTATCTTTCACCCGATTCTCCCATTAAACCCTCTCCAGTTGAAGTCCCTAGTAAAACCATACAAAACTTGCAATGTAATCCAATGATAATGTGTAGCCTATGCAAGAAATCCCCCTGGCTCAGTCCAATGAAGAGTGTCCAGTGGTATCTGACCAAACATCTTCCACTTGCTTCCCATTGGCAGAGTTCTAAGTCATCAGATTTTCCAGCACAAATCTAGGCATGGGACACTATCAGACGTAAGAACTATGCTGCTCCATGCACCAGAGAATTACATCTGCAAAACAGAGAAAAAAAATGGAACCAAAGAACCAGTTGTTGGTGAGATTATTGAAGTACAGTCACGCTGGATGTAGGAACAAGAGGATGCATGGTGTGGGTGAAGAACTGCTTGTACCAGTTGACATGTGATGAACGACATATTCTTATGAGTGAGGATGAGTGGCTTACAGATGTTTTTCTTTTAGTTGTAACCAAGGTATTTTTTGAGGGAGAACTTTATTATCCAAATACTCCATGATGGGTACTGGTTTACTGTAGGCATCATAGGAGCTCAAGCATCTAAAGAGTTGTATTAATGTACGAACGGCGGACAGCGTTTGGTTCTCGCGTGGTTCCCGCAAATAGTATATTGCATGCACGATTTCTGCCGCTTTTAATGCGAATGTATAACTGGTATAGTGACGATCCTGACCCAACATTTATTTTGTTATATAATTTTATTCGCGGGAACTTCCCGCCCATTACAATGATTGAAAATAATTAAGCGTATAAAATGGCGCCAAGACTAAAAGTTGAAAATCATATTTACACAGAAGCCACCTCTATTTTCGGGTGCCGACGCGCAGGGAGGCTTGAGGCCGACGGGATCTTTGTTAAATGCCCCTTGTCATTTCTTGGCTACACGTATAGATGCGGAGTACAACGTGCATGCGTGCATGCATAAAATTATCATCGGAGCAACCCCTTTTTGTGCGCTAATTTATAAATGTAAGAGATGACCTCCAATGCATGCTGAACAACCTCATCCAGAGGCTGGTTGGGCTGGACCCTATGATATGTCCTATGTGTGGATAAAGCAATAGTGTTATACACTGCTCTTTCTTTGTAGATTGGAGTCTTACCACAAGAATGGCAAAGTTGGTCAAGTGGAAGCATTGGCACTCAATATTAGAAGCAACATGGTTGCTCTGATGCTCATATGTAACACATCCATCAGTAGTCCAGTTGCCTGCACCACCTTCATGGATTGCAACAGGGATAGAATATAATACATGTAGCACCTACATGGAGGGACAGTATTACTATGGCAGCAACACATGCTTTTTTTTTTTGCATCCTATTTTTTTCCCATTTGTATCTATTGGCCCCACACTAATTCACTCATCTCATCCACAAACTATAGGATTCTTACTTGCTGCTTGAAAATTCCAGCACACACATAAATAGTTTGTATACTTCTGTGCAGTTATAATGTAAAACATCATCTACCTTGGTCATTAATATACCTTACCATATTTGGTATGGTAAAACTAATCACAATAGGATCAGGGAGGTTGTTAGTCATCCCTGCAACAACTGTCACACCAATAACAAGAGGTGTTACGCTGATGTTATTTGAAGCATTTGTCAATGGGAAAAATGATGCTGTGTTGTAGGTGGAAAAGAAAATGCCAATATTAGTTATATTAGAATCAGCAACTGCTATTGAACGTGGGAGTACAACTGATGCTGTCAACAGAGGAGGTGGGAGAGTTGTGTTGGTACTTCCTCCTGGTGTTTGGGTGTCATCCACTGTTGAAAAGGTCTTTCCTCCATTGGTGAGGTTTGCTAATGGAACCTGGATGACAGTTTGAAACAATACATCTCCTACATGTACACTTTAAATCATCCACAATAACCTTTTGGGCAATAAGTACTGTCTGATTTTGAATAACCCAAAGTTCTGTAAAGTTCTGCTGCTGGACAAGATTGGTAGCTATTATTTCAAAATTCTCTACCACCCTGTGAAAATATATTGTTGATAAGAAATACATAACAAATGATGAGGACTTACACTGAACCACTAGTGCTCAAAACTGAGGGCGGCCATGTTTGGATGCTGCTTAACACTGCTACCACATTGATGATGGTCTGGTTGGGAGAAAGAAAATCTGCAATGAATATGGATAAAGGTGAATACTATATGTATTGGCACTGTTGATGATATGTTGGAGATTTGTGTGATTACATTTGTCACAACAGCCAGGTTGGAAGTCAGAAAGTAAGGTTTCCTACTGGTGACTAGGCCCACCTCTGCCAATGGGTAAGGGAAGATAGCCATGATAGCCATGACACGAGTGAAAAATCATTCAGGGGTGTTGCTGCCAATGGGTCAGGTGATATATAAAGTGGTAACCCGAGCATAAAGTCATTTAGAAGTGTTGTTTTCTTGTTTGTGCACCCTTCAGGCGCTGATCCAGGATTATAGGAGGGGGGGTGGCTAGAGGGTAGGGGCCAGCAATCCTCAGCAAGGGGGTCTGGGGGAGCGCTGTAAGCTCCCCCAGCGGGGTCTGGGGCTTCGCCCCAGACGCCAACGCTTTTTTACTTCACGCTCAAAACGCTACACAAAACTACTGTAATAAAATGAAATTTTATCACAAACTAAACCTTATAACTTGCATGTACTGTGGGGGATTTATCGTCGAAAACCCAGTGAATCATTATCTCGCCCAAAATGCTATGACCATCTATGAATGAATATGTAAGACCATCTATGAATGAACGGTGGTGATGAATGAATATGACCATCTATGCATGTAAATTAATTGATACATTTGTAAATTGCACATCCATGATCCCTGCATAGACGTTGATGTGCATCATAGATACTTTGAGAGTACCTATGATGCGGATCAATATCCACGGCAACGCCCTAACCTTATCGTATCAAATAAACTGATTTATGTGCGTGATTTGGCTGAAGGAAGGAAAAGGAAAGGGTTCAATTTCAGAGACGTTGGCTGCAAGATTATAAATGGCTTCAATATGGTACATCTCAAGAATTTCAGGGAGGTTGGTGCCTGCCATGCATTTTGTTCCTAACTGAAAGTGAAAAGAGTAGTTTGGGTGTTTTTGTATGTTCACCATTTACAAATTATAATAAATCCAACGAATTACTTGAAAGACATTCTAAAAATGACTTTTCACTTACATGCAGTTGATCGCGCATATACGAATTTAAGAAGACATGGTTAATAAAGGAAGAATTGACATTATAATGCGAGGTCCTCGGCAAAGGACGGTGATATGTGTGAACTTGACACTTTTGTGTTCGTTATTAAGTCAAAATTGTTCAGGATAGTGCCTAAAGCCTTTCCCGCCCTTAAAATTGCCTTGGGACTTTTATTGGGCCCAAGATGGTTCACAATGTCTTTGCACAAACGATTTAAATGTTCCATATGCAGGTCTGCCGATATGTTCTGTCCTCTTTTGCCAGCTTGATTGATGAAACGTCCCCAGAGCATTTGTTCAGCAAAGTGCTGTGGTGGAAGTACGTAGTAATATAGGGCTAAGAAGTTGAATGCCTCAATGCAATAATTTTTATGCCCAGTAGCACGGAAATAGAGAAGAAAGTATTTCCAGCATCGAAGGACTCTTGTACCATCTCCTTCTTTTATTGCATCTTTAAATTCAAGGTATATCATGCCCAATGAGAGGGTCTCTTTGGCTTACTCAACCACATGATCCACTTCTTTGTGGATTTTCTTTGAGAATTTGATGTCAATGAATTTATCACATGTTGTATGGACTATGGAGTTGAGAGCAACTACAGGATCACTGTCTATCTCACTCAAGACAGTAGTGACATCAGCAGGGTGTAATGTTGAGAACATTAAGTACTGCTGTAATTGTATGGGCTGATACAATAAGATTGAGGAAGTCTTCATTTGCATTCATATCTTTGCTCACATCACTGGTCACATTACGTCTGTTTAGTAGGTTCCTCAACTGACACATAGTACCTCCATCAAGGTTTGAAGAAGTCTTGTAAAGTCTGTTCCAGATGACCTGCATGAAAATGTTAGACAGATAATGTAATTAAAGCATTCATATGTCTTTCAGATAAGGCACTCAGATTGTCCCCTGGCAGCTGCAAAGTCTTTAAGACCCCTTACCTGCATACTAACAAGTGGTTGTGTTATGAATAGGCCATATATACACCATTGTACCTTCATAAAGGACATCTTCGCATGCCAGTCTTCCACTACTGGTATGAGTCCTTCTAAGCGTTCTTGTCCACTGTGGGCATTTGACAATACCTTCTGACATCCACGAATCCTGGCTACAGTGAGCTGATCTCCTCCAAGCAAGATATTTTGAAGTAGTCTATCTTAACACACGCCGGCTCGGTCACTTCATCGTCATCATCAGTAACTGCATGAAAAACCTGCTCATTTCGGACTGTTGGTACAAACCTATGAAGCTCTCTAAGTATGTCAGCCATGTCATTCAGTTCATTTTCATTCTTCAGAATGATCCCCAGTGGTACCTACATGCACAAGGATGATGCAATACAAAACATTGACACTCATGCTAATGGACAACATATCACTTGTGACTTATGTGACATCTCATTTGCATACTTGTGATCAATATGCCTTTCAACTGAAGGTGACAAATGTGCCACTTGTAGGATATTGTCTACTTCCAAAGTTCTTTGCAAGAATGTCGTGGTCTTCTTCCGATGGCATAAATGTATCAAGATCTAAGTGAATTAATGTGGCATTGCTATTTAGATGGCAGAAGTTGATCCTGTCTTTCACTGCATACACATTGAAATAGTGAAGCAAGGTACTTTGACGAGAGAGCCACATGTCTCTAGGATGAATGGACTTATCCAGGTTGTCCCCCACCAGCCTGAATCCAGTCCATGTTGAACCAGGATCACTGTCACCATTACCCAAAGGTACTTCCATGCAATTGCTACCTAGTAGGAACCATATATACACATCTATAGCAATAATGAAAATATTGCCGGAAAGTGATTACCTGTTTGGCAACCGTTTACATTTGATTCATTATGTATACGTTTCGACGGTGTTGAGGATCTGGGAAGTTCATTACTATCATGGATGTTACTGCATGATGAAACTCCAATACTAGAGTCTGTACCAGGTGATATTTGGAGGGCATCAGAATAGCTTCTGTTTGCTCCATAAAGAACACTGGGAGACGGTGAAGTGCTTCTTGATACAGAAGATGGAAGTGCATTAGATGATTGCGAATTACCCTGGGCAATACAACCATCATCGCTGAAAAATGACATCTCTGGGCTACTTGGACTTGATATTGAGGAATCTAATGATAGTATAGGTGTGGAAACATATTGTGCTTCACATGATGAAGCTACACCAAATATTTTGTCAAAGTTCAAGTCAGGCTCGGGGGAACTGCATTCTGATCCTGCTGGAGATATCGCACCTCTATTGCCAACTATTGCACCCTATTTGAAATAAACCCACAATCAGAATCGTTGCATATAACTTGTTAAGTATTATGAATAAACAACCTGATTCGTAGGCATACTGAGCTTCAAATGTTCAATCCAGTCAAGAACAGAATGATCATTTCCCTTACCAAGTGTGCAATCACCTCCCTTGTAGTGGTTGGTGACAGACATATGCCGAGTTTCTGCAACCTTGAGAAAACCTTAGATGTATTTAAAATAATATACACTTTAATTAATACAGCACATGGCATGCACTGAGGATTTGGGTTACCTGCTTGGCCACATGCCCTGAATACAAAATAACAGATACAATACTTTGTATTAGGGTTGAGCAACAATGAGAGTTCATGAGGATTGCAATACATGTAAGAAAGATACTTTCCTTTCTACAGCTTTTGTGAGGAATACAAGCATTCAGTACTGTGCCAAGCATGGGAACCTTTTCTATTGTGCTAGAGTACAAGCTTTCCCATGTATATGAAGAGAGAGATGCAATGTCTTTTGTTAGCAATGGTGAATCATGGCACAGTTTTCGGACTTCACTTCCCACCAACTTAGATAAGTTAGTAGCCAAATGCTTTATCAGTGCATAACTGTCTAGAGCATGTCGTGCAAATGCAGTGTTTGATTGTCTTGCCAAAGCTTTAGCTATTTTAACACGAAATTCACTTAAAACATACACTTTTTGGTAGTCTGTCTCAGTAACTACGACCTAAAGAAGAAGTTTCTCTGGGTTAAAATATGCTCTTTACCTTCACACACGGTGCATTTTTAAGACCTGCTGCAGTTGCCGTTCGTTTTGCCCCCCTCGTATGCGTAGCAGGAAGTTCTTGACTAGTGTTGGTGGAGCCACAGTAGGACGCTGACAGCATAATAGTAAGCTCCTTATGTTGAAGGTCAAGCTTGTTTATCAATTTTAAATACTTATCGACTGTTAAATAACAATCCCGACATAAGTATCCTTCACTGAATAGATCATTTCCATTCACATCGATTTCGGCGATGGTCTGCAGCTGGCACACAAGATCGATTAAACAGCGCTTTATGTGTGCAATAGTTTCACTAGCAAGAAGTCTTCGGGTTCTTGTATTCAAAACTGGGTTGGTACAAACTTTGCATCAATTCATTCCGCTGAAGAATGATACCACGATATGATCAAATGCGGGAGAAAGCGAGTTTACGTCACATACGAAATTCATTCCGTTACTTCAAAGCATTCCTAAACGATGATTGAGCTAGTGGTGACGTAGAGAAAAATTTGGTACGTCACGAATATTATGTAATATGCTTTATTCCGCAGAACAAAAATGTTGAACTTCCTTCCCAGACTCCCTTTCGTAGCATTACACATTATGCGGTAATGCTTACGTAAGGGAGTCTGGGAACGAGACTACCGTGGAATGAGTTGGACTTTAGCGAGCGTGTTTGGATACAGCCGTCGAGCATCTACAACCTAGTAAATGTACCGACGCTTAAAAAGCTAAGACAACTGAGATAACGCTCACTCGTTCCCACACTCGAACCTGAAAAAAAAGTTTCTCCTTCCGGATCTGATAAGATAAGATTCGCTCGGATAAGAGGTTTATTGCACTGTATCTTTGTCACGATTGGAGCTTAATGTTAGCCGTTATGCGGAAGCACTAGAACCAACAAGTTAGAAACTTACTGCCGAGTCGGATTTGTTTTATTATTTTCGTAAGGGAAGTTATGCTTGACACAAATTCGATCTTTAGCAACTTAGTTTTGTTATCAATAGCCCACAACAGATTTTATCGGCTCTTGGAAGCCATAATGTGGAAATCCAGAATTAACTTGTGGTTGAACACGTGTTTCTGGCAAGTGTCTGCAGCTGCAGTCACGTCGATCGCGAAGAGAAATAGAAAAGAATAGTGCAAAGAATATTGCCAGTTAAATTTATTATGACTGTGGTTGTGCTGACGAGTCGCCCGATGAAGCTCCGAAAGACCGTTCACGCTACAAAGCGGGTTAAGCCGATCCCAAAGGTAAGAAGGATCGATACATCGAAGGCTAGCATGAAGGCAGTAAGAAGGATAGCGTGAAGGTGGGAAACCACTGCATGCAACTGGCCGTCGCTATTATGTCCATAGAAGTTGGCATTGGTTGGCCATGGGTGCATGACGTGTACAGGTGAGCTACCTAACATACAACGAGAGAATGTTACTATATTTACGCCGCCCCCCCTGTCAAAGATGACCTGTTGGTAGGACCATTTTTGTTCAATGCCGACAATGGTAACGGGAATGTCCTCCACAAATGCGTGTCCTCTATAGTGGTCCCCACCAGAGCAAATCAGGTGCTGTTCATTCAAGCTGCAAAGGTGATGGAAAATGGAACACTATCCAACCAGGATGGGGGTGAACCACTCCGAAAAGGTGAGTGTATGTGACTGTGTGTGTTTAAATGTGTGTGCCATGTCTCGTGGATATGTTGCCAAGCAGTGTAGTGTTGTGCTAGCCCCTTCCCTCCTGTCTCAATTTCTCTTCTCTCCTACCCTTCCTCTTTGCCCTTCCCCTTCTCTCTGCATTCTCTTCTCCCTTCCCCTCTTCTCTCCTCACCCCCTTTTCTCCACTCCCTTTTTCTCCCACTTTCCTCCTCTCCCTCTTCCCTCCTCTCTCCTTCCCTTATCTCTTCTCTCCTCTCTTCTTTCCCCCTTCCCTCCTCTCTCCTCTCCCACATCCCTCCTCTCTCCTCACCCCCTTCCCTCCTCTCTCCTCTCCCCTTCTCTCCCCCTTCCCTCCTCTCTCCTCTCCCTCTTCCCTTCTCTCTCCGCTCCCTCTTCCCTCCTCTCTTCTCTCCCTCTTCCCTCCTCTCCCCTTCCCTCCTCTCTCCTCTCCCTCTTCCTTCCTCTCCCCCTTCCCTCCTCTCTCCTCTCCCTCTTCCCTCCTCTCTCCTCACCCCCTTCCCTCTTCTCTCCTCACCCCCTTCCCTCCTCTCTCCTCTCCCTCTTCCCTCCTCTCTCCTCACCCCCTTTCCTCTCTCCTCACCCCCTTCTCTCTTCTCTCTTCCCCTCCCCCTTCACTCCTTTCTCCATTCTCTTCTAAAAGACGAGCAGAACACGTCTGAAAGTGAGAGCTAGTAGCCCTATTAAAAGAACGACCTTTAAGTTTAGTCGGGCCAGCCCAACTACTTCCAAGTTTTAGCAAAGCAAAAGCATGTGCTTGTTTATTGTATGAAGAGGATCAGTATTCGAAATAAAAGGCAGGCAATCGGGTAAGCATCTTTTGTGTGAATGTCCAATTGCTCTGATCATATAGATGTTCACATCAAGGACAGACATTTATGGTGATTATTCCTGATGCCTTCACTGCTGGCTTTGAAGAACATATGAGTACCTTCAGTCAAGAGGTGAGGGCTTTGAATCCTGTGAGGATAGTTGTGAAGTAGATTCACGTGGCCGGGTGTGGATTATGTTTAGTATGCTTTGGTTGGAGCCATGGGAAGGGCATTTATGGTTTGAGCTCACATTATATTTTGTGACTTCATTACTAATTCCTTCTTTCCTACGCTACTACTTTGTTTAGGGATCTCCTTTGCCTTCCAGTCACATGCCAATTCAGAGACATTAACTGTTTAAAGGAAATAGTTCGATTGTGATGATGATAGCTAGTGAGCAGAACAAACTGTCTTATTGTACATACTGCTGTGATGTATGCGATGCAATGGGTTGTATTCCAAGGTTCCCCTTCTTTCTACGTTTGTGCTCATGCATGCAACGTATAAGAACATGTCAGAACCCGCCGGGGGGAAAAAAGGAGTGAAACAAGATGTAAAAATTTAATTAAAATAAAATTGGTGATGTAGGATTTGTATAGATAGCAATTGAGTAAAAAGGAAGGAAACAAGGAATTACGGATATTATGCATTCATTAAATTATAAATATTACAGACCTCCATTATTTAGCAAATATACCTGCCTGAAATTCTGTGCTAAATGTAGGTATGTAGTATTTATGTAGTGGCGCGATAGCAATTGTTAATAGTTCGAACCAAAATTATGTTTTTCAACCTACGAATACGATCTTGGAGATAACTTACAGTGGAAATCCTATTACCTATGGTAACTATTACATCCCCACTGGTCACAAGCAAGAATGCTTCGCGACTGAAGGTATTGGCCGTACTATGCAGTTGCAACTCGTTCTACGTGCATATCTACCACGGGAACGATAAAAAGACAAGTGGCTGGGGGCATCAAGGTTTCCGTTGGACGTGTCTACCTATACTCGAGAGGAAATACATTGGAGAAGAAGGATTAATGAACATTAATTATATCAGTAGTATTATACACATGATATGCAAGATTGTATACAGCTGTATGCATAACTTCATCCTTTAATCCTTTTTGTGCTACTTTATGCAAAGTCCCTTTACCACAGTGCTACCGCCGTGCTAAACTGGAAAAGAACCGTGCATATGAACAACGCATTCGGGAAATTGAGTTTGGTTCTTTTCACCATTTTTTTTTCACCATTTTTTTTCTCACAGGCGGATTGAGATCAACTGCTACAGTAGTTTTCAAGAGACTTGCTTCATTGATTGCGGATAAGCAGGAACAGCCGTACAGTAAAACACTATTCTGGCTTCGCTGCAAAGTGAGTTTCCCCCTACTTAGGTCAGCTATCATGTGCCTCCGTCTTACCACAGGCCACTGAGCATCTCTTCGATACATCCATTGACCTTGCAATTTCTGACAGCAAGGTCAATCTATCAGCTGTGCTTTTCCTTTCAACTTGAAACTTCATTAATCATTTATTGTTTTCTTATTTTATTATATTATTAATACTAAACAAAAAAGAAAAAAAACAATAGCCTATAAGTGAGCCATTTCGTGCGTAAAATAGCATGCACTTCTTTTTTTGCAACCATCTGACCCATAGGATAAACTCGGTTACTAACTTACTATATCGAAGGGGTCCCTCCAAATTACATCTTGCGCTGGGATTTTGCTAGTCTCGTACCCAGACCAATACGTACATCATAAGGATTATCGCGCGATGCGACGCGATGGGTTGTCGCAGGAATAGAAAGAAAAAAAAATCCTGCGACGCGCGCGATGCGACGTGGCAGCGATAACTCCACACCCGATACTAGTGGTAGTATAAAATACTAACTAGCAAAAAATACATACAAGAGCAAAATTAACACAAAAGTACCATAAATGGGTTGACCAAACCTTTGACTAAGTTGGCTTGATCAAACCGCCTATATTTTTAAACCATGATACATTTAATTGACAACTCAAAACATGACTAATTAACAAATCTATAAACCTATAGTTAATTTTGAGAAATTACAATCAATGTGTGAGTCGATTGATTGACCAATCAATCCAACCACCAAAAACAAGTTTTGAATGTCATCATAAAAATAGATGTGCAAGGAAGTGTTTCTTCTTACTTAAATTTAGTAGAGCACTTACAGCCAATGTTTCAAACACCTGAAAATATGGAATAAAATAGTTCATGGTGACCATCAGTAGTTCATCTGGCAGCTAAGTACATCTATACCTCATTGACGATAGCAATATCATCAGTTTTGGGATTGAATTCTATAAAGGTCATCCCTAGACTGGAGGCTAGCTGTTGTCCTCTCTCGTGGCTCACAATCCTTATGTGGTGCTCCCCTCCATTGTCAATCCCAAATAGCATTATTCTCACTCTAGCAGGCTCTTCACACCCCTAAGAATAAAGATGTAAATGTATTTGCATTCTACCCTTAAAAGATTATATCAAATCAAATTAATCATGTGATAGACAATAGTTGTTCAGACAGTAACTTTGAAATTATGCTGAGTGTCATCTAATGGTGTCCTACTTAGCTGTTCAACGTGATAGATCTAGGCCACCTTGCATTATAAAAGAACTGTCTTAAATATGAAATCACATATGTGCATATGCATAGTGAAGTATTTAACGCTTTCTTATGCATATACACCATTTGAAGTACCATTAATTTCCTGACATGGTGATACACACTCTTTTGAACATGAGACTTTTTTTCGAGGGGAGGCAAATTCGCGGTATACTTTATTAGACACATGCGTGATTTTGGACTGTCAGATTCATAAATAACATGCAGAGATTTCTCTAGCGCTATTCTTCAATATGGTCTAACATCTTGGAATGGGCAATAGTCAGCTAGTGACTATGCAGCACCCCGCGCCGCTCTAAAAGCGTCCGCGGACAGTGTATCCGGATAGTACCGTCGTGCCCTTCCCTGATGGAGTTCTCTCGCATCATCTAATTCTTCACCGGCCTCTTCGCATTGCCACACTCTCGTATTTTAAGTATATACTTAAAATACGAGAGTGTGGCAATGCGAAGAGGAAACCATGAACTTTTACAAATTTTAATCTCATCACCAGGTAAGCTCATCAAAACCGTCGAGCTACAAGGGAAAACAATAACACTCCATATGAGGTGGGTCAATAATATGAGAACAAGGGGCAGGTACACAAAGCTGACTTCATATTCCTCATGTAGGGATGCAACTGGATGTGAGACGGAAGACCGGCTATATGTTTGATCAGGAGAGACCTTTAAAATGGTTTGGATCCTCAGCGCATGTGAGATAATTTACTTAATGGCATTGCATGATACATGTGTACATACAATTAGCTGCAATTCAAGTACCACAATCATATACCTATTTGTACATATCCTTATGCACATGTGCTTTCTAGGGAGTCGTGATTTGTTATGATACAGCCTGCCAGCTGCATGTCCTTTGAATTGATATGATACTCAATTTCCAAATCATTCTGCTGGTGAGACATATCAGTGGTACCCTATCCTATTGTTTTTCAGTTTCTGTGTTTACATTGATTTGTGTGTGTAAGTGACACAGATCTGCTACATTGTAATTCTAATTATTATCTTTACATTAAAGTACATTTTATTACCTACATGTATGCATTGATGCCCATGTATATAGCATGCCTATGCAGCCAGCGGGACAGAGATATGCCAGCTTGATTAAACACGATCGACTGAGACGTTTTACTCTGTGGAAGTGGAAGGGGGAGTAGCAATTTTTTTCATTGTTATAGAGATACTAGTTTGCTTGTTGCAGCTTTGCTTGCAGTATATATAATTGTTCACTACGTAAAAGTATCTACATGCCTGTACAAATTATCTCCCTCTCAGTGGAGCAGAAAGACAGTAGTAATTAATAGTGTAGAGAAGGTCCAATGCAACTATACAGTACATAAGGTACTGCATGCACGTTGTTAGTTGGGCATTATCGCATCGTATATACAGCTGTGCCATTCCCGTGCATGGTATCAGTTTATACCTGGTTATGTAATTGGCCTAGCTGTCAGCCGTGGGTTTTTATATTAATTCGTATTATACCTATACATGTAGTCATCGACGCTGTCCCGTTTGATGCAGGCGCACTCTCTCTTCAGGGTATACATTTGTATTTTCCAAACCGCTCAATCTCTAATTGATATTAGTTTTATGTAGGCGCACTCTCTCTTCAGGGCCCATTTGTATTTTCCAAACCGCTAAACGTTAATGTCTAATTGCAATGCGTAACAGCTGTATAAGTAATCATTGCGCGCCTATTGTAGTATAAATGAGTAACAGCTGCTTTTAATTACCCGTACTATTGACTGCCATGCAAGCTAAATAGCACACAAAAAAATAATAAAACCACGAATATAAGTTCATAGCAAAACGCAAACAACATCTTCCGATAGAATTGCACTCCTTGGTAAGAAGAAAAAAAAAGAGCGAAAAAAAAAATCGACCTCACCAGGATTCGAACCCAAAAAACGTGCTACACACACACACACACACACACACACACACACACACACACACACACACACACACACACACACACACACACACACACACACACACACACACACACACACACACACACACACACACACACACACACACACACACACACACACACACACACACACACACACACACACACACACACACACACACACACACACACACACACACACACACACACACACACACACACACACACACACACACACACACACACACACACACACACACACACACACACACACACACACACACACACACACACACACACACACACACACACACACACACACACACACACACACACACACACACACACACACACACACACACACACACACACACACACACACACACACACACACACACACACACACACACACACACACACACACACACACACACACACACACACACACACACACACACACACACACACACACACACACACACACACACACACACACACACACACACACACACACACACACACACACACACACACACACACACACACACACACACACACACACACACACACACACACACACACACACACACACACACACACACACACACACACACACACACACACACACACACACACACACACACACACACACACACACACACACACACACACACACACACACACACACACACACACACACACACACGCACGCACGCACGCACACGCACGCACACACGCACACACACACACACACACACACACACACACGGACACTCCACCTATATATAGCTGCATGGGTTGAGGAATGCACGGGGAAGCTCTGGGTAATCCATTAGGTCTGAAACTTGTGGGACCGAAAAGTGGCGCGATGAGCACGGTACCTGTGCAGGTGGATCCTGGCTAATGAGGGTTACTAGTATGCTGGGGTCTGAGAAGGGCTGAGGATTGCAAGGACTGAGCCTGCATGACTGACAGGTGCTCGTGAGGAACGAAGGTCCAGTGCAGATCATTGCTCGAGAGTCGAGAACCATTGCATTGAGCTTATACTGGTTATACATGTAGATGAATAGGAAACCGGAGATGACTCCGAATGCTCGGTGTACCCTAGTGAGGCTGAACTCGCTGTTGCCCGACTTGTTTCTAAGCAGCTGCTTTTATTGGAATTACTGGAGGTTACGCGATGTGCGGCAGCTGCTATAGTGCAACGAGTTCTAGCTTCTAGCATTGGCGAAAACTGAGTTGCATGTGGTGCAGATTAAGAGCCTTGAATGGTGAATGATTTCTTCTGATATGTCGGGGTCCTTTTTCGAAAAAGTGGCTCTGAAGGTGCTGCTTGAGGGCATATCATTTGAACCTAGTGATGCTGAACAGGAGTGTAAAGGGCATTCGAATCTACTTACCTCCGAGTTGCCAATATGTTTACGAGAAAAGGGACCTATACGGCTACAGCGCATATTATAAAAAAAATGGCATTACTTTTGAATTGCTATAACTTTCGAACGGTTAAAGCTATACATGTATCAACAATTACTTCCTATTGCAGGCACTTAATACTACACCATTTCGCTGCGGTAAAATACATTTTAGCGTCTTGAACATGCTCCATTTCAGTATCATCAGTGGCGGATCCAGGGGGGGGGGGTCTAAGGGGTCTAAAGACCCCCCCCTCGGCCCGACCAGTTATGAATAAATTAACTTATGAATAATTAATTACATGATTGACGAGTTGAAAAATGAAGCGTTTAGTGAACGCGAGTGAATTAGTGAGTTAAAACATTCCACCCGAAGTGTATGTGCGTGTGGAGGGGGGGGGGGGGGGGGGGGTCTAAAGCCAAGACCCTCCAAGCGTGTTTAATTAGTAACTGCTGCGCGATCGAAAGGTGCGAGCAGGAAGTAAGCGATCAATAGAAGATAGTTTACCTCAGAAAACAGCTAGGTTCAAGTAGCTATATAATACGATTAAAGGTAAAACGTGTGTGTCGTTTAGACCAGAATACGGTCACAATGGCTTTGCGTCACCAATTTAATTGCTCAGTGAACAGTAAGAGTTATCTATTCGCTATCCATACTCACACAGGCTTCCACATTAATGAATCCGAATATTGCGCTTGCTAGTTATCAATATTGAATACACTTTTAAAAGTACGCTTATTTTCATGCTAAATGAACGCAAAAGTGAAAAAGCGGCTGGGGCTTCGCCCCAGGCCCCACTGGGGGAGCTTACAGCGCTCCCCCAGACCCCCTAGCTGCTACGGGAGGGGTCACGCCCCCTCCAGTATCCACCCCCGCTTGTGAATATAGTTATTAGACCCCTCCTTCCAGAAATCCTGGATCCGCCCCTGATCATAGCTCAGTTCCGATACCCCAAGGGAACAAACTCGCCGTAACTTTCGGCAGGAATACTCAAATCGCTCAAATATGCGACAATTTACGAGAAAAGGGACCTATAGCACATACTATTTTTTAAAAAATGTTATTAAAAATGTAATTATATGTTTAACTTTCGAACGATCAGTCAAAGCTATCAATTCACGTCAAATGAATTTCCACTGGAGGAGGATCAGACAGTTGAGGTTGGTACTGTGGCCAAGAAGCTTGTCGATGAGTTATTCTATCGATTCTCACCCCCAGAACAGTCCATGGGTGACAGTTTGAGTCACAACTTCTGCAGGAAATCTGTGCATTGCTCAAAATCAAAAATTCATGCACATCTCCAGACCACCCTCAAGAAAATGGCATGGTAGAAAGATTCAATAGAACTCTATTAGATATGTCAGCGACAACATGCAGTTAGTGATAACCAGGCCAATTGGGAGCAATGCATTATAGGAAGGTGTGTTTTGCATATAATTCCAGTGTGCACTCCTCCACCAGATCACCCCATTCTTCCTCATGTTTGGCCGCCAAGCAAAGTAGCCTGTTGATCTAATGTATGGATCTAGACCTCAGGAGGTGATGCTACCTGTTGGAGAATATGTACAAATCCTTCGGAACACCTTGCAGAATGCTTATGCACTTGTAAGAGAAAGGTTGCAGGTTGAGCATCAAGGACAGAAAGACTTCTATGATGAAAAGGTGTATATGGCAAGCCTTTTGAGGTCGGTGATATGGTATGGGTGCATTCACCAGCAGTTCCACGAGGGTGATCTAAGAAACTACACCACTATTGGAGTGGACCCTTTCAGGTTTTAGAATGATAGTGACTACAGAGTTAAGATGCAGAGAACTGGACGTATCCAGGTTGTGCATTTTGATCATTTGAAGCTCTGTGAAACAGGCAGGACACAACGACAGCCACAGATAGCTACCTCTTCAGCTTCACAACCTGAACAGCTTTGTGAACAGTTAGAGCTTCTAGATACTGGGGATATGAAACCATTGCACGAGACTGAGAATGAAGAACCTCCTGAACAAGTTGAAGATTTGGGGCCACACCCAAGGATTGATAATGGAGAACATCTTGAAGAAATTCCTGTTGTGCCAGATCCTCCAGTTGTGCATGCAGAAGAGCCCCCAGCTACATCCCGATGCCCTCGTTGCACAAGAAAACCACCAGACCGCTTTTAAAAGAAGAGGGAGCAGCCGGTGTAAAAGAGAACTACATGCACGTGTACATCATGCCATGCACTTTGGACCCTAGACAGTAGTTCCAGACTGACTGGCTCTTATCTGGTGTATATAAATAGCATAGGATTTCACGTGACTACATGTGATATTTTTGAAGTGCTGCTAGATTTTACATGCACGTGTACATAATGCCATGCACTTGGGACCCTAGACAGTAGACTGACTGGCTCTCTTCTAGTGTATATAAATAGCATAGAATCTCACGTGACTACACGTGATATTTTGTAGTGCTGCTTGATTTCATATCGGTATCATTCTGGCTGCTGCCTGTATCATCGGCTATTATTGCACACGTATTCTCTGCGAGAAAGGCAATTCAATTGTACGCGAATTTGGCGATATGGCAAAGAAGAACTCAGTGAGAAATGGCTATATATATATATATGCCTGTCAGAATGCCATGCAAATTATATTCGAAACTGTGATATGTATAACTACTGAGTTTGAATATTAATGCATTCAAAATTCGCCCTAACGCAAAACTTGTACATCAATCAAGCATTGGTTCTATATAGCATGCATGCGCTCATTACTGCGATACTTCGTGACAGAAATTGCATGTGTGTAATTGCGTGTCACACGTAGTAAACGGAACAGCTGGAACCTCCGCCGAAGAGATTAGCTCATTCGAACTCGTGCTACTTGCACCAGCATCATCAGCTAGTTCACCACATCATCGGCTAGTTCACCACATCATCAGCTAGTTCACCACATCATCGGCTAGTTCACCACATCATCGGCTAGTTCACCACATCATCAGCTAGTTCACCACATCATCGGCTAGTTCACCACATCATCGGCTAGTTCACCACATCATCAGCTAGTTCACCACATCATCAGCTAGTTCACCACATCATCGGCTAGTTCACCACATCATCGGCTAGTTCACCACATCATCAGCTAGTTCACCACATCATCAGCTAGTTCACCACATCATCGGCTAGTTCACCACATCATCAGCTAGTTCACCACATCATCGGCTAGTTCACCACATCATCGGCTAGTTCACCACATCATCAGCTATCTCACCACATCATCAGCTAGTTCACCACATCATCAGCTAGTTCACCACATCATCGGCTAGTTCACCACATCATCAGCTAGTTCACCACATCATCGGCTAGTTCACCACATCATCGGCTAGTTCACCACATCATCAGCTAGTTCACCACATCATCGGCTAGTTCACCACATCATCGGCTAGTTCACCACATCATCAGCTAGTTCACCACATCATCAGCTAGTTCACCACATCATCGGCTAGTTCACCACATCATCGGCTAGTTCACCACATCATCAGCTAGTTCACCACATCATCAGCTAGTTCACCACATCATCGGCTAGTTCACCACATCATCGGCTAGTTCACCACATCATCAGCTAGTTCACCACATCATCAGCTAGTTCACCACATCATCGGCTAGTTCACCACATCATCGGCTAGTTCACCACATCATCAGCTAGTTCACCACATCATCAGCTAGTTCACCACATCATCGGCTAGTTCACCACATCATCAGCTAGTTCACCACATCATCAGCTAGTTCACCACATCATCAGCTAGTTCACCACATCATCAGCTAGTTCACCACATCATCAGCTAGTTCACCACATCATCGGCTAGTTCACCACATCATCAGCTAGTTCACCACATCATCGGCTAGTTCACCACATCATCGGCTAGTTCACCACATCATCAGCTAGTTCACCACATCATCAGCTAGTTCACCACATCATCGGCTAGTTCACCACATCATCGGCTAGTTCACCACATCATCAGCTAGTTCACCACATCATCAGCTAGTTCACCACATCATCGGCTAGTTCACCACATCATCAGCTAGTTCACCACATCATCGGCTAGTTCACCACATCATCGGCTAGTTCACCACATCATCAGCTATCTCACCACATCATCAGCTAGTTCACCACATCATCAGCTAGTTCACCACATCATCGGCTAGTTCACCACATCATCAGCTAGTTCACCACATCATCGGCTAGTTCACCACATCATCGGCTAGTTCACCACATCATCAGCTAGTTCACCACATCATCGGCTAGTTCACCACATCATCGGCTAGTTCACCACATCATCAGCTAGTTCACCACATCATCAGCTAGTTCACCACATCATCAGCTAGTTCACCACATCATCGGCTAGTTCACCACATCATCAGCTAGTTCACCACATCATCGGCTAGTTCACCACATCATCGGCTAGTTCACCACATCATCAGCTAGTTCACCACATCATCAGCTAGTTCACCACATCATCGGCTAGTTCACCACATCATCGGCTAGTTCACCACATCATCAGCTAGTTCACCACATCATCAGCTAGTTCACCACATCATCGGCTAGTTCACCACATCATCAGCTAGTTCACCACATCATCGGCTAGTTCACCACATCATCGGCTAGTTCACCACATCATCAGCTAGTTCACCACATCATCAGCTATCTCACCACATCATCAGCTAGTTCACCACATCATCGGCTATCTCACCACATCATCAGCTAGTTCACCACATCATCAGCTAGTTCACCACATCATCAGCTAGTTCACCACATCATCAGCTATCTCACCACATCATCAGCTAGTTCACCACATCATCGGCTATCTCACCACATCATCAGCTAGTTCACCACATCATCAGCTAGTTCACCACATCATCAGATCATCAGCTAGTTCACCACATCATCAGCTATCTCACCACATCATCAGCTATCTCACCACATCATCAGCTAGTTCACCACATCATCAGCTAGTTCACCACATCATCAGCTAGTTCACCACATCATCAGCTAGTTCACCACATCATCAGCTAGTTCACCACATCATCAGCTAGTTCACCACATCATCAGCTATCTCACCACATCATCAGCTAGTTCACCACATCATCGGCTATCTCACCACATCATCAGCTAGTTCACCACATCATCAGCTAGTTCACCACATCATCAGCTAGTTCACCACATCATCAGCTATCTCACCACATCATCAGCTAGTTCACCACATCATCGGCTATCTCACCACATCATCAGCTAGTTCACCACATCATCAGCTAGTTCACCACATCATCAGCTAGTTCACCACATCATCAGCTATCTCACCACATCATCAGCTATCTCACCACATCATCAGCTAGTTCACCACATCATCAGCTAGTTCACCACATCATCAGCTAGTTCACCACATCATCAGCTAGTTCACCACATCATCAGCTAGTTCACCACATCATCAGCTAGTTCACCACATCATCAGCTAGTTCACCACATCATCAGCTAGTTCACCACATCATCAGCTAGTTCACCACATCATCAGCTATCTCACCACATCATCAGCTAGTTCACCACATCATCGGCTATCTCACCACATCATCAGCTAGTTCACCACATCATCAGCTAGTTCACCACATCATCAGCTAGTTCACCACATCATCAGCTAGTTCACCACATCATCAGCTAGTTCACCACATCATCAGCTAGTTCACCACATCATCAGCTAGTTCACCACATCATCAGCTATCTCACCACATCATCAGCTAGTTCACCACATCATCGGCTATCTCACCACATCATCAGCTAGTTCACCACATCATCAGCTAGTTCACCACATCATCAGCTAGTTCACCACATCATCAGCTATCTCACCACATCATCAGCTAGTTCACCACATCATCGGCTATCTCACCACATCATCAGCTAGTTCACCACATCATCAGCTAGTTCACCACATCATCAGCTAGTTCACCACATCATCAGCTATCTCACCACATCATCAGCTATCTCACCACATCATCAGCTAGTTCACCACATCATCAGCTAGTTCACCACATCATCAGCTAGTTCACCACATCATCAGCTAGTTCACCACATCATCAGCTAGTTCACCACATCATCAGCTAGTTCACCACATCATCAGCTATCTCACCACATCATCAGCTATCTCACCACATCATCAGCTAGTTCACCACATCATCAGCTAGTTCACCACATCATCAGCTAGTTCACCACATCATCAGCTAGTTCACCACATCATCGGCTAGTTCACTACAATACTTTTGCTTTTGCATTATCCACGCTTCGCTCAAACCTACATGTACATGTATATGCACCTGCCTCCTCTTCATGCCTCGAATTCCTTTCGATGCACTCGTAATAATGCGGGCCGCACAATAGTAATTACTGTATCTCCAATCGGTTGTTCGCTTCCTTTTTACACGACCATTGCTTTTAATATCTTGTACGATATTAGCTTTATACAACACATAGCACCATGTTTGGCATATTAGCAAAAAATAAGTAAATTAATACTACTGATCTACATGTATACAGTGAATAAGCTAGGTCCAAACTAAAGAAATATCTACAGCAGCAATTTATCAATGTTTTAAATTTATTCACATACTACTGTCTTGTAAGTAGAATTGTCCTTTAATTCACAACTTTCATTCTTCTGATCAAAGTGCACCGTTGGAGTAGCTTTGGACCTCTTTTTCCAAATGTATAACATTATCAACACTCCAATAAGTAGTGAACACAATACAAATACAATGGCGGAAAGGGTTGCCCCAACAACTATGGGAATGTCATCAGACGACGCTGGGAAATGGAAAACGTTGACATGTAAGCACTGTTCAAGTGAATCAATGCTTATAAATACATTGTTTTGTTGTAAAACTTGATAGCGCTATACGTCATGCAACTAAAGATGCAAAAACGTGCAAAACAAGCAGCAAAACTACCACTGAGTTTTAAAATTTATCACTATGAGGTTCGTCGTGTACATCTTGAATTAGCGCGTCTTCAACATTCATACGTGTATGGATAATTAGAGCACCAAAATTGATTTCCACATATAAATATATATAATGTGGGAACAAGTGTACGAAATTGGAAAGGAATCGGTTGTACCGTTTTTTTTTTTTTTTTTTTTTTTCCGAAGATATAAAAATGTAATGTTTATACTTTTTCCACGTGGTAAACAATAATACATAGACTACACAAACCCAAAAATCGAAAATAAAATATATTATATAAAGATGATGCCAAAGTAAAAAAAATGTTCAGTGGGGGACCTTAGCCTCTGCACAAGCCAAGGCTACAGAGTGGTGTTGTGAGCGTGAGTGAAGTGACCTGGTTCACATAATTGCTGAGCGGAGTAGAGAAAAACTCAGCTTGCACCACAACCAAAAAAGAGTGGTACTTGTCTCTTGTCAGCAATTAAGGATGCTATTCCCTTGTAGACTGTGGTTGCTATTGAACCCATACCTCCAGCTGTACCGTTATAATATGAACTGTGTAAATGCATCCTGTTTTTAGCGATATTATTTGATGGATCACAGCACGTTGCCTCAGCATTATGATACAGTTGTCTATCCCATAGGACTCAGAGTACAGTTGATTTGAATAGGACTGCAGTAATAGTCAGATCCTAGTGATAAAGGTGTGGTTGTTCCCATGGGCATGCATCACTATTAAAGCCGTAAACTCAGCAGTATATATGTGCATGTACATGCATGTGCAATGGCTGTTTGCAGATTATGCATGCTAATCCCACGTCCCACTGATGTAGTAAGTGTCCACATTCAATCCCAATCATCCGGGTAAAATGCAATCCGGTTAGATGCATGCAATAATTGCATGCCACCGGCTGCAAAAAGTGATCTGTGCATGTACAAATTCTATAACAGGTATTTTTGGACGAATATATGCAATTTCCGTAGAGGAAAAATCTACTGATGAAGCTCTATTTCACCAGTTGTAGCTCTTTTCTGTCAAGCATGTGCATGGGTACGCCCAGATACTATATATGTACATTCGCTGTCAAAGTTGCAAGGATATTAATATATAGTTATGGAAGTTAAATGGCACACATTGTATAGCAGCTGCTGAGAACATAATTATATATATATATGGGACAGTTTCCGAGAAAACTGCCCTTCGCATTTATATATAAAATGTTATATAAATGCTTCTCGTTTGAATCGCTATATCTTCCGCCGGAACGGTTAACACTATCAACATCCTATTGTCAACAATTTATACCACACCATTTTTCTATGGTAAAATACATTTTGGGGTCTTGAACTTGCTCCTTGCCAGTATTGCAACGTTCGATACCCCACCGGATTCAAACCCGCCATAACTTTCTGTAGGAGTAATCAAATCGCTTCAAATTCGATTTGTAGGTGGAGAGGTCCTATTGCCTATCGATTTGTTCTGTTCGTTAATTTTTATGCAATCCGTTACGGAGATACAGTTGAACAAACTACGTGCACATTTTCGCGCTCGTTTCGCGCCAATGATTTGGGCAAATTGCACTCCGCTCAATGTATGGGGAGGCGGGGATTATAACATTGGCGCGAATCAAGCGAGAAAACGTGCACGTAGTTTGCTCAACTGTATCTCCGTAACAGATGGCATAAAAATTAAACGAACAGAACAAATCGATAGGTATAGGACCTCTCTACCTACATACCGAATATGAAGCGATTTGATTACTCCTACAGAAAGTTATGGCGGGTTTGAACCCGGTGGGGTATCAAATGTTGCAATACTGGCAAGGAGCAATTGCAAGATCCCAAAAAGTATTTTACCATAGAGTAATGGTGTGGTATGAAGTGTTGAAAATAGGATGTTGATAGAGTTAACCGTTCGGAAGATATAGCGATTCAAACGAGAAGCATTTATATAACATTTTATATATAAATGCGAAGGGCAGTTTTCTCGGAAACTGTCCCATATATATATATACATATGCATGCAGTGCATGTAATTGCCTTGCGCCCTTTCATACAATAACGTAACTTAACGATGTATATGTTCCGCACGGATGCGTAACCATCGACCGGTTACGTAACCGGACGGCCGGTTACGTAACCGGATGGCCCGTTACGTAACCGGCCGATGGTGCTGGGCACGAGATAATAGCACATGTCATAGAATTTGTGCTTTACAATGAGTTCGAGTGAAAAAGAAGAGTTTGATACTTATGTACAGCGTACATTTCCGCAAGATGCTCCAAGGTCACGAAGTGCTGTCATCAGTGAAGCGTATGGGAAAAGGATTATCTCATATCTGAAGGGAAATTCTGAGGACGATAAGCATTTTCGTCACCTGGTGAAGCGCAGTGGATTTCGGTTGCTTGACTTTCCAGAAGCAGGCATTCGAGACGCGCTAGTTGTGGCCGTCAAGGAAGATAAGGAAGTAGGTTATTTGTTGTTTATCTCACAATTTTGTAGCTAATGTAGCAGCTAGTTGGCTACATATAGCATTGTAGCGTTTGTATAAAAAATACTACAAGTGCATGCTTACCTTCTTGCAGTCACAAAATGACAGAACATTGATGAAGGGATATCGTCGAGTGGCGTTCGTGGAGGAGTTCTGGGACATCTTGAAGCAAATCCACAATAATGACGGTTTGCATGCTGGTGTTAAGAAGACGTTCGCACGGGTACGTAAATATACCGATTGCATAAAGTTAGCTGGTCTTTTTGGACAATAGGTCCAGAGTACCTATTCCTTCTTGCCAAGAAGTGTTGTTGAGCAGTATGTCAAGCTGTGCTCAGCTTGTCATCTGCGCAAGCCACAAGCTACAAAGCCTCCGCTCAGACCTATTGTAGCCAATGGCCTGTTATCTCGGCTTCAGGTATATAGGCCTTGTGTTGCTGTTAACTATATCTGTTAACAGCTCTATCTGCCCTTTACAGATTGATCTCATTGACATGCGCCATCTTCCAGATGAGGATTTCAAGTGGATTTTGCACATAGTAGATCACTGGTCTAAGTTCAATTTGGCATTTCCCTTGGTCAATAAAGGTGCTCATGATGTAGCTGAGGCATTGGAGAAGTATGTATTCCCAGTTATGGGCCTTCCGAGCATACTGCATAGTGACAATGGCCGAGAATTTGTAAACTCAGTGATCACAGAGATTCTTAATGATTGGCCAGGGCAAGTTCAACTGGTCAGAGGAAGGCCTCGCCACCCACAATCCCAAGGTGTAGTTGAGCAAGCTCATTACACTTTGGAGCGGATGCTGTCTGCCAAAGTAGCAGAGCAGAAAACTTGTAAACCTCCGTGGTCAAGGTGGCTGCCTCATATTGTTTGTAAGTGTAAATATAATGTTGCTTATACATGCACTGTGCAAAAGAACCTTTACTTTTTTTAGACACCATGAATACGCAGGTACATGAAACAACCAAAGCAATGCCATATGAGCTTGTATTTGGCCAGCCCCCAAGGTCAATTATAATCCCTGAACCACGGTTGAAGGGTACGTTTGATGAAGAACAACTTGATGAAAAGGATGGTGACATAATTGATGATGAAGTGGTCAAAGAAGAAGATGAATGCAATATTGATGAATCAATTACCGAAGACATCAAACAGGAAACATACAATGAAGAAGATCAGAATGAGCTGCTGAAGTGTGAAATGAGTATGCAGCAACAGGTAATGCAGCAGCTCACAGATACACATTATCATAATCCTCTTTTTGTACAATGTAGGGAAATTTCACTGTATTGGCGGCTAACACTCAGGAGGAGCTTGCTGCAGATGCAGAGGATACCAGTGAACCAACTGGGCTTGAAGAAACACATTCAGAGTCATTATTGCCTAGATCCCTGTCCACTCAAAAGAAACATCTCGAGATACGTAAGAAGGCAGATGCTGCATACTTAAAAGCTATAGAAAAGATGGGGCAAAAGTATTCCAAGCACAATGGACACCACATTAAACAGTTTGCAGTAGGAGATAATGTCAGTGTCCGAATACCACGCATTGATCGAGCTAACACTGACCTACAACGTTTGCCATGCATCATTGTAGAGATAGTGGGCAAGGCTTGTACCATGTATCGTCTTTTCTGTAAGGTAGGAGTGCTGAATACCTGCTATGGTGCTGGGGATCTGGAGCTTTTCACTGGTTCCTTTGAGTTTGCAACAGAGGGCTGGAGAACAATGCCGGTAATATCCCTAAGAGAAGCAGCAAAGTTGCAGGCTCCTTGGAATAGTTTTACCAAAAACAGGTGCACTTGCAAGTCAGGAAGATGCAACACGAAACGTTGCAGTTGTGTACGAAACAACATTGAATGTAGCAATCATTGCCACCATGGATCAATTTGTGACAATAAAGGGGATAAAATCGCTACTGATCGGAAGAGCAAACGAGCTGATCATGAAGAAGTGTGTGGTATTAATGCCTCTTTACAAAGTGATATTGATGATTCATCAGCTTGCAGTATCATTTGTGATGACTCTGATATTGCACCACAGAATGATATAGTACCAGTGAGCGCTGGAGCTCATGTTGCAAAGGTATGTTAAAAATGAGTTTTGTGCAAGTGATTCATGACAGCATATCTTTTCCCCTCTACATACAGAAAAGGAGTGGAGTCTGGTTTTCTGCAGAGATGAGAAAAATCATAGAAACTGGAGACTGGCTTACAGATCAGCACATGTCCCTTGCACAAGAAATTCTGAAGGGTCAATTTTCACATATTGATGGATGGCAAAGTACATTATTGGTGCAGATTGACGGATTCATTCCTATTAAAGGCGAAGCTATTCAAATACATCTTGTTTCTGACTCACATTGGGTAACATCTTCCAGCCTTGGTGGTAAAGTTACTGTGTATGATTGCCGTAAGTACAATGGCCATTTGCCATCTACTATAACTCATCAGTTATGTCAAGTATACAGAACAATGATTGAGGAAAGTGATGATAACCAAAATGCCTACTTAGCTGTGCATATTCCACAAGTACAAAGGCAATGTGGTAGCAATGACTGCGGTGTATTTGCTATTGCCTTTGCATTACATGCAGCACTTGGCCACTGTGTGGGAGATATTACATTTGATCAAAGCAAAATGAGAAACCATCTCCTACAGTGTTTCAAAACAAGAAAACTAACACCATTCCCGACTGTTGATAAAAAGGCAAGAAAAAGAGCAGAGAGTTATTTTGAAGTGAAAGTAGATGTCTTCTGCACCTGTATGATGCCCGATACGTATGGAGATATGGTGCAATGTGGCACATGTCAAAGATGGTACCATTTAAAATGTGCTAATCTACTCAGGTTTCCATCTGAAGACGAGTGGTGGTGTTGCTCTTCATGTAATTGACATTATACTGCTATTTTGTATTAATAACATTGCACTGATTTCGCATTGAATTAATCATCATCATTATGTACAAAGCTGAACAATTATGTTGTGCATCCTGTTAAAATTTTTACTTTTGGGTTTTAGTCTTGTATGTATTACTACATGCAGTTATGTAATAAATCAAGTAGCTGTATGCTGAAAAAATAACAAAGTACTTCAAGTATATGGTTCCGCAACGGGCCGACCGGTTACGTAACCAAACACACTGGTAATGCATCGGGCCAACCGGTTACGTAACCGGCTGGCATTATACATTGGTAATGCATCGGGCCGACCGGTTATGTAACCGGACGACCGGTTACGTAATGGGTGGCCCGTTACGTAACCGTCCAAGTTACGCATCCGTGCGGAACATATATATTTCACAATTTAACTATTACTCCAATACTCACCTAATATATATAGTTCGAAGAACTGGAGGGCCACATTTTCGTTGTCTGAATCTTCATCCAAACATATCCGAACTTCCAAGTCCGCAGTGATAGGATTTGTAAAATTCTTGCAGAACCACGGGAGGTTTGGTGGATCGCAGCACGTGACCTCATCATGACGACACAGTTGTCCATCCCACAGAACGTCAGCGTAGTACAACATCTTATAATTTATCGTTCCGTCGGCATTGCCTGACTCGCAGTAGTAATCAGATCCTACAAAATCAGGTGGGTATTCTCCGCTTGCGCATGGGCAGGCATCGATATCATTGTACTCGTTAAACCCTGCTGCATATGTGTACACGTGAGTTCTGTTTCCAGGTGACCCGTAGGTGATGCTAACCCCATCGACGTAGTACGTTTCCAAATTCCTTCCCAGTCCAGGGACGTGGATGCTGTCGAAAGCGTCAGTCGTTCCTATCTGATAGCCAAGGAACCTTCCACAAACCATTTGATAGCTAGCTCCGGAAGTGGTTATATAAACAGAGTCACAGTAAGAGCTGTCTTTCTTTTCGCACGACGCTCCTGCGGGTGATGTAACCTTTTGCCACGAATCAGGACATTGCTGCGCTGGATCGGACATATCCAGATAGCCGACCTTTACCCACTGCTGGCCTGGTACGTTAGGGAGACTAAATGAAGCAGCAAGATCTCCGAGCACCATGCTCAGAGCGCAGATAGTAAGACAAAATGGCCTCATATTGTCGCGGCTACTCCTGCTAGTGACCTGCAGGGGCGGCGGAAGGTATTTTAAAGTGGGGGGAGGGGGTAAGTCTATGAATATATAATTAGTGGGCGTGGTAGATAGTGGTTGCGCACGCGAAAATGAACCGCTTGTTGAGTAGTTACTTAACGGTTCACACTTTTAATATCATCCGATTCCAGTTCTCTTTGGTTATAATGTACAACACGGTTAGTTACGGCTAATAATAATTCTACTCGGTAAAGTTGGGGGGGTAAATACCCCCCCTACGCCTGGAAGCAGTATACTTGTTCAACAATTCTTATATGATTTAAAAAATAATTTCCGGTATAATTATATAAGTAATTATAATTATAATTATCGAGACTGAGTTACGATAGTAAGGAATTGACGTGTGGGCCAGTCCATCTGTAAGAGAGCTGGTGGCTCCACTACTTGCAGTGTAGATGTACTATTTGTAAGTTTTGTGAGGCTGGGGATAGCATGGTGGTTCTTAGTCTCGTACCCAGACCCTATTTATTGAGAAACAAGGTAAATAGGGTCTGGTACAACGCGACCAAATTTCGGTTGCAAGCGCTGGAATTTCGGCGGTACCAATCAGATTACAGGTATGCGTGGAATTTTAATATTGGGCGTGTCAATGTGCGCCGAGTGCACATATACATGGCTACGTATATGTGTACGCTTAGTGTTGTCGATCGAAGCGTTAGAGAGCTGTTGTAGAATCCTACGAATTTATAACAAGAGGCAGCAGTCACGAGCATTGCTAAGAGAAGAGATGTATTTGTGTCCCTTCCAACTGGTGTCTGAAAATCAATCTGCTGTGCCATTCTTAATTCCCCTGCTGTTTGACACCACCAGGAAGACTAAGGGCTCAATTATGACTTAATAGCTCTGATGAATGGTCAGGTTAGTTGGGCGTACATGTAGCCCGACCTTCGATCAAGCCCACACCTGACAGATGCGAACAACATTGTCCTTCCGCCAATACACGCGAAGGTCGGGCTACGCCCAACGCGTACATGATCTGAACGGTGGCAAAAACGTTGAAGAAGTTATGCAAAGAGAGTCAGGTGCATACTTCTGACCTCGAAATGCTTTTGTTAAATGCTTTTGTTCTCCAGACTGGATAAGTTGTTTAGAGGGAAGGGTTGCAGACAGAGAGGCAGGCTTGACCTGCTAACCTTAGACAAAGCCCCCTTTCAACACACTATGTGCCTCTCATGCCCTAGCGGGACCTCATCAAAAACTCGGCAACGTTACATTTCAGAGTTAACCGCTTTTAATTAATGTTGAAGAATGTGTATAATTAGATTTCTTACGTAGCTTGTTACATTCCTTTGCAACCGAAAATTGGTCGCGTTGTACCAGACCCTATTTACCTTGTTTCTCAATAAATAGGGTCTGGGTACGAGACTAGGTGGTTCTAGTGTTATACTGTCAGTGTGTGGGGATGGCTACATTGGTAGTGGGACGGTTGGACCCAGGGGGTTCTGCTACATGTTCATGTAAGTTCATTTGCAGTGAGGGCTAATACCCCCTTGATGGGGTGGGCGTATCCCTTGCCGCTATAACTTGCCCCCCCCCCCCCCCCCCCCTCGCTCCCAAATCCTGGATCCGCCCCTGCAGTGGAGCCATCTCGCTGCAAACGGAGTTGGCACTTGGCAGCCATGCACCATTTCAACCAAGGGAACTGAGCCACATGCCCCTGTAAGCTTTGCAACTTTCGCACATTTTAAGTCACAAAACATAGCATAATTGCGTAGTAACAAGACAAGAATTACTGGCTTCTACTATTTTAACCGGACCTATCTACATTATATGCATATGCATGCATGTATACATGCATGTATTACTATACTGCCATATAAACGCCATACTACATCAAATCGCATGCACTCGCGCGCATGCAAAAATGAAAAATGCCTCAAGTCATAGATACAGTATATAGGTTAAATGCTTTACTCATCATACAAAGGTCTGAATAGGCATCTTGGATTTGCTCTAACAAAACGTTCAACAATCATTTCAGGATTTATAGTTACGTTGTAATTTGTATGCATTAGTGCGAGTGATGCTAGGCGTTCTTCTCCCATTCTATTTCTCAACGACGTTTTGAGCCTCCGAATAGCAGGGAAAAAACGTTCCGCTTCTGAACTTGTAACTGGTAATATATACACCCAATACTTAAAAGAACTTGAATGCTTGAGAAAATGTCGGGGTCTGCATGTGTGTAGCAATTAACTAAGGTTTCAGGTGGATTAGATGTTTCCATTTCTTCCCACCAGAAAAGTAGAGTTCTGAGGGCAGTGAGGATCGAGGAGTATGATGGAAGGTTATTTTAACAGTTTACATACCAGTGCACATTTGACAGGTATTGCTGTATATATATATATAGGAATATCACGAGAGTTTGACAACTATTAAATAATGCAATGACAAGAATTCGCTGCTTGTGTATACACCTTGGAAATTCGACTTTACAAACTCTATTAGTATACTATAATCATGCAGATTAATACTTCATCACTGCATGTATTACAAAAATTTTATACTGACTTGCTAAGAAATTGCTAAGATGACTGACAAGTAATCCGACAAGAGCAAATGAGACGTATAGAATAATGCCTTTACACAGAAAGTATAGAGCTTTTGTGAAAGGGTCTTTGTCTGGCGCTTAAATATGACGTCGATAACAAAAGGCCTTTATCAAAGGATATAGAACCGGCTAGCGCCTAACGGATGCCACGATCCATTGCATAAGTAATCAACACATACGCGAATTGATTTTGTAATGGAGTCTAAGATGTAGTGAATGAATATTATTATCGACGGTCCTCTGCACGGGTACTGTGGAGGCTGATTCCATTGGGTAGTTGGTGGCTCATGATGCATGGTTCTATATAGATATAGGTAGTGCGGGTTGGTGGTTCTGGCATGTATAGTGAAGGGGCAGGCCTAATACGTGCAGTCTTTTAGTGATGTGGGGGCTGCGTCAGTAGTATGACCGCCGTCACTACCGTTCTCCATGCGTCTCCCCATCCCCGTAGCTATAGATTGTACATATCTTGAATATAGATCGTACCGCTCAAACTCGTCCGCCGAGTGAAACTTATACACAGAAGATAACGAATAACAAATGTGACAGCCATGGACGATAGATTAAATACTTACCATGCTGGCTATGCTATACAATGTCTCAGCCCACAGGACAGTTTCGCGTAACTGTCAATATAACTTGATATATTGCCCTGAATTTCAGTGGAGGGAAAAAATCAACGCGGTACCAAATTCAGTACTAAAAATTCTATAAAATCATTTTTAAACTTCAAAAATCAAGCCCTAGACAGTGGAAAAACCGGGAGAAAACTTTACTTCAATACTGCAGATGAAAAGGTCAGTTCTTTATTAGTGCGTGGACCGCGATTATGCACCATGCACTTGATTTGGCCACTACATCGCAATATACTTCCTCGATGCTGTCCCCCACTGTTATCTACTTCACTTGCATGTGGTTCTTAAAATGAACATTGAAATGTATTGACTCTGCCTGAGTGGAACTTCCACAGCGCGCATGCGCGTAATGTTGTGTTGTGGATTTGAGACATCCAAAACAACTATTACCCATATTCCGTTCTTAAGATACACGTTTCTAAAGTTTCTCCGCTCCGCGATGGCCAGACGGCATGGTAGACGTGAAATGGTGGGCAGGGCTTCTACACCACAGCAACCGATGTAGAAACCAACCCAATTCAGCTCTGAACTTTTAAGATCATTAACACATGTTTCCAAACTTCAGCTGCCCCAGACGCGCTCGAAGGCAGGACTGTGAAAAGGCATGCATCCCTCAAGCTGTTGTGGCGTAGCGCGACACCCCCTCCACCTTGCTACTGCATGCATGGTGTCATATAATGTCATCAGGACAATGTGGACAGCAAGAACCGAAGGTGTGTCAATTCCAAGCCACCACTTCAGTCAATACAATCTGGAACTCATCCGGATCACGGTGAAGGTTAACACTCAAACTGCTAAAGGTTACTTTGGTACCAACCACTTGAAAAATACATCAATTACCAAGCGCAGGTATATAGCCCTGCCGTTTACATGTACAGTATACAATGAATTCATCATAACCAATTGTGATTTAAATTAACTTCCATTAAAGGCTTTCTAATGCAACAATGCATGCAGCGGCTATGTTTTCGACTGCATTGCTTATAGCATGATAGTAACTGTGAATGCTGTATATAGAATTCATTACCGCTGCACGGGGGCTACTATCTTCCTGTTGTCGTAGAAATAAAGCCTTTAAAGGAACTTAACAAAATCACGATTGGTTTTGAACACTTTTTAGTGTACATATAAACGGCAGGGCTACGCTTTGCATGTAATTAATGCATTTCAGCTGGAATTCCCCCAATTAATCTACGGTCAGCTTTTGTTTATACGCAAGTAGCTCCGCTCAGCCTTAGAATCAGAACTGTGACCAATATATTATGGATTGCATGCATAAACTGCAAAATCGAGATCTGTTATTTACTATATATACATGTTACACGCAAAGCGTGGCGGATATGCGCAATCCGGGGATTGTCCTGCGCAAACCCTCACTGCAAAAACAGATTAATGCATGTCACTAGAAACAGTGAATAGGGCACTCGTTTTTGAGAAAACAAGTGCCCTATTCACTGTTTCTAGTGACATGCATTAATCTGTTTTTGCTGTGCTGGATCCATGCATGGTTTGTTTGCGCAATCTCGAAATTGCCCTTAATTGTTTTAACCTATAATCTACTCGCGTATCTCGTAATTAATGTTCAACTATACATGTATAACGAAGGCACAACAGTTGTATCGACTATACGTACGCCAGAGCCTGGCAGAGCCGTTGAGCGTAGACTGGTAGGCATTATTAAGAGCGGATCGATTGTTCCCTCAATACCCGAATATTGATGGTTGTAAAAGGCCCAGTGCCGGCAGTGGCTTCGCTTGAATCCAGCTTATTGGCGCCCGCTTATCACGATAGTGAGTGAAAGTCGTATCTGTACTGTCAGCACTTATGGGCGCCGGCTTATCACGATACATGATTTGAAGTTAAAGTATGTAAACTGAAGTACAGCCGTATTTGTCAAAAAGGAGATCAGGGAGCTAGTTTGTTGCGCTTAAAAATGGGACTAGTACCGACCGTTTGAAGTTTTGGGTGAAGTTGCACTTGGACTCTGATTCTGTGATGTGCTCTATTCACCAGCCAGCATTAGAAACATGATCTGCATTCGTAAATTGGTGAATGTGGAAGATTTTCTATGACAATGTCAACAAACGAGGTCATGTCAGTATTACATATGTTATAAAAATAATTTTAAAAAACTCTTACTCATACATGTACAGAGAAAATTGTAATTTCGTAGCTACACATGTATCTGTGTATGTTTTCAGTTTCAAATATAGATTCAGCATTCTTTGAATGTCTTCCACGGTCTATGGGAGTGGATATTCAGTTTGTGAGCCTGCAAGTGTCCCCTTTCTAGTTCTCAAATGTACTCGGCAGTGGTGATATCTGACTAGTGTCTCCAGTCAGGATGAAGGATAAATGCCTGCGAGCAGTGCTGGCAGGAGGGCTCACAACAGAGAACTTTACAGATGTAGTTACTTCAAAGTTTCTGGACTACAAAACTCAGTGTCAGGTCATTGGCAGGCACGCTGACCCTCAGTTTTGTGAAGTTGGCCTTTCCAGCAACCAAAGGAACAGTTGTGATGCCCTCAAGAACTGGAGCACTGGGAAATGATCAGGATCCAAGCATGCAAATGATAGCATGCACATATAGCTACAAAGCATAAGGGCCAACCTGTATGTGTCACTATGATGGAGGGAGGCAGTGCAGGTCCATGTGTTGGTGAGGCCAAGGTTTGTCACTGCGTTGCCCAGAGAGTCTTCCAGGACCAACACAACATACACCAAGTAACCAGTCTAAGTGTGGGAAGAGCGATAAAACCATCTATTGAATAAAGGTTCAAATTTTGGGCATGTGACATGACATACACCTGCTTCGCATGCTTAGCATAGGTACAAATGTAAATTAAATTTCTACCTCATCATTGATGAACCTCAAACTTTAGAGTCCATTACCTTTGAATCTGTATCCTTCCTGAACACTGGGAGAGCTCATGTTAACACTGGCTAGGGCTGGGGACCCATCAGGAGGCCTACCAGTCGTCCAGTCCTACATGGGACCAATGAGGGTGATACAGACACAACGGTGCAAGGGATGCCATCAATGTCTACTTTCACCGCAGCAGGGTTGATCCCAAAGCCTGTCCCCTTGATAGTGAGTAGGACCCTCCTTGGTTTGGGTGCACACTCAGTATGTCTGTAGGGGGAAAGGGACAAATTGCACTAGCATCCTGTTGTCAATTGAATTGAAAGCAATCGCAACTTCAAAGTGAAAGCCAACCATTGATTGGAATTTATATTAGTGGCCAGCATTATCATATTCTATTCTTTATTATACCAGTTACAATATCATAATATCACAAAGTCAACCATGTCAAAACTTTTGCCATGCTCATCCCGGTTCCAATGACACGACAATGGTTAGGGTTAAAGTTGATTATACTGGTACAGATTTTAATAGCTACAGTACTATACTCACCAGGGTAGATCTCGTACATTACTAGTCCCCAGTCCGGTCCGGGATACAGAGATTAGCTGTGGTTCCAGGAGGCACCCATGCCAGTGACGATTGCAGTAGCGTTAACTCCGCCCACTTGGGCTGCAGTCGTCTGACACGTGGGCCCGAACAGCTGATTAGTGTTTAGACCAGGTGTAACACATAGGCCATCTCCTGCAAACACTCGATTGTAGTTCTGTGATTGCGAGTTCCCTTGCAGTTGTATGGAAGAGTACAGTGGACCAGAAGTAGGCGTAACACTGTTAATCTGAGTATATGGCAGTGTGACTGTATATCTCCCCCCACACACATACATACACACACACAGACATCCTTCACTCATCCTGCGAAGATATACGTATCGTCATGTGTATTGTCGGTGTCGAAGCAGATTTTGACGCCCCACAGTCACAGATTTTGTCCCCTAATCTGCTGGCGGAAATTGTCCTCCTACTGTACGGCTTAATGTCCTCCGGCCCAGTCCCGCCCGCTTTTTGCATCGGGTCCTAAATATACAGTACACCCCCCATCCCTTTTCGTATCCATAATAATGGGGCCCGAAAGGTACGTACTACTACAGCACATACCCCTCCCCCCCATCCAGTCCCGCAGTCCGCCTATTAATCTCCATGCACACCTGACTTCTTGTCTACGGGCCTAAATATTTTCCCTTCTGCCTTGTAAGTATAGTCAGCATTATGGCCGGGTACGATCGCCACATGCAGCCACAAAAGACATGCATTGATTAAAATGGATATCAATGGTAGTAAAAATAAATAAAAATAAAAATAGCAGGTCACAGTTGATTGTGCAATTTCCTTATGTTTGAAATGGTTCTCTAAGAATGTCAAAGCCTACTTCTGTCTGCTATAGGATATTGCATTTGTCGTGAAAGTTAGGCCTAAATGAGTGGCGTATAACATGTACACTTATAGTATTTACTATAGGACCAAACTATGCAGAGCTTGGGATATGCGCTAATATACACAAAGGCTATGCGTGGATTTTAAGGGAGGAAGTGGAGGGGACGAAATCCACTAGCTGAAAGTGTCCCCCCGGACAGAATCCGAAAGAAAATAATTGGGGGCCGGCAAAATACGCCATGACACCGGTTGTGTAACATAATATTACTTGCAATACCATAGATATACATGCATGCATGTATACGTATGTAGCAATATACCAAATCATTATTAAGCCGCTTACTTACCAGTGGGGTAGTGTCCCAATTATATTGGAATGAGGAGTACTTCGAAGTGTAGTAGACCCTCTCACAAGGACAGATGTAGGAAGTGAGGGCGATGACAAACCCTCGGCTGCATCTGGGTACGGTGACGTAATGCATTCCACCCTATCAGATGCCGCAGTGTAACTATATAAAGAATGATACATAAAGGACGTGAGGTGGAGGAGGAGGGGCAATGTAAATAATCCGGTCACGGACTCACGGACTCACGGATAGCCTTACTCGTTCACTTCACAGGGAATTGTTCCAATGAAGACTTGGTTTGCAGCACTGTATGCGTCAGTGCTGAAACCGGAGCCGTATATCGACACCGTGGACCAGGTGCCTCCGGCGATGCTGCCCGATGTAGGAGTCACCGAACTTATTGCTGCAAAACCATAAAACTATATAAAAATTACATCCGAAAGAAATGCAACTGTACAACTTATGCGTCCAATGGCGCGCCGGCGTTAATTATATAAACTGTTTAAACGCAAATCATTTTTTGATTTCATACATATCATTACTGAAGTGATCTGTAATTTCATGCATGTCCGTCCCAAACTCATGCAGTGTTATGCATTTTGGTACAGTACATATAGCGCAACGAAAGTGAAGTTTGGCAGTTCTTCATTTGCTCGGCTTTACACCACTTTTATTTATGAATCCTATATAGCTGGGTAGTTCAGTGCACCATGGATGCACTACAAAATCACATAATCACATGTAATAATTAATATCGTCCTCGATTTAACCGCGATATATCGCAGCAACCCTGCTATCACTACGAATGTATAGCGATGTAATTTTTCTACTGAAATACTATATGGGGACTATACTATCGAGAGTTACGTCATAGTAACTCTCATATATAGGATTTGACCCCGATTGCCGCAGAAATCTGTATAAGTGTGCATGCGCTCAAAATATCTTATCAAGTGCCTGCAAGATAAGGCTGGTCTTTTTTCCCCCCATGCATAAAGGTGGTGTGATTTGTGACCAGCGTATTCTCCATGGATGCAGGTGGTGTGATTTGTGACCGTATTCATGCATATAATTTTAATTGATTGGTCTAGCGAGCTAGGCTGCGATTTTACTTATGCATTGCCATGCATGCAGGAATGAGTATATCCTAAGGGGCCGGGGCGGTTATACTTGTACCTATAGTGCATTATCTATACATGTACATGTATCTTTTAGCTTGCTGCGATAATAATCATGTATAATGCATCCATGGCTGCCTTGTGCACAGTGATGGACCCACGCATGCAGATCGTACGCAAAGCAGTGTGGGGCGGCAATGAAATACCCAGATGTTTATGAATGACATTGAATGTGTATGATTGCATGGAAAATTCATGGCGACTATGTCAGATATAAAATACATTCACGCAGTAGGTTTTAGCCAAGGTGCTGGGCTTGTATCTATCAGCTATCACCTATTGGCAATAAAGATATATGTATTATGGCGTCAGCCAGTATATTGCAGCTTAGCTTGCTGTACACATGCGCATATCAGTGCATGTCCCTCCCGTGCAGCTCTATTATGGTGTAAATCATGCAAGCTATTGCCGTGCATGTGTACATATATTTCACTGACAGGTTCGTCGACCCGATGTGAGTAATTATAGCTGGTAATTTTTTGTCACAACATACATGTATCCACCATCATATAACCACCATACAATAACCACCATATAACAACTTATATATAGGGTATAGATATAATATTCAATGTAATTATTATTTTATTTTATACATGTATATTAGCGAGGCGCATGTACGTGACAGTACTTCGACGCGCATGTAGTATATACATGTATAAACACAGCAGATTGAGCTCAGGGATATACGTACACTCAAGTAACTTACATAGTTGAGCAAGCGACAAAGGCAAGTGTGAAAAAGCTGTCAACACCTGTAACAAGAGGTGCACATACAACCCATTCGGCATTTTAGTACTTGCTGTGCCGTTAATTAGAGCTTATTCGCATGCGATCCGAAAGGGTACTACAACATAAAGTATAATAAAAATTTAGTGATCTGAGCACGTGCATGTATACGCGACTCTTATACTCCCCCCTCCCTCCCTCCCTCCCTCCCTCCCTCAAATCATAACAACGTGGCAATCACGCTCTGTAGGCTACAACTAATTACATACGAATTTCTAGATCTCTGCATATCATTCACTGTGTTCAAACAACAGAAACGTATATTAGCTTTGCATCAATGTAAATTAATAAATTCGGCATATGCTTACTGCAAAAGAGGGGGGCTAATCAAATTTTGATTTGCAATTGACTGATCAATAACAATTAATAACATTCTGCTACAGAATTGATACATCAATTCTGTATCAGAATGTTACTGATCAATCAATTGCAAATCAAATTTTGATTCTACGCGTTTTTTTTTGCTGTGGCTGCATGGCACTGATGACTGTAGTACTTGCTGTAGTACCACATATATACACACTGATACTGCATGGGCAAGTACATTAAAGATCGATGTTCACTAAAAGTCCCCATCCCTACACTCTTCTCGCCTTATAATTAGTATCGATGATTTCTTGTGGGGGTAGCACTTGGGTGGAGCCACTTCCTGAACCATTTCATCTACTGTTCCTTCAGTTCCTATCTTTACCTCCTCCTTGGTCGTTTTTAGCTGGTCTGTACCTTGATCATGCAGCCTCTTGTGTACTTCCCTGCATGTTACCTGGACAGCAGAAAAGTTTGATTTCTTAGATCATAGGGGATAAATGCCCACTCTCTCACATTCTATTCATGTTGTTGCTTTTGCTCTGCCTGCTTTAGTTCCGCTCTGTACTCTATATAGGATTTGCCAAATCAGTTTCCCCTGAAGAAATAATTTTGCATTAGTGACAGTGTGAGTATAGTGGCGCGATATGATAACAAAGATGCACTTAGCCTGCGTTGCTAAAATTGTCCATCCTAGGTCTGCACAAACCTCTCCACAAGCCCATTTGTAACAGCCAGGGTGAAATGGAGAGCTCAGTATATCTTTGATTCCATGCATTGACAGTAAAGTTAATTCTTTGAATTCCTTGGCCACAAGTTATGCATGGACATTATTGAAGACAATTTGTTCCAGTACAATGTAATCCAATATATGTCCCTACATCTCTATGTTCTTTTGTGTGGAAGTATCTGCTATGATAAACACCACTGGCTACTTAGCATTACCATCAACTACATGTAGTAGAATGAACATTTTTAATTTTCCCGGTCCTGTAGATCCAGAGATGTAATGGAACCAAGCTTTTACCACCAAACAAGCCTCAGATGCACCTACAATCTTCTCAATATCCTGATCAATCTGTGGCCAGCATAAATGACTACTAGCTATGGCTTTTGTCTTTGACACATCTGGGTGATTGTCATCAAACATTAGTAGTACCCTCTCCCTCCGTTTGGTTGATATGAGTACCCTCATACCCTACAACAGTGAATCATTCTCTTCCACAAGTTCTGGCTGAAGTATACAGAATAGCTGCAGGTACTGTCCCAGGCCACTCATTCAGCACATGACCTAGAAGTAGTTGCTTATCACAGGATAATAATTGGTTGCATTCCTTATCTGGTCTGCCATTACTGGCAGAGTCTCTAACTGTGACACACTCAACACACTCTGTTAATTCCCTACCTTCTTCATCCTCTTCTTGTACCTATAGGGGTAACCTGGATAGTCCATCTGCATTGCTGTGGTCCCGAGTGGGCTTAAACTTGATCTAATAGGAATATGCAGACAATATTAGGGTCCATGCATCTCTGCTGTTTGGAAGCTGCCAATGTTGGAACACATGTTTTTTGGTCCTAATACTTATGATCCTAAATATTTGACCATAAAAATATAGGTGAAACTTTAAAAAAAATCCCAAACATTAAAGCTAGTGCTAATTTTTCCACCTGAGCATAATGACATATATTCTGCCGGCAGTAGATATAGAAAGCTGGAGAACTGAAGTGAGGCAAATGCAACAGGTACTGCTCCAATATCATGTGAAGATGAATCAGCTGCCAATGTCAGTAGTAACTGTGGGTCATAGTGTATCAGTACGTCATCAAAACTCAGTAACTATTTGCCTCAGTTAATACATGCCACTTCATTCCAGAACCTTCTTCACCCTCTTCCTGTACCTATAAGTCCATCTGCATTGCTGTGTGTCCAGAGTGGGCTTACACTTGATCTCATAGGAATATGCAGACAGTACCCAGGCCCATCTCTGCAGTCTGGAAGCTGCCAATATTGGAACACCTGCTTTTGGATCTAGTATCGTTGTCAAAGCCTTGTGATCCGTTAGAAGGGTAATTTCCGTAAAAATATAGGTGAGAGAACGTGAGGCAAATGCAACAGGTCTTTCTGACTTATCTGGTAATACATGAAAAAATACCATATGAAGCATAAGATGCCATGCAATGTCAGCGGCAACTGTGTGTCGCAGTGTACTAGATGTAGGACATCGTTAGAACTCAGTAACTGTTTGCCTTAACACATATCATGCCACCAGAACAACACAAACTTTCGTAAGAGGTGCCAGATGCATAGACAAGTTAGGGATAAACTCTGCATAGCAGTTTACTAATCCCCAAAAGGGTTTCAATTCTGTCACTGATTTAGGGGCTGGAGCATTAGGAATGGCACCCCACTTACTTGGCAGTTGGTGCAATCCCCCAAAAATTTACACTAGAAACCAGACAAACATACTTTTCCTTGCAATTTGAATATGGCAGAGCTTTAAACACTTCAATACTTCCTCTATAGGTTCCCCTTAACTTCTCCCTGTGACCAAAATATCTTACCACTTGTGGCAGTACCCCTTGTAACACAGTATCCAAGGAACAATGCAGGAGCTTATGCCACCCCAAAAGGCATATCCTGCATGGTGTATTGAAACAGACCCTTACATGTATGTGTATTAACTTGCATGTACATAACTTTTTTGATTGCTCATCCAAAGGTATAACTGCTGGTATATATATGCATTGGTGAGGTCTAGTTTTGTAAACTGCTTACCCGCTGCTAACTTTGCAAATAAATCACCGGGTTCAGAGTTACTTAAAAATCTCCACACAAGCAATTTCTTGAATGATTGATCTATATCAGAATACAGGTTGCATGTTCTCTGCTGCCATAAATTGTTTCAGTTAGCGTTGTTTATCGCACTTGCATTAATCGTTTTATAGACCTTCTTTGATTATCACTGTAGTAATCAAAACTTATTATGAGACTTTGTGCTCCAGTAATGAGCTATAAAGTGTGTGAGTAAATGCTAAAGAAGCAACTGCATCAGTACAGCAAGTTTGCCAATGCCCAGCACCATCACACTTTTTCATACTCCCTGGTTCTTATTATCTGGTTATGACTTTTTCAACATAGGCCATGTACACTTACTTGTTTCAGTTTTGAAACCATGTGTATGTACATACGTACCTCGCCCCGGTCCAGTGGCGTATCCAGGATTTCTGTGAGGGGGGTACTGGAAGGGGAAGTCCCAGCCAGGGGGTGGGTGCGGGAGGGGGATGTGGCCCCTCCCGCGCGAAGCGCGGAAGCTTTTGAAGAAATATTGTACATGTATTTGGTTTATCAGTGAAGCCACGTGGTTTCACGTGCACCATGCAGTAGCAGCTAGCTCTCAATAAATATTAATTATAATATATATATATATACACCGGTATATAGCTGTGAGTAAAACAAACACAACATAATAATATCATATTCAATTTGGTTAATTAGTTTTGTCATAGGCTGTTTAGATTTACCACACTTATACATGTACAAGTGCGGGTCCACCGAGGGGGTCCTGGGGGTCCGGACCCCCCCCCTCAGGACCCATGATGAATATAATTACTATCAATACCCCAGTCGCGTGCGCATAAAGGTGCTTCGTGCTTCGGTGCATTGTTCCTCGACGACGCATCGTTTAAAAGCGTCGCTTTGTATTCTTCGTATATCATATAGGCGTCGGAAGGTGAAATTTAACCGGGGTGGGGGGGGGGGGGGGGGGCTGATTTAATTTAATACGATGACATCGTTCGTACACGCGACAGTGACATAGAGACAATGTACTAGTACTATCTCTGGTGACGCATAAAATTGCATGCGCGTCGCCTATGTGATTCGCGATTTTTTTTCTATAATTCACTTGACCAGCATTTATACGTGCCAAGAGCTACAATGTAGGTGGTTTTCAAATTGCAGGCTATATACATGTAGGTCCGCTGTAGATTTATATATGCAGCTGATGTACAGGGGACGAAATAGAATACTGTTCATTGCTTGAAGTAGGTCATCTGAGTATGATGCAAATTTTAAGTGGCTCAAGTATCGAAGTAATAACTATTAACCATAGATCTACCGCGCTATGTTAACGCTGGTGTTCGCCGAAGCTAACATTTATCTGTGTGTACCTAGGTTAACAGAGCTAGTTGTAAAATTAATTAAGCTAATTAAACCAATAATTGTTAAAAAATATCATTCAGAAGGTTTTAGTAGTGATATTTACATGTACATGTATATCAGTGTAGACAACGCATTACAAGTTCAGTATGTACAGCGTTCATTTCATTCGTATTTTGTACGCCATCAATGCTACAGCTAGGGGTTGGCAAGCCCGATTGAACCGTTTCTAACGAAACTCTGTACGCTTGTGGTAGGGGGAAAATACAACCCATTTTTGTGATCGAGTCGAGGGTAAAGGTGATAGTTATGGTTGACACTTGCTATTAATCCAATAACGTGCTGCTTCTGCAGCGCGATAGCCGATCGATGCCTTTGCCCACACAAGAAGTAAGAGCAACACCGATTTTGAATTGTTTACCCACTGTGAAGGATATGAACACAGCACGAGGTAGGTGCGGAAACAAAAATCCGCAACACCACAGCATTAGGTTTTGTCCGTATTTTAACGGATGTTTACCCAGGTTAACGCTCTGTTTTGTAAATCGACGGCAATGGTGACCGCTGCAGTGTAATTGCACATTTTCATACGATAGATGTATCACATAAAGTAAAAATTATGTTCCAAATGGATGCCAAACACAACCGACGTTGTTTGGTTGCTATGCTTCAAAAGATGGTGTTCAAAAGACATCCTATAGCATGTGTTTCATTGCTAGAATATAGGGGTAGTGTGGTTTAAATTTGTGTTGAATTTATAAGTAATACCGGGTTTGGATTTATACGTGCCAAGCGGGGATGTGACCAGTAATGGTTTCTTAACATTTTGTGAGTTAATAAACCTAACTATAATTATTTAGTAAAGCTACATGTATATGTACATACATGTAGCCGGTCGTGTTTCTGTTATGACAACCATTTATTCAACAATGGTCAAGATGGCGACGCCAGTAACCGAACATTGTTCAAAGGCTTCCCGAACTAGAAAAGTCTACATGTATGTAATGGAAAAAACAAATGGCATGAAAATGTGTATCAATGTGCTGCAAATCATAATAAAGGGTGGCAACTAAATTTTTCGTTTTAAGATTCAATTAAAAAACAGCGAAATACAATGATTAGGTCAATAAACATTGATTCACAGCCCTATGCGGCCATACATTTTGTGGACAAACCTATAGAAATATTGAAAAAGTGCCGTAATGCCTTAGCAACCACCCTTGACAACCGACAACCTTACAAACTTTGCACTACGTGTTAACATGTTTGGAACTTGTCGCCATTTAAAGGCCATACATGGAATGAAGTACCTTTGTTCTATTAGTAGCCAATGTCACATGGCCTAGTTTTCTCTCCACTGCTTCCTACAAGCGGCCATTTTTTGACGAACCCATCGACTTCAACGTACTTTTTCGACCACGCAGACAAATTCTGCTCCCCAGATGGAAGCACAGAACAAAAGGAGACAGAAGGTACTTACAACATATAGTATGGAACTGTAGCCATACATTTTCTTCGCGATGGTATACGCGTGTGAAGTATACTGTGGTTTGAGCCGTGGTAACTATTAATAGTGCATGTGCGTATGGCCGTGTTTGAAAAGGGATAGAATGCCTATCCACGATTATGTTGCTTTGTTTGGCGGTGGAATTGCTTCCACAATCCGGGGTGCAATGGATAGCCTGTGCTCTTGCATTGAACAATAAGTGAGGGGTGTGGACCTTGTTGTAGATACATTGATAAGTTCTCTGTGTGGGCATGGATAGTCAGGATAGACTCTACCCCCTGTTAACCAAGTAGACCAAAGCCTGCACCCGTCCACCTTGCCCATTGTTATAGATAAGATCAATGTCCTAGCCATCATCAAGTAGCCTCATGTGTTAGACAACCATTGATCCTCTTAGTGTCTCCATCATTAAGACTGCATCCCCCTTTACCTACACTTCTCAGATGTGCCTACCCATATGTTATGGGAAGGAAGTGACTACTATTCTGACCCTAATCCATTGGTCCCTCCAGCTGTTCCTGCATGTTCTCAGCATTCTAAGTGGAAATGGACTAGGGACAATTTAACTTAATGGGTATAAATGTGAAGCCATTAGTAGTACCTTCTCTTCTACTACCCTCTCCTCCCTGCCCTCCCTCCCCTTCCTTCCTCTCATCCCTCCCCTCCCTCCCTCCCTCTCCTCCCTCCCCTTCCTCTCCTCCCGTCTCCTCCCTCCCCTCCCTCCCTTCCCTCTCCTTCCTCTCCTCCCCTCCTCCTTCCCCTCTCTCCCTCTCCCCTCTCCCTCTCCTCCCTCCCTCCCCTCCCTCTCCTCTCTCCCTCTCCTCTCTCCCTCTCCTCCCTCCCTCTCCTCTCCTCCCTTCCTTCTCCTACCTCCCCTCTCCACTCTCCCTCTCCTCCCTCCCTCTCCTCCCTCCCTCTCCTCCCTCCCTCCTTCCCCCTTCCCCTCTCCCCTCTCCTCCCTCCCTCCTCCTTCCCTCTCCTCTCTCCCTCCCCTCCTCCTTCCCTCTCCTCTCTCCCTCCCCTCCTCCCTCCCCTCCCTCCCCTCACCACCCATCCCCCTTCCTCCCTTTCATCTCCTCTGCTCCACCTCCCCCCTCCCCCCTCTCCTCCCCCTCTTCTCCTCTCTCCCTCCCCTCCCTCTCCTCCCTCCCCCTCTCCTCCCCTCTCCCTCCCCTCTCCTCCCCTCTCCCTCCCCCTCTCCTCCCCTCTCCCTCCCCCTCTCCTCCCCTCTCCCTCCCCCTCTCCTCTCCCTCTCCTTCCCTCTCCCTCCCCCTCTCCTCCCCTCTCTCTCCCCCTCTCCTCCCCTCTCTCTCCCCCTCTCCTCCCCTCTCCTCTCTCCGTCTCCTCCCTCCCTCCCTCTCCTTCCCCTCTCCCCTCCCCTCCCTCTCCCTCCCCCTCTCCTCCCCCTTGCTCACCCTCCCCTCTCCCTCTCCCTCTCCTCCCCCTCTCCCTCCCCCTCTCCCTCCCCCTCTCCTCCCCTCTCCCTCCCCTCTCCCTCCTCCTCTCCCTCCCCCTCTCCTCCCCTCCCCCTCCCCCTCTCCTCCCCTCTCCCTCCCCCTCTCCTCCCCTCTCCTCCCCTCTCCCTCCCCCTCCTCTCTCCCTCCCCCTCCTCCCCTCTCCCTCCCCTCTCCCTCCCCCTCTCCCTCCCCCTCCTCCCCTCCCTCACCCTCACTCTCCTCCCTCCCACCCATTCTACCTTGTTACACTTTCCCTTCTATTTACTGTGCTACACTAATGCCAGTTTAAACAGAATTCTCCTTATACACTTATAACTACACTGTCAAAGTACTGCTCATACACGTCACAAGCACCGAATGGCACTTCCAGTGGGTGCCATCAGGGGGTGTATACTTATGGTAACTCTGAACATTGATAGAATGCCCTCCCTTTCTTCCCTGTAGCCACCAAAGGCTTCCATAGACTCTGCAACGTTTCTGGAGCTGGTCTCTGTGGTAGGCTAAGTGACCGAACAAAGCAACTGAAGCCGCATTTATTCATAGCCAAGCAAAACCGTTTATTGTGTGATGAAAAAAAAAGTATGGCTGCATCTGAATGGTGTTACTGTACACCTAATTGTGTGTAGTTGACGATGCGGCATACCAACCGTCTTGAGAATTTGTCTGTGCTTTGGTGTTTTAAGCCTAAAACTACCCCTCTCCCTTACGATATCCGTATATAAATTGGCTGCGCGTTATTAAGGATTGCGCTAAGAAGAGTGCGCATATGGTATAATCTCTACTACGATGATACACCAGTTAAATGGGAGGGATGAACAGGTATTCGATGGTAAAATGAACAAGATACGGCTCTCTCAAAAAACGCCATTTTAATGAGGCCATGGCGCATCTAGCCGCAATGGATTTTTTTGGTTTTCGGTATTGTCTAATTATGGACCCTTTTGTCCAGTCGCAAAGGGCTGTGGATTATGTGTACATGTATATCTAAAGGTTAAGTTGCTTTCATAATCCATTTGACTTTTTACTACATGCTTTTTTGTGTGCTTGTGTTATTCCACACATGAAGTCACTGGGAATCCCCATGGTTCCTCACACAATTGTCCTGTCACAAATATTTCGCTCGGGGCAAAAGATGGTCTAGTGGGTCTTGGAGGATTAGTTGATCTCACTGTCAAGTGTCCCCTGGCTGGGTCACCAGAACCTAAGGTACAGTAACCAGGGGGGTCATTCTATCCTGGGATAAAATGACCCAACTGGAATATGGTACCATCCCCTCCTCCCCCACCCTCCCATCTCTTCGTTCACAATCCCATATAGCATATTACAGTTTACATTTGCATGGTTTACGAGTTTAATTCTGCTGTTACCGTTACTATTTCCAACAACAGAAGTGGGTGTCAGTATACATGTAAAGCAGTCTGATGCTATAGAAAGCATCTGCTGCAGTGCCTAGAGACAAACACTTCTCCATAACAATGCAAACAACAATGGTACAAAGATGTTTGCAGGGAAGAGTTTGATGTGTATAGCATGTGCAGAATGCTGGTGTTATGGTAACAACTGGCATGGTTGTGCACAAAATTGTTCCTGCAGTTTGACAGTGTCATTGTGTGTAAATGCATGTATTTGAAGTAGGATCAAACGTTCAGATGCAGAATTCTAGAAGAGATTCACTAAAGGAAATCAAAATGCTAGACAAACATGCAAAGTACTTTAAATTAGATCAAAGAGAATGAGACTATCATATCAATGGGAAGAATAGTCAACGTGGCTAGATTTTAAAACTTTATTCAAAACTACTAATATTTAGAAGCCATTTTAAAGGAATGGAGTCAGTGATAAATGATTTCATCTACTCCTCATGCAAGTGTGCTTCAGCAGATCGCATGCATGCATGTAGAAAATAGCAAATTGAATTTGTACATAAAAAAGAAGCAATGATTATGGTGTAATATGCAACTGCTCTCTTTTTATGATAAACAACGTGACAGTTATGCATTCCGCTACTGTGCCTTGAGATTGTGCAGTTGTTGAACAACGAGTTATTACATTGTAGTACAAAAACCTCTTTTGCTGCTATGACCATCTCTAAGAACAAACTGTTCTTTATCAGTACACTGTTCTTGATCAGTACACTGCTTCTGAAAGGAAACATGTCCTCTAATGAAAACTATATGTTTTATAAACTATTTCACTATCCTTACGATAAATAACAATTCATATAACACTATCAGCAACATATTTGTGTTGTACACAATGCACATCCTTGCAATTGGAGGTAGATGTTGTTGGGCTGAATAATATGTTTTGTAAGATTTGTTGTGATGTAAAAAAAAAAGCTCAATAGTTTGCTACTACATGTAGTATATGTTCAATCCTCAGTACAGATTAATATGTTGTATTAAGTATTATATGTCATTGTCTTTTTTATTTCAATATAGTTATACATAAATTGCCTTGTCATGCCTTGTGTAGGCCGACTGGCAGCCAGAAATGAAATTTGTATTAAATTTAGGAGTTGGTGCTGATGCATGCTAGTTAATATTTGTGGAAGCACAGTACCCTTAGGCTCTTGTATACATTTACATGCATGCCTAATATCCCCCTCTGTCATTATTTTTTACTGTGATGCATACTGTTATAATATTGATCAAAACAAGAGTAGTGCAGGGATGGAACTATGTACCTAAGCTTCTTGCTTGAACTATCTGTTTCATTGTGCCTTCACCATATCAATAGGCAGGCCTATAAAAAAAAAAACATGATACATTTAACTCAAAACTTATAACTAATTAACAAATTTATAAACCTAGTTAATTTTGAAAAATTACAATCAATGTGTGAGTCGATTGATTGACCAATCAATCCAACCACCAAAAACAAGTTGTGAAGTCATCATAAAAAATGGATGTAAAAAGAAGTTTTCTTTGTACTTAAATTTAATAGAGCACTTACAGCCAATGTTTCAAACACCTGAAAATAGGGAATAAACAATTCATAATGACCAACGAAAATAGTAGTTCATTTGGCATAGAAGTAAAGCCACATTTATACCTCATTGACGATCGATGGCAATATCATCAGATTTGGGATTGAGTTCTCTGAAGGTCATCCCTAGACTGGAGGCTAGCTGCTGTCCTCTCTCGTGGCTCACAATCCTCTTGTGGTGCTCCCCTCCATTGTCAATCCCTACTAGCATTATTCTCACCCAAGCAGGCTCTTCACGCCCCTAAGAATAAAGATGTAAATGTATTTGCATATTCTTTGCCTTGAAAGCAAATGATATCAAATCAAATTAATCATGTGATAGGAATATGCATTATAATAGTTTCAGACGGTAACTTTGAAATTATATTGAGTGTCACCTGATGGTTTCTTATTTAGCTGTTCAATGTTATAGATTTTGGCATGCTCTAGGCCATCTTGCATTATAAAAGAACTGCCTAAAATATGAAATCACATATGTGCATATACATAGTGAAGTATTTAACGTTTTCTTATGGGCATCAACCTAATGTTCAATGCATAGGTAATAATTGATTTACAAAATGTAATTTAAATCCATCATTAAGGGTAAAAATAATCATTAGAATTGTAATGTATCAAATCTGACACTTACACACACAAATAAATGTAAACAACGAAACTGAAAGAACAATAGGATTATAGCTACCACTGATTTGACTCACCTCCATAATCACTTCTTGGAAATTAGGTATCATGTCAAAGGACTGCTGGCAGGCTGTATCATAACAAATCACGAATCCCTAGAAAGCACATGTGCATAAGGATATGTACAAATAGGTACATGTATATGATTGTGGTACTTGAATTGCAGCTAATTGTATGTATCATGCATTAAGTAAAATTATCTCACATGGGCTGAGGATCCAATCCATCTTGAAGATCTCTCCTTAGCAAAACAATATTCATCCGTGCTACGATCAGTTGCATCCCTACATGAGGAATATGAAGTCAGCTTTGCGTACCTGCCCCTTGTTCTCATATTATTGACCCACATCAGACGGAATGTTATTGTTTTCCCTTGTAGCTTGATGGTTTTGATGGACATACCTGGTGATGAGATTAAAATTTGTAAAGTTCATGGTTACCTACTTAGGAAACATGAAAAAACTTGTAACGTTGTAGGTAATATCATTAACTGTACTCATGCACTGTATCTCGTTTCTTGTCACATTGAAACAGATTTAGGTTTTCTTAGTTTAGGAGATGTGAAACTTCAATTAAAAATACTGTTTTGTATAACTGTTTAATCCAATATACTTTAGCAGCACATAAATATACCTTTTTTTGAGGGTATTTACTCCGCACCTACGTCTACATGTATAAGCACCGGTATATATACCTTGCTGATCTATGAGTGTTATGATATGTGCATGCACCTTCCACTACATGTATACAGTATAGAAGCAATGATTTATTTTCGCTATAGAGACCAAATCGAAGTAAAGCAATATGGGGATCGTGACAGACTAGGCGAACGTACAGTTACATGTTAGATACGCCGATACCAGACACTCCCACATATATAGAGCTCTTTCATCGCGTGATTTAATAGCATTCATCATCTAATTAGCCGCCATATTGGTGCTCGTTTACTATGGAGAAGTATAGGGTTAGGTGTGTTACATTACTTCAGAGTGTCCTTTAGACGTATATTATTGTGCTCTAACACAAAAATAACATTTGCAAAACATACGATTTTTACCTGTGCCCTCGGAGCGTGAGTAACTTATCAAAAAGTACCAAAAACCGAGCATAAACCTATATATTTCCATAGTAAACCAAGCACCAAGATGGAGGACAATAAACGCAATTAAAGCCCATGCGTCGTGTGACCACGAAAGAGCTCTATAGTTAGACACGCCCAATTTTTTGGCGTACCGTACGCGTGTGTGCCGGACCTGAAACACCGCCGCAAACAACATATACCTATAGTATGTAGATCGGGCTTTCGTACAAATGCAAATAAATACCATTTTGTTGACAACCAACGTGTAAACAACTGCTTACAGTACATGCAAGTACAGTAGGCCTAGTCCTGGTACATACATGTACATGGCTCGGAGGAGACTTATTGTAGATATATAGCGAAGGAACAATGCCCTTCCAGTTTCACCGCCTCCAACCATGAGAAAGCTAAATCAAATAGCAGAGGCGTTGTTGTCCGTCATGATTGCGTCAGAATGGGCGTGGCTAATTATTTTTCATACTTATATTAGTTATATATAGGTATTACCTCATTAATGATCGATCCTTACTCATCGACTATCTACAAGCCACTGCATAAATTGAATTTTTAATTACATGTCTGAGTACCGGACATTTACTCCGGACTCCGTGTCTTCGTAAGTTATTAGTCACTACACTGCTCATACCGTGGCCTGACTTTTCAGACATCATATGTGACATCTATATATATATACCGCTAAATTGTTACAATCAACTGTGGTGGAATAAGACAAAGCTTTTCCATTCATCCAACCGCGTGTTGTTATATTTGCCGGATTCTTTGATCACTTGATGTATACATGTATAGACATGCATGTCATTTATAATTGGTTGCAGTTATGTGTACTGACATGAAACACGATGCAGATATAATGCACAGAAATGGTATATAGATGTGTTACGGTGAAGGTACATGTATTGCAGCGATAACTCAGTTCAAATGCTCAAGTACCAGTCTCAGCCGGAATTATAGTAATTGCATAGGTTTATATCATAAGCAAGCAAATGCTATTGAATTGTAAAAACCTATAGATTTTTATTCATGCAAAATTGTCACCTTTTCTCGCCATCCGGTTACCTTGGCAACCAAAATTGTACCGGGCGGTACAATTTTGGCTGCCTAAAAGTGTACCGCCCGGTACAATTTTCGCCCGCTGACATGCCTCTCATGCACGTTGCACAATGTATTATTGTATATAAGTCAGTCAAGTTAAATAATTGCACTGATCAGTATTGTAGTGCTCTTTCGGATCACCAATCTGTGCATGCAAATGAGCTCATATTAGCGGCACAGCAAGTACTAAAAATGCCGAATGGGTTGTATGTGCTCCTCCTGTTCCAGGCGTTGACAGCTTTGTCGCACTTGCCCTTGTCGCTTGGTCAACTGTGTAAGTTACTTAAAGTGTGTGCATGCATGCAGCTGTAGCTGATTGTCGATCGCGACCGTCTATACGTGCATGTTGGCATGTAGGCAGTGACATGCGTGCACCTATCGTAAGTAACAAAACAGGAACAAAAAACCTATCAGTTAGATCTATAGCTATAGCTGCATAGTGCTTGGACGTACACGTACATGTACCGAGGATAATTGCGCGGACTGAATATCCACGTTGTATACATAAACAGAGCTAGGCTAAGCGATAATTAAAAAATACATGTAAAACTGGGCGAGCTATATACATGTAGATACTGATATACATGTATAGTATAGATGGTTTCTACGAATTATTAAAAGGGGGCGAGCCCACCGTATAAGAGGCCTATACCAATTATGATATTAGTACTGTAACTTGAGAGAGCTACTGCATCATGCCTTTGCGATGAATACTATCCTATTGCAGTGTATCCAATAGGTGATAGGTGCAAGCCCAGCGCCCTTGCTAAAACTTACTGCGTGAATGTATTCTACGTCGCCATGAATTTCCCAGTCCGTACGGCATTCATACACATCTGATAGATTGCTGCGGCAAATTCATATCTATAGTCCCCATGCACAGTAGCAGGATTTTAACCTTTTCAATTGATAAATGCATCATTTTAGAATACGTTTGCCGAGACAGTTGCTAGTGCTACCACTCGTACCAGGGTTGCCGCGAAATATATACATGTACATGTAAACGGACGTTTGACATGAATTATTCATGATTGAAGGTCGATCATGCAGCGATATTGTATCATATATATATGCATGCATGCATGCATGATGCCTTAGAAAGATGGAAAAAACCAGTACTTAGGCATTCGAAAAACACATACAATAAACGTCATATTTTGATTTCACAAGTGGAACTGTTATATTTTTATTTCATGTCTGCATGTACTGGACCATAATTGATCACTTGTAATAACGTTGCCATTGGCATTGGACTTGACGCAACAGTTATATAGTACGTATACCTTAGGCTGGTAATTTATATACTTTTATCGTTTCCAGCAATAAGCTGGGTGACGCCTACATCGGGCAGCATGGCCGGAGGCACCACGGTGTCGATATACGGCTCCGGTTTCAGCACAGACGCATACAGCGCTGCAAACCAAGTCTTCATTGGAACAATTCCCTGTGAAGTGATCGAGTAAGGCTATATCCGTGAGCCCGTGGCTGCGATTTATTTATTTACGGTTCTCCCCCCCCCCCCCCCCCCCCCCCCCCCTATACGTATCAATATAGTTACACTGCGGCATCTGATAGGGTGGAATGCATTACGTCACCGTACCCAGATGCAGCTGATGGTTCGTCATCGCCTTCACTTCCTATATCTGTCCTTGTGAAAGGGGCCTACTACACTTCGCAGTACTCCTCATTCCAATACAATTGGTACAATACTCCACTGGTAAGTCAGCTAGCATTTAAGGGATTGTAACCGGTGTCGGAGCAGATTCTGTCCCCCCGCAGATTTTGTCCCCCCGGACATAATCTGCTAGCGGAAATTGTCCCCCACGGACATAATCCGCTAGCAGATATTGTCCCCCCACCGCAGAAATTGTCCCCCTTCCCCCCTTCAGTAGGTGATCGATACTCCAATACGTATATAGCCTTTGCTGCACATTGTATGGGTGATCGATGCTCCGCTTTTGCTAATACGTATAGCCAGTGCTTGCCAGGAAGTGAGATCAGACCCATCCTTGGTATACGTATCACGTCCCATAAGCTAACAGCCCCGCCCGCTTTTTGCATCGGGCCCGAAACATACCATTTAAAGTTTTTCGTATCGGGCCCGAAAGGTACGTATATCGGGACCTACGTTAGTAGGTAGAATGTATAAACTAGTAGTACTTCCCCCCCTCCCAGTCCCGCAGTCCTATCAATCTATCTCCCCGCCAGACTTCTTGGCCCTCTGCCCTTCTAAGTTGTACGTGGTGCGTTTTGCAGCTGCTAGCTTTCAGTATAGTCATGAAGACGGCCGGGTACGACAGCCACTTGATTTGTCTATAAGTTATATATACAACATGTATTATTATGGTGGAGATCAATGGTAGTGAAAAAAAAAAAAAAAAAACAGGTCCCTTAAAATTAATTGTGCAATTTCCGTTTACGAAATTACCTAGCCTCACTACTGTTCTACGTGTGTCAAAAAGGGTATAATTAGAACATTGCCCTTATGTACCGGAATAATGGCGTCAATAAGCTCATTATCTCAGTACACAGTTCGGAGTCATTTTTTAACAACCAGGACACAAATTAGTTATAAAACAGGGCCTATTCATGTGTACATATCACTTCTACACAGAACCATACCTAAGACA
>OX442415.1:2680182-2817482 GCA_949361645.1 Spongilla lacustris
TACACCAGCGGTACACAAGGGTGCTTACCCTACTTCAGGGTACCACTGGTTTTAACCACACCCCTTCCTGGATGTAGATAGTCAGCGTTGTTGTGGTGATTTTGCATATGTAAGACATGAAGGTAGAAAATGTGTGATATAAAAATTGCAATTCGGAGGTATACAGGAACATAAACGCTCGATGGATCGCTATGTCTAGAATTTGTTACTTTTTAAAATAAAAAGATGTTATTTTAGTTGGTTTCTGCCAAAAGAACCTCAATTTTATTCATAACTAGATAATGGCCGGTCATTATCAAAATAACGATCTAACCGCTGGAATGTGAGGCTGAGGAATGTGAGGCTAACTTCTATTCGGTCCCGCTATGCACAAGCTGACAAACATGGATGGCAGAAAACCAAATCAACTGGTGGAGAACTCCACAATAGTGGCACGAGCTGAAAGAATATATCAGACGAGTTTTTAAAGCCAACGATTAAGCAGGAGCTGATTGACGGAATAATAGCCTTTTGATCAAAGTGTAGAAGATAGATTAGGCATTTAAGAAAGGTTATACCTAAAGTTATTGAGCATAATGGACAAGCAAATGGTTTTGTTTATTTAATGCTGTACTGTATTAAAACAAATATATGTTAACGCCCGCGGAACGATATAAACGCCCACTGCAATCCGGTGCGCATGTGCATTATTTAAAAAGAAAAGATTATTAATAGCTAGATGACTCTGTCCTTTCGATCGTATTGAAAGATCGGTAGAAAACTCGATCAGAAAATGGCTTCTGCCCCTCCCTAGCTATGTGTACCCAGCCAGCCGTAAGTTCTATGGTTTTACGGTGTGTGGTGCTTGCGTGTACTGTACATTTAAACTGCATACCACTCTTTAGCCATAATACAAAAAATTATACTATTTTGGACCGCCAGGCCCCCTATTATACCCTGGGGCCCCTATTATACCCTGGGGCCCCTATTATATCTGGGGGCCCAGGGTAAGTAACCCCGCTTACCCCCCCCCCCCCCCCCCCCCCCCCACCGGCCCAGTGTGTGATGACCGGTAGGCCTACATGAGTGTATGTGTGTATACCGACCGGTACATGAGTGTTTCTATGTACCGGTATGTATGTGTGTAGGTGTACATATGTGTATAGGAATGTGTGTAGGATGTGTGGTAAATGACTGTAGTGAGAATAGATGTGGCATGTGGTGCATGTGTGTAGGTCTGTAGGCTAGTGTGTTTAGTACAAGTGTGTAGGTGTGGCTATGTCAAACTATGTGTCTGTGTATGATATACATGGTAAATCTATCTATGTCGTGTACTTTATGTATCTTCTTAATCACAACTGTCCAATCTGTGCAGAAGGTGTATGTGAAGAAAGGGAGTGTTAAGCACTTTGTACAGTCTACACTCTCCCTCCAACTTGCCTCCCCTCCCCACCCTTGCCCTCGTCTCTTACCCAGTAACCCTTGTCTCCCTCTTGTTGACTCCCACATGTCAGTGGTGTGTTGGTACCTCAATAAGTATAGGTAACCATTTGTATAGGTGCATTAGGTGGGAAGTGGATTGTTGCTCTCAATGTGTGTGTCCCCTCTCCCACCCCTCTCATCCCCCTCCATCCCATTCTCTAAATTTCACCTCACCTTTCCTTAAGTACTGACCATAAGGTATGACAGGGTGCTACCCTGAGGGAATTAGAAAGTAGAGATCTGGTCCTAAATAGATCTGTGCACTGTGCATGGTTGGAAGAGGATTAATTATTGAAATGTGGTCATACAATGGCTCAACCTTAACCCTCATCACACCTCAAAAAAGCACATGTGCACAGTGTACGTATTCTTTTTTCTATTGCTGTAAAGTATCCCAGCCCAAGAGACGGTAAATCAACCTACACCTCTGGAAAGGATTTTTGGTAGGTCTATGTGTTTTAAGGGTATTTGATGAACGGGTGATTGTGTTACTAATTTGATCCTGTCCTGGCGCCCCACCCCCAACTGATGTGTGCTAATAATGTTTCGTTACTATCAATACTTATATCCAACAGCATCTCATTAAGAAATTTGCTGCTCTGAAGAGGTGTAGAACTGTGTATTTGATGGACAATTTATTGTGCGAACATCCATTTATAATTGTATTTTTATTTATCTGAATGATCCTGTGTTACCGTATTACAAGGGTAGGAGGTCCCTAGCCAGATGGCGCTGGAGATCAATGAGACCAGTGTTATGTTCAACACAGCCCGGTATGTCTCTGAACCGGACAAGCTCACAGCAATGGTGGGAGGCCAATCTTGATAAGGTGTCCTAGCTCCCCAGCTCCCTAATTCTTTTTTTAAGAGCTACTGCTAAGCTACGATTTTGTACTGAGCAATTAAACTTTTAAACCCCTCCATGGCTCCATAACTTCTCCCTGCTGAACATATGATCTCAGCATTTGTGGGTTTACAATTGCAGCTGCATTTTGTCAAATGAGCCATATAAGGCAATAGTCTACACCCATAGAACAGATTCATATCAGTAAGTGTGATGAATAGTCAATTCTGGTTTTGGTGACTCGGAACTTCCCGATATATGTACAGTGTACATGCACGCTCAGACCATAGATCTTTTCTTCTAAGACTTCTTTGTAAAAGATAACGTGACATTAAAGTTTTCCTTGTAAAAGTATTAAATACTAAACATAACTGATACAAAGTTAACAATTTATTACGCAGGCCAAATAGGTCCCTTCAAAACTACAATCATTTATATGATTACACACTGACTTTGTACTCTAAACAACCGATATATATAATAGCGCGCATGCAGTTGAACTCATCGATGCTTCCTATAGCTAATCGCAGTTTTATGTGCATTGTATTGTGCCCCGCCCCCATCGGCATCACGATCCAGGAATTGAGCATCTTGCAGGAAACAAGCTTTCTACAGTAATTAATCTTATACGCTGCAGCTTAGCTAATATTAACAAGGCATAACCTTATATATCATTATATTGGATTTTGTGTTCATTGAATGATTGATCAAGTGTTTGGTTGTCAATCATTACAGGTTGACATCCCATCAGTGATCAGTTCCCCAATGACACTCATGTAAAATCATGCATAGCTGTTGGCCTAGTGTATCAGCACACTGAGCAAGTAGTCATGACATCGAGAGATGTGTGGTTTTCACTATAGGTTGATATCTAGCTTCCTCAAGAAAGGCCTGGGGACCAACTATGCCTTTGTGACACACTCTGAACCCAATGACACTCATGTAAAACCATGCATAGCTGTTGGCCTAGTGTATCAGCACACTGAGCAAGTAGTCATGACATCGAGAGATGTGTGGTTTTCACTATAGGTTGATATCTAGCTTCCTCAAGAAAGGCCTGGGGACCAACTATGCCTTTGTGACACACTCTGAACCCAATGACACTCATGTACAACCATGCATAGCTGTTGGCCTAGTGTATCAGCACACTGAGCAAGTGGTCATGACATCGAGAGATGTGTGGTTTTCACTATAGGTTGATATCTAGCTTCCTCAAGAAAGGCCTGGGGACCAACTATGCTTTTGTGACACACTCTGAACCCAATGACACTCATGTAAAACCATGCATAGCTGTTGGCCTAGTGTATCAGCACACTGAGCAAGTGATCATGACATCGAGAGATGTGTGGTTTTCATTATAGGTTGATATCTAGCTTCCTCAAGAAAGGCCTGGGGACCAACTATGCCTTTGTGGCACACTCTGAACCCAATGACACTCATGTACAACCATGCATAGCTGTTGGCTTAGTGTATCAGCACACTGAGCAAGTGGTCATGACATCGAGAGATGTGTGGTTTTCACTATAGGTTGATATCTAGCTTCCTCAAGAAAGGCCTGGGGACCAACTATGCCTTTTTGACACACACTGAACCCAATGACACTTATGTAAAACCATGCATAGCTGTTGGCCTAGTGTATCAGCACACTGAGCAAGTAGTCATGACATCAAGAGATGTGTGGTTTTCACTATAGGTTGATATCTAGCTTCCTCAAGAAAGGCCTGGGGACCAACTATGCCTTTGTGACACACTCTGAACCCAATGACACTTATGTAAAACCATGCATAGCTGTTGGCCTAGTGTATCAGCACACTGAGCAAGTAGTCATGACATCGAGAGATGTGTGGTTTTCACTATAGGTTGATATCTAGCTTCCTCAAGAAAGGCCTGGGGACCTACTATGCCTTTGTGACACACTCTGAACCCAATGACACTCATGTAAAACCATGCATAGCTGTTGGCTTAGTGTATCAGCACACTGAGCAAGTGGTCATGACATTGAGAGATGTGTGGTTTTCACTATAGGTTGATATCTAGCTTCCTCAAGAAAGGCCTGGGGACCAACTATGCCTTTGTGACACACTCTGAACCCAATGACACTCATGTAAAACCATGCATAGCTGTTGGCCTAGTGTATCAGCACACTGAGCAAGTGGTCATGACATTGAGAGATGTGTGGTTTTCACTATAGGTTGATATCTAGCTTCCTCTACTAGTGACAGCTAGCCAACGTTCATAATTACAATAAGAGATGCACACGAGAATGTACCAGAAAATAAGTCAGACATGTCCTTCATTGGTATCTTTCTTTTCTTTAATTTGTCTTGTCCTCTGCAGGCTGGCCCAATAGCCTGAACAGTCTTTCCGTAATTCACAATCCCCAAATGTGTTTAGAGTCACATGCTAGTGGCTCCTACATAGGAGGTGTGGCCTCACTATGTAGGGCACATGCACACAGGTGATCCAGCATATATGGCTCTATGAGTAAACGAACTTAGGTTTCACCAATCTATCATAATCAAACTTGTTTGATATTACAACAAAATCTCTTTTTAAAAAACCAATGCAACACATTGGACAGCAATGTCTAATGCATCTGCAATAACAAAAGCACCATCACAAGAAGGCAACAAGAATCAAAGTACACTTTTCAGAATAGTTTCACAAGTGTTCATATAACTTATTGAATGAGAAGGTCACATTGGAACCTACTGAGGGGGTAGACAGAATAGAGTAAATGAAATGGCACATACAGACCACTAGCACAACACATACACACACATACACATACACACATATGAAATGGACCATGTACCTAATGGATTAACTTAGCTAGAGAGGAATTCTTAATGGAACACAATGGCCCCTGCTACCAACATAACATTAGTCTGGTCTGACTGCCACAACCCCCCCCCCGATCCACCCCAAGACACACCCACAACAAGCTGTGTGGCCTGTGGACCAGATTGAGAGCGCCCCACCGGCCAGGATAGGGGCGTAGTATGGCGCTGAAGGCGCCTCGTCCGCGAAGCGGACTCGGGACTCGGTGGTGTTTTTTTCAATGAAGAGTGTCTGGACAGCACCGCGGGTGCAATTTGACCCCGGATTCGGAGTTGGCTTCGCGCCTTGTAGCCCTAACCCTAAAGCCCTAATTTTATCTCCTGATGTTTACATGCCTTCGGCATGTAACTTTAGGGTAAGGGGGCACCATTTAACAGCCAAATACAACTACGGGGAAGAGGGGGGGGGGGGGGTGACCCATGGTTCAGACTATTAATAGGCTAGCCAGACAGATTGGTTTAGCCACACTTGAGGATAAGCACATAGCCAAAATATAATTTCCCCATATAATACCTTGATGTCTAGTGACATAAACAGATGAAGTGCATAGTGTGAGCCAGGAACAGGGGTCACCATAAATCATATTCATTTAGGTGGTAGGACTATCATAAAAGTTATGATAGCTGGAAAAAATGCTATAGTAACACCCTGTTGTGTGGTGTTTAATGTATATTTCTAGGTGCACAGTGGAACTGGTGTAGTATGGACACTGGAGAAAGAAAATAGTGATTAACAGGAATGCCAACATTTCAAGCTTTAATGTATACTCCATACTCCAGTGTAAACCGAAAATACCTTGTGTCAGCGGCTATCATAATTTACCACACCACAGGCATCACAATCAGATAACTGCACAGCTGCAATACATGTACATGTACACAGGTAGACTGATATGGTGTACATGTACATTGGTCTAATAATTGCACAATTTTGTTCTCCAGTGACCTTCCTTTAATATTGCACACTGAAGACAGCAAGTTACCCTAAACTTATAGACACTATTGACAACAATCCAAGGCTGTAAAGTCAGTTAATTCAGTGGCTGACAACCCCCAAGTGCAGCTATAAAACAGTGAACCCAATACACTCACAGTCAATAATTGGACTCCAAGAGAACTCTAGCCGTAATGCGGGCAATAGATGCTGGAGATCTAAAATCTTGCAAAAGAACAAATGTGCTGAGCTGCTGCATACCAGCATGGGATGCCTGCACATAAGCACTAATAATTATTATAGGTCACAATACCTATAATGGCATACCTTCTGTACAGCTCCTGTTTGGTATGGCAGTGTCTTGGCTGGGATTCCAAAAATGCTGCACATTTTTGACAAAACGCTTGCATGTATAAATTAGCCACAATTGAAATGTGCTTACATTTCATTGTAGTTAAATTTCCTTCCTTGAACGATGTATAGGATATTTTGACATTGACATTTGGTAAAGGCTACATGTGACACAAAAGCCATGAGTGTATGTGTGTGCATATGTAAGTATGAGTATGAATCCCACTTAGATGTGCAAAACACATGTATGAACACACATACCAATGACCTTCCAATATCGAAAATGGCCATGCAGGCATGCAAAGCTACAGTGGAGAGAACAACAGCCATGCAGACGTACATGTACGTTTCAAAAAAAAAAAAAAAAAAAAAAAAATTCAGATCAATCGATATTATTATTATCAATAGGCATACATGTACCGGGTATATGTACTTGTATTTCAGATTACAAGCAATAACCCTGTATAAATATTACAATACATTTTACTCTGCAGACCCTCACCCCGATCATGGTACTCATTGGGAAGCTTTCACGAAATCCACCATCTCGTCCGATTCTAATCGTTGCACACCCTCCGTCCACGCCTCTGACGAAGGTTGGTAAATGGAATTGCACAGTGCAGTCGTAGCAGCGGTGGTATTCGGGACCTACCAAGTCGAGGAAGAACGTTAGCTCGTTAGCCAGGGTAGCCGCTGACAAGAGAAATCAATTATCGATGATCATGCAACATAACAATCCCTGCTTACAATACTAGTAAAAAATCTGCAGCGACATGATTTCGGCTTGACTCAGAGGATGTAATTTACAGGTACTTTTGATGTTTAAGCCTTACATCTCGAAGACGTAGAGTGGAACTTCGTATAAGGAATTCTGGTGTGGTTTGAAAAATATCTCGGCCATTTTAAGTGGTGCAATGATGACAAACACATTTTTAAGTAGCGGGAGACCCAAACTAAATCACTAGGGTGTTTTTGGTCCGTATAAACCTTCAGTTGTTTTAATTCGACGTGACCCAACTTTACCCGACCACGCTCACGCGTTCACTGCACTTTCTAGGATATAGTAATGGGTCTCGCTGTGTGGTTCGATCAAACTTCAGTGATTCCTATACCTATACATACTTTAAATAGCAATGCACCACTTACCGTTTGTTCAAAATAATTCAAAAACGACAATAGCTTAGAGAGCTGCCATCTTTTCACACAAATTGGGTTTATTATACAGTTATTAAAAATTAACTCCTTTTATTATTGTTAACGGGCGTTAAATATACATTCCAGTCGTGCGCGCGCTGCGTTTTGGCTCAACCCTACTCTATGGCAAGCCTTGGTGGAAAGAAACCTAAACCAGTGCACAAGAGAGAGTGGGAAAAGCTCTTATCAGGACAGATTCCTTGCACATCCATTAAAAGTGGGGATGAGACGATCCGTTTCCGTAGTGTCAGGGGAAAGTGGTACTTCCATCTAACCTACAACCCATGGCCAGTAGGACATTCGAAAAGCAAAAGAGTGACAGTAGAGGACCCGGATGAGAGCTACGTTCTAGGTACTAGGTAAAGGTTATTGGTAAGCCCATTGTTCAAACAACAGGGATCTGCACAAGATCTACCATCAGCAGCCCCTCCCACCCCCAGCTGCACAACCAGATCATACTCCAACAACATCAGTGACATCAATACTATGCCGGGCTGTAAAAGTAAAACTCACCTACCGAGCCTCTGATATAATGTTGTGTTGTAATTTCAATTATAAACTTGAAAAAATGCAAAATAAAAAATCAATTTTTTTTTTTTTTTCAAATAAAGTCTCTTATTATCCCCTTTATGTCACTACAAAGCTATGCATGTAAATAATAATATATAAAAAGCATAGGTTGCATAGAAACACGGTGCCATTACAGGGTCATTTACACGTGGTTCCACTCTAGTACATGTAATATTAATTCAAACGCTGAAATGGAAACGTTCTGAGAATAATATTAGTTACCTTTTGCGGTTAAACTGTTTTTTAAAAGGCGTTTCGTTTAGACGAAACGATATCTGCATATGTACGTGTCGTTTAAACGGTTTTCGAAATCGTTCATCCGATCGTTTATACTTAGTTTACACCTCGTTTGTTCTTAGTTCAAACGGTGCGTTTTCCCCCCGTTTTGTTGGGACGAAATGTAACCTTTATCGCGTCCCCTACTGTACATCCCAGAACATGACCCAGTTGGTAAGGTCACCATTAAACTTCTTCAGCTCCACCTTTGGAAGTTTCACCCTTGTTGCTCTTCTAGCATCGAATGCTGGCTCTACTATCATAGATGGAGGTACTGATGTTGGGGCTGTAAGATCTTGAGGTGGAGTAGCGTTCCCCGTTGGGGTTCTATCCCCATCTAAACTCACTGGAACGTCGCGGTTCGTCGTAGAGGACTCATCTCGTCCAACCGTGCTGGTTTCTTGCGGACTAGAAGCGGAAGATTGCTGACTCTCGTTTGGCTCGTGTCGCTCAATAGCGCGAATCTCAGATTCCAGATCGATAATAGCCAATTCCACCCTTTCGCGGTAAATGTCCGCCTGCTCGATTTCTTCTTTAATCTCGTCTTCTTCCATTATGGCTTCAAGAATCTCTGCATCAAGTTTCGTGACAATAGCTTGCTTTTCCTGAAGAGTTTCAGCCATTCGTTTGAGTACAGCTAGGTTGACTTGAGGAGATTCGATGGTTGTAGATACCTGCGCGATAATTCGGGAGGTGGACGACTTATGTCCAGCCCGGATCCGCTTCCTTTTCGCAACTTGTTCAGACATGTTCTTGGCTTCCCAGGATCGAAAGGACCATGTACGATAATCTACAAGTTGTGCGATCGATGCAGATTTATTTTCTACGCCACGCTACCCAAATCTCCTTCGAACGTATTCTTAATCACGTGAGCAATTACACAATGCAATAACATATTGAAAAAACTGACAACACGTCATCAACTAGCAACTGGGAAGGATGGGTCAAGTTCCCAGGAAGAAACTTATCTTTCAGGTTAACGTGACCACCAAACCTTTCCCAATGCCCAGAGCATGTGCTAAGGGTGTAGAAACAAGGGGACAACACTACTCAATGACTTTCTGCTAGGGTCACTTCTATCGCACGTCATCAACTGGGAAGGATGGGTCAAGTCCCCAGGAAGAAACCTATCTTTCAGGTTAACATGACTACCAAACCTTTCCCAATGCCCAGAGCATGTAGTAAGGGTGCTGAAACAAGGGGACAAGACTACTCAATGACTTTCTGCTGGGGTCAAGACTATCACATAGATATGATCCAGTCAGAGAGATCTAGAGATGCGTATATACATGTATAGTTATTGACTTTCTGCATACTGACTGATGGATATACAATGTAGTAAGCAATTAACTTTGATACTAGCTAGCTAGCTTGTTTCTTAATACCGCTTTGTTACGATACATGCGCATTATAAACACACCATGCAGCATGCAACTAGTCGGGGAGACACTGCAATTATATATTTACTGTACAATAATGCAGTTCAATACTTATATATAATATTGTGTTGCTACGTGTATACTAATTATAAGCTTCTGGATAGGCGCGCATGCCAGTAAGCATGAAGTTCCCACAAAACATGTACATTACCTGATGGAGATCATATATTCGCAAACAATATCTTCGAGACAGCACAAATTTCTAATGTTTACATGCCACGCCCCCGTATGTAAACTATGATCGTACATGATCTGCACGCTCACTGGTATACCTACATGTAAGCTTATATATAGACTAAATTCACCCGCGCCTTCAAGTGATGTGGTCGTTAGTACGGCACTTGTTCACTTCGATGAATCGCGCGTGTGATCGAATCACCCCATGCAGCCCAGTTCCAAATCAATTATAACAGTCATGATTATAATAATCATATTTAGTAAGACAATGTACGTGTACAAAACAAAGCATGGTTGTACATGTACATGCATCTTGACATGGCCACACCCATCAGGGTCCCTGCAAAACCAAGTGTGCAGGACATCTGCTACAAAGGATAGTTCAAACAATGCCCCCCCCCCCCCCCCCCCACACACACACAACACATAACAACCCATGGTTGACACACACATCACAAGCTCCCTCACAACCCCATGGGTGCCCCCAGCTTTTCTGGAAGAGGGGCACCATTTGACAGCCTTGAATACGTTGTTCGCTATCGGCTGATTCAACCAGCGGGGGGGGGGGGGGGGGGGGGGGGGGGGGTGCTGTCCGCTTTTGGCCAATTCAATCAGTGAGGTGGTGAGGTGTCCACCCTCTCGGCTGATCCAATTATACTATCAGTGGGCGGAGGGTGCTGTCCGCTTTCAGTGCGCATGTATGTAAACTTTTATTACATGGGGTGGGGGTGGGGGGCCGCCCTTCAGTTCCAAAGTCCAAAGGGGGGGGCCCCCCGACCTGGGGACGCCCTTGAACCCATATATCACAAGCTCCCTCACAACACATCACAACCCATACATCACAAGCTCCCATGTACAATCACACACCACACATCCCAACCCATGATCCACACACACATCACATGCTACACGCATCACAAGTTCCCACAGACTCACCTACAACACACAACCCATGGTCTACACACATGACAAGCTCCCACACACTCCCCTATAACACAATACCCATGGTCTACACACATGACAAGCTCCCACACACTCACCTACAACACACAACCCATGGTCTACACACATGACAAGCTCCCACACACTCCCCTACAACACATTACAAGTGGGGCACTGAAGGTGTACGCACATCTTGTGTTGTAACAACCCAATTATGAACTGGCTAAAGGCAGATTGAGATGGAGTGATCTGGCATTTACGTGGGCTACACATTCCGGTTCTTGTAGTAAATAATTGGAGTGAGGGATTAGTGATTTCTGTTCTTGGAGTAAATAAATGGAGTGCTGAATTAGTGAAATCATCGGAATGATGTGTTCTTGAATAAAAACATAATTACTACAGTTGTAACCAATCATGTCATGTAGTAGTAACTTTACAAGTGTATAGCAACTATCTGCATGCATGCATCATGAAGGTACACACTTTTTATTTACACTGTCATGGTAAAATTCATATAACGGTTATGTGCATATGCATGAATTCATATATACTAACTTGAATGGCGTCCAAAGAGTTTAAGCTGCCGCATTTTTTTTGTCCTTCTTTATTGCCATTTAACAATAACTGAGTTCTAGCTCTAGTACCAGAGAATAATAGCGCCAAATCATGGCCATGCAATAACATACGCAAAAGCTACCGGGCCATTTCAAGCTGCCTGGTTTAAAACCTGGAATTGGCTGCACTACGATGAACCACTATGAATCAAGCAAGACTAAATCATCTCATGCCATGTGGAAGGGTTGAAACTAACGCATTAGGCAGTTAGTGATTTTGTATCGGTCATGAAAATAAATCATGGCCAGAAATTGCATGCCCTCATTAGTAATTCCTGACGCGTTATGACGTTTTTTCCGTTTCATTACCGTGCACGCGTCCATTGAAATGTATGGAGGATGACACTCTTTTGATCACTGTAACTCAGGAAAAGATTCCCATGACAAGAAAAATGAATTTTATGATGAAGAGGATCATAAGGTATACCTCTGTCGTTAAACAAAAAAATTAGCCCTCTTCCTGACGCTTCCTCCTCAGAATTTCAGTGTTTCCATAGACATGTATGGATTTTGATTTTTAAAATGAGGGTTTTTCAAGACATTTATGCTTCCTGACGAAAATCCAAGCTAGATATCAAAAAGGAAACACTAACTGCTGTTAGTAAAACCATTAGGGCTGGAGTTTGACATATTCTAACGTTCATAACCCTTTTACCCTCGCTTCCCTGATCACTTTTATCATTAAGGTTCATATGTCTTTGTAAATACCAATATTCCAATAATAAATCGACAAACGCCGCGTGTGTGCCCTGCCGCGATGAAGGTTTTCAAACAAGAAGACACAAATCACCGATCACGGTATGAATCCTAGCAACGATGGTTCGATACTTGATAGCTTGTTACTCATGTGCGTCTGATTTCGACTGTTGTGCGTGTGCATGGGTGGCAATATAGATGCGATTGTACTTTTTTTTTGGTAGTAGGCCTACTCGGCTGCTCCAACATTCTTTTTAAGCCCTAGCTGTAGGGCGCGATCATGTTCAGAGTGTTTTAGCTACCTATATGTACATGTACATGGATTCTAGAACGGCTTGTTTTGGTTCCCTAGAAAAAATTCTTGGAACGTTTTGTCAAGTCTTATCATGACTTGTCAAGACTTACCAAGCTTCACCTCACAAGACTTACTCTAGTTTTGCCAAGTCTTATCAAGACTTACCAAGCATGACTTGGCAAGACTTAGCAAAGATTATCATGTCTTATCAAGTCTTATCAAGACTTGACCTGAATTTGGAACAAAGACTTATCAAGACTACCCCAGATCCATGCAGATCATGGTAAGACTTAGCAAGGCATTAAAAATGAATTAATCGGCACAATTGTAAAACACTAAGGCTAAGAGTCCCTGCACTTCTGGTTGGCTTTTGTTACGAATGTCTTCATGTCCCATTGTTCAGGTCGGTACTGCTTATTCATAATCTCTGGAATAAAATCTTAATAAATACATTTTCTAACCAATGATCTTAGAAACCTTGGCTTGATCAAGGGCAACCCTGTCACTCTTGCTGCTGTGGAATAGTAGGGACACAGAGAGTTCTTCTTTTGAAAAAAAACATATCTAATAAACTGAATCCAAATGTGTATGGATTCTTTGAAGGAATTAGCATCACATTTGTTCCGTTCACCTGCATGTGATCGCCGGCCATATATATGCATGGGTAAAAAGGTTTTTTTCCATTACAACTCACTATAACCTCGTTGCTTCCTGTGGTTGTAGGTAGGTTAGTTGCTTGGGTTAGAGATTCTGTATAAATTAAAGGCATTTCAAAAGGATTACATTATTGTATCGTACTCTATGGTACCTGCGATGGGAATGTTTTCTGCTGCAGGAGGCAATGTTGGTATGGACTTTAAGAGGTTAGTCGCTGGGGGTTGAGGTTGTGTAAGACATAGTACATTGTGTCATACTCTATTATAATAATACTACATGTACCTGCGGTGGGAATGTTTTCGGCCGCAGGACTTTAACAGGTTCAAAATCTCCTCCATCTTGTCACATATTTCAGCTTGTACAGCAGCCATTCCATCAAGCTTTCCAATAGCCTCTGAACCAGATTCTATAAATAACTAATACATAATAGCATGTTAGCATAATTTTCAATTGAAATACTGTCAGTATGCCTTCTGGACTGGTTTCATTCTGAATTAGCATAAAATATGGTTCAGTAAATAACATGCTATACAATATAGTAATTTTTACACACCATTTGACCTCCACTGCCAGGTGATGTGTTGTTGTATTAGATTGAAACTGGTAAAATTTTTACTCTGCATTATTTACTTTCTCTAGATACATACCTGATGCTGCTTTCATCATTATATCCCTCCTCATTACTTCATAGAATGAATCCTGCACAGCATTGAATGACATATGCATATGCATATGATCTATGCCTATCACATTGACAGTTAATTCGTACAAGAAACAAACCTTTGGTTTGTCTTGATCAATGTGCCTTTTGCTGCTTGTTGTGGTATCAACCTATTTTGGAGGTACACATATGGTTGTAATATTTCATTCTGATCCATGCTGCAATACTGGAGCTGTTGAGGGAATCTTGGTGGCTTGCTTTGATTTCTAAACAACGTTTATGTTAAACTTGATGCATAATACAGCATGTGATTCCTACTTTGTGCTTGGACGTCATAGGGATCTCCTCTGTAAAGGAATAGAGTATTCATTTATGTATAGTTATTATATATACCTTTGTAAGAAACAAATTGGACAGGGTATGCTCTCCCTTTAAATTCATAGAGAAACTCCGCCGCCTTTGTCAGATTAGAAACAGGCTTCATGTCTTCCTGGGTCACGTCTTTGACTTGTGCAGACAAAGTCTCTCCCGTTTGCGAACATTTCAGAACAATTCTTCCTATATATAGTATATGAATTAATTAATTATTTTTGCTACGCGCAGTGTATACATTTATTAGTCGTTGCGGTCAATAACACCTCGCGACCAAGCTACGAGTTTTGGCGCCAAAACCGATATATCTATTTTTCCCCGTCATTTCTACCCAGTTCATGTCCAGTTAGCTGTATGCCTGTACATGACTGGGTTCTCTCTACATACACGTGGTAACAATCACTATGTCTTTGAATAAAATATGCTAGCATACTGCAATAAAAATTAACGCGGTTTGGAGCTCGTCCTTTGCATAATATACCCCAAGTAGCTACATATGCTCCGATCTTGCGCACTGGTCCGGCCACAATTCTCACTCCATGTACGTGTCAATTAATATAGCTAGGCGCGTTAATAAATTGCATGCATATGGTGCGCGCCTTACTGTTTTGGTCAAGTAACACTTCTTCACATTCTGACTCAGCCATTTTGGGTGTAGGCTTCCTTTTCCTCTTATTACCATCTACAGACATATATTGAACCTGTAGCTGTAAGTGATCGCCACGTGCTGATCGATACTTAAAAATGTATTGTTTTATATACGGCAAATTGAACATATTTATTCACACTGCAAAATGGAAACAATTGCAACGGTGGTGGAATCGCGTGGAAAGTATCGCAAGTATCTTAAAGACTCATTGGCTACTGTTCCGTGAACAACTTCCTGGAGACATCGGAAGAACTCACAGAAGTATTCAAGAAAAACGTTTCAGTTTTTGGATGGTTAATTGCATGTCAGTGCAGTTCATGTGTATATAGAAGGCTAAATTATAAGGCCAGCATAGGTCGATCATCATCCTGCTGATTTAACACAAGTAAAATCTCCGAATGCAGGTTACTGCACAATCAATGGACCTTTTGCCTTTGACGTCACGCATGAATTTCATGGAGGGAAACTGCTAAAAACAAAGAGTGGATTTAATCTATTGAAGATTAAACCACAATCGTAAATTGATTAGATTAAATCGTTTTTGACAGTGGTTTAATCTTCAATAGATTAAATCTCACTTTTTGTTTTTTGCAGTGTGGAATAACTGTACAGAGGTGTGAGTGATAAACTTGCTCCGCGCTCATGCAAGCCTCAAGGCCGCGCCGGCATACACGCAATATGCATGCGGCGACTTCCTGCCGACTTGTCATAATTCTGATGCACGGTTTAGTGAACTTTTAGCCATATTAATTCGAGTTGCATGCAACAAGTCGGCGCGGCAGCCGGCCAGGCCGGTTATCACGGGGAGACTCCAGCCGACTTGTTGCATGCAACTGAAATGAATAGAGGTAGAAGTTCAGTAAACCATCAGTAAACTAATACGGAACTTTTACCCATATTTATTTGACAACAAGTCGGCATGCTTTATGCAGGCCTTAAAATGACGCGTATATGTACGTACATCAATAAATTAAATTCATACACACGTAATCTTGGCAGGATTAATAAAGTCTTGGCAAGATGCGCAAAATCTTGACAAGATCTTACAAGAACACGTTACGACTTGACAGTACGTGACAAGTAGGGTTGCGTTGGTTTTAAACGATTCGATTCCGGCTTACTCACCTATATTGCTAATTCTACCACAAGGAGTTCGTGGATGTAATCCCTATAGCAAAGCCACATTTTTGCACCTGTTCTACCTTCATTAATATTTGTAAAGATGGGCATGTCCTTACGTGCAAACCTGACGCCATATTTTTGTTCTTTTTTTTTTTTTGTTGCAACTAATAGTACTTACGTATCTGTATTTATGCGTGTCTATATATTTTTTCATCTCTACAGAATGAAAACTACCAATACAGCAAAGAAAAAAACCCGTTCCACAGAGACGAACCTTATAAGGATATATCACGTGAGGAATACATGCGGTAACAACCTACTTTTTTTTACTATATATCCACATGGGGAAGGTGGAAAGGGTGACAGCCTTGTGAAGGTGGGAGGGAGGTAATTTTGTGAAGGTGGAGGTAGTTTTGTGAAGGTGGAAGGAGGTAGCCTTGTGAAGGTGGAGGGAGGTAGTTTTGTGAAGGTGGAGGGAGGTAGTTTTGTGAAGGTGGAGGGAGGTAGTTTTGTGAAGGCGGGAGGTATCCTTGTGAGATAGTCTTGTGGAGGTAGAGGAGAGAGTGCCTTGTGAAGATGCTTGTGAGATAGCCTTGTGGAGGTAGAGGAGAGAGTGCCTTGTAAAGGTGGATGGGAGATATTCTTGTGGAACAGTTGGGAAAAGATAATAGATGTAGGCCCTTCTCCCTAGAGATGAGGAATTTGATAGCACATCCCAGAGGCAGCCACTGGGATATGAATCAAATTAAGTTTAAAGGTTTCTGATGTAGGGTACAGTTAGAAGGAGACAGATCTACGTGTTACATGCATGTAGATGTAGGACCAAAGAATAATTGTTTAAAGTGGCTACAATTGTCACATCCTGTGGTGTCCACCTTTATTAGTTTGGTGAGAAAAACTCCTTGGTTTGGTTGTACACATAGCACAGACACCAGTTGTCTGCCAGGAGAGGAGGCTTACCTACATGACCACCTGGTATGGACCAGGGACTGGACACAAAGTTTTGCATCTCATGGACTGTGCCAGCCACCCTTCCAACATGCACCTGGTGAAAACACTTCAGCAACAACTCAAATGGAAGGCTTTATGTGGTCTAGCTATATGTACATGGCTCTGCAGATGTATGTAATAGGTGATGTAACAGTTGTGGTGTGGCATTTATATTTATTTGGTTATGTATTGGTTGTGTATGTGTGTGTAATTGTGATAAATGTGGAATGTAGCTGACTCAAGGGTCACCTATTTAATTAGGGTGGTGGCATGTGGTCATCAGTTATGGCTGTTATGTAAACGTTTCACATGCATGGCCCTCAGGACTAGTACATACTTGTAGTTTCTATCCAGCATCCTAGCTTCAGTTGCCATTGTGTATGAGTCATGATCACCAGCCTTCATGCCATCGGCCATCGATCTGTTCATTGATGACAGATCAGAGCTGCATCATGGCATCCTTTTTTGTGCCATTGCTTTTGTAGGAGTAAATTAGATATGTACCGGTATGTGATTCTTTTCTTCAACTGCATGCCCATGCATGCAAGTCCTGTGTCATGTGTGTATGTGTGTGTGTGTGTATTTGCATGTACATGTGTGTGTGTGCGTGTGTGCATGTGCACGTGTGTGTGTGTGTGTGTATGTGTGTGTGTGTGTGTGTGTATGTGTGTGTGTGTGTGTGTGTGTGTATTTGTGTGCATGGTGCATGTTTTATTTGCATTTGGGTGTGGGTGCGTGTGCATTTCCTTCCAGCCGCTCAATCATAAAAAAGTAGAACACACGGCATAACAAACACACACATCTCAGGCCAACTGCCGAATACGTTTACGGCTGTTCATCCTTTATGTATACCCTAGCCAAAATTTCGGCGGAGCTGGATAGAAATGAGTACAGGACTTCACCTCGTAGCAGATATTGGGTCTGGGAACGAGACTGCTACGAGCGACCTTGCCTGACAATTGATCCATATACAGTCATTAATCGACTATATACAGTATAATAGGGCCAGGACACAGTGGAGAGTCCAGCTGTGAATATCCGCCGCCATGCGTATGTTAATTCTTTAGCTAGTGGAAGGCAATATCCTTAACACACCTCCACGAGAACTTCTAGTATGTTATCAAAAACAAGCCAGCCGTCGTGGTCAACGTCAGAGCGATGCACATGCAGATAGATATGTATATAATAATATAGGGACGGAATCGCCCATGCATCTTAACGAGCGAGTCTCGTAGTCACACCTATATATCATATTATGTAGTAGCTACTCCACAGCAGCGGTTCTATTAGCTCGACCTTCGCGTTATTGGAGTTTCAAGCCTATCCAGTTGAAGTTCAATGTTGTACGTCTGGCTAGCGAGACTAGCGTATACCAAGAATTAGATTGATAGCGAGTGTAGAGCTATTACATTGTATATCCACAATACTATCAGATGGGTACAAATCTTGGTATAGGCTTGATACCCGACCCTCCGCCAAAAGGCTACGCCCAACTACTATATGGATCAAAATGGTTAAATAACGGATCAGGTGACCTATAGAATGCATCCAATGGCAGGGGCACGAGTACAACGAGTTGCGCATGCGTATGCTTAGATCACTAAAATCGACTATAGCTGTAGTTTGGAAGGATTTTATGTAACAGCGATGCCTATTCCTAACTTCCCTGCCATGCAGACATACAATGCATTTATTAAAAGACAATAACAATAATGTATTAATAAATTAATTAGCAGTTTTAACAACGTGATAAATCTCTAAAGTACCTAGTGAGTTTAATGGTGCAATTAGATTTTTTTAAATCACAATTCTACGCCGAGTTATGCATCGATGTCCACAATTTCTGGACATGTACAAAAACTAAAGGGTACATATCTTTTCTATGCGCCAGAAATATTGAACAAAACGTTTAGAATAAACCAGAGCTGTATCACAGCATAGACAAAATAAGGACACACCGATAAATCCTGAAGCAGTCCACAACAGCGATCAAACGAACACTAACCAGCCTTCACTCGAATATGATGTACCTAAACATTCAGCAATTAGCAACCCGCGTCACAATTTTTACCTAAAATTGGATCACCAATTTTTCGGTACTCGTACGTGAAATATGCCCAGACAAAAAGTATAGGCGATTCAAAAACACAGCTTCAGCGTGCCTCGTAACCTAAATGTGCGTAAAGGACCCTATTTTGACCTGTCTTCATCACAAGCTTCCTACAGCATTTTCGGTCAGTGCATATGGTTTCCACGTGATTTAAAACCATCGCTAAAGCGCCGGATTGCTTGTTCTGTGATAGAAGAATGCGGAAAATGATCACAATTTCTTTAACGCGAAAGTACCCGTCTGTATGCAATATGAATAATGCAACAAAGTGGTGGAGTCTTCCCCAATACGGCAATAAACTGCAATCACTCTAACCAACTCTTATCTAAGTATGCGGTTTTCTTACTAAAGTAAGCATTGATCAATCTATGGTTAAATGCCACTCCTTTCAAGCATTAATGAAAGTTTATATTGATGATACTAAAATTTATTTTCATCATTCTACTGTGGATACATCTCCCTTTGTAAGCTCGTTATCTGCATTTTGTGATTGGGCATCTAATTGGCAGCTCAGCATTGCTTTGCAAAAATGCAATGTCATCTCCTTTGGAAAGCAAATATCTGATACATCATACTCATTATGTGGGGTAACCTTAGAGCAAGTATCTCATCTTCGTGATCTTGGTGTTTATGTTTCATCAGATTTTAAACCTGGAATTCATTGCTCATCCATAGCGGCCAAAGCGTATTCTAGATGTTCTCTACTTCTAAAAGGATTCCATACTAGTGATGTCAGCATTCTATTACGTGTATTTAAAACCTACGTCAGGCCACTTTTAGAATTCAACACTCCAGTCTGGAATCTTTGGCTGTTTAAAGATATTGAGCACATAGGAGTTCAGCGTTACTTCACACGAGAAATTTGTAAACGTGCAAGGCTTCCTCACATGGATTATGCGTCCAGGTTAGCAAATCTTAATTTGTCATCGTTAGAATATCGTCGTGTTTATTTTGACCTTACAATGTGTTACAAAATTGTGATACAGAAAAAGCTTTTGGATATTGATGCAGCTGAGATGTTTACGGTCAGTTCAAACGTTCATTCCACTCGAGGAAATTCATACAGGCTCCAGTCGATCACCATACCTCGTCAAGATTTTCGGCTATACTTTTTTGCATCTAGGGTTGTTCCTATTTGGAATTCTTTGCCACAACATGTTGTATCTGCAAAGAATATCATCACCTTCATGTCTCACCTCCAAACTGTAGATCTATCTCCCTTTTGTAAACTGTATCCATTTCAATAGGAAGTATGTAAGTGCATTTACACATGCCATTACTTGCCTCTTGCAGTGCATTATCTGTGCAATGAATTGAGAAATATTATTATTATTCTTGTTATTATTTATTCATGTATATACCACACATCTATTTATTTTTTTATTTTTTTATTTTTTATTTTTTTATTCATATTGGATTGATACAGTACAAACATGACACAGACACATGATATGCACAAAACAAGTTGCTAGCCTACTGAAGCTCAGGAGGAGGTATGGACCTGGACAGGATCGCGGTGGCATTGGCCCTGACAAGATTCATGCTCAACCTCCCGTACAGCTCATGGATGACCACTGACTTTGACTTTCCCAATGATGTAGCCAAACGGGACCCAAGTTTAGAAAAGAAATCCCTAGCCATCAAACCCCATGCCCCATAAGACTCCGCAACAACCGGGACACATACCCAACCCAAATCAGCACACTTGCCTGTGTTGGCTTTAAGCTTTCTCTCCTTGGTAGCCTTAGCTGCTGCGCCAGCCGTCACTCCCGCTTCCAGAAGGGTAAGTAGGTTAAGTGGAGAAGTAACGAATAGGTCCAGAGCCGCAGGCTTGCCCGTGCACCAGTGAGGGATGAGGATGTCTGCTGGACATGTGTTGTTGTGGTCAGGAGTAAGGTTATGGCCTACTTCTAAATGGACACTATGATGGGCACAGCGACAGGACTCGGCCACAATGTCCCGAAGTCTGTTATGGCGATAGACAACATCCCCACCACGCTTGCATGCTGTGGCATGATGGCCAAGAGGATCGAGACTTTTTTCAGGACACAGTGCACATTGGGCATCACCAGAAGTGTCTAAACCTAGCCACCACTTGACAGCAACTTGAAATTGTGATGGTTCAAGGTGGAGCCCCTGGCGCTCACATGTTGGCATTGATTGTAGTGTATTCAAGCTTTATTTCAAAGATCCAAACAGATACACAACACACGAACATGCACATGCCAAATCCTATATCCGTAATGAACTCATGTCTCCCCACGTGATCCTATATCTATGATGTCATTACACTACATCTCCCCCTCCACGATATCTGATGGGAGGTCTGATACTGGTTCCAGTTTGAGATCGCGTCTTTACCGGGCTCCGCAAGGGTACGGTCTCCTTAGCCTGTTCAGGGCCTGCTGTAGCCTCAGGCAGAACCTCCTGTGTAGCAGTGCTCTCAGTGTCATCACTATCTGTAGGTTCATCAGCTGGTGATGGAATGATTGTCAGATGACTCCGGTTCCTCCTCAGTTGTCCAGTGGGTGTGTCTACCATGTAAGACCTAGGGGTGTTTGCCGGGGATGTTACATATCCTCGGGTGTTTTTGCTGTCTGTATTGATCCATACTTCATCCCCTTCTTCCAGTTCTAGCTGAGGACAGGTTTGATGACACCTGTTGTACTGTTTCTCCTGCTGCTTTTTGAACTCCTGATTCTTCCTATAAAACTGGTCAAGGAAAGGCCAGTTGGGGCAGAAGTGCTCAGCCACCTGAGGGACTGTAGTGCGAACTTTCCTTCCCATAAGTAGTTCAGATGGACTGAACCCGCACCATGGCATAGGAGTGGCATTGTAGTTCAACACTGATAGGTACAGGTCACCTGATGTTCTAAGGAGTTTCTTTACTGTTTGTACTGCTCTTTCTGCCTGGCCATTACTTTGAGGGTATCTGGGACTGGAAGTGATATGGGTGAACCCATAAATTTGGGCAAACTCTTTCATTTCATGGGAGGAATATTGAGGTCCATTGTCACTGACCAAAACCTCGGGAATCCCCTGTCTGGAGAACATGGGCTTCAGCTTCTCAATAATTCCCATTGAAGAGGTTACCGTCACTTTAACTACTTCAATATATCTGGAGAAGTACATGTAGTCCACCACTAGCATGTACGTTGTCCCATTCAGTTCAAACAAGTCCGACCCAATCTTTTGCCAGGGGTATGTGGGGAGCTGTGCTGCAATCATAGGCTCCTTGTGTGCAACTGCCTCCTTAGCACACATGTGACACTGCCTTATCATCTTGTCCATTTGAGCTGAGACACCCGGCCACCAAACAGACTCCATGATCCTCAGTCTGCATCTTTGGATTCCTAGATGTCCCTGATGTATTTTCTCTAGGATTTCCCTTTGCCTGGCTACTGGGATAACAATGCGTCTCCCATACAACAGTAGCCCATTGTGCACTGTTAAGTATCCTCTGAGTGTCCAGTAGGGTTTGATGTCGTCTGTAACCCTGTGTTTGTCTGGCCACCCAAATCGACAGCACTTCATCACTTGGGAACAAACTGCATCAGATGCTTGAGAAGCGGAAAACTCTTTCAGTTTCTCTCCTGTAGTTGAAAGACACTGAATTGCACTGTCTATAAATACCTCAGCCTCCTCCTGCAGAGGAATAAGGTCCTTAGGAGAGTTTGTTGTCGGTGCACGAGACAGGGTGTCCGCTGTGTACAACAATTCCTGGTACATGGGTGATTGAGTAACTGTAGTGCATGAGTCTGAGACGGAATCATAGTAGTAGCTGTCGAGCTGTCGAACTTAGAAGAGGAACAAGTGGCTTGTGGTCAGTTATCTTTAGCAGGGCAGTGTTCCAAAGGATGAGCTCTTTTCCCACAACGATGACATTTGCTCGCACTCCGCTCTTCCTGTGTGTATTTCCCTCTTTCCTTTGACTGAAGTTTCACTCTATCAATGTTGCTTTCATGTGTTCCACCCGCATCACACTTCAGTTCCAGCTGTTGCTCCTTAACCGCCTCTTTCTGCCTCACCATCTTTTTTGCGTTTTCTAATGTCAGGTCTGGGTCCATCTGCATACGTTCTGATAGAACCGAGTCGCGTATTCCCACTACCAACCGGTCACGGATCGTTTCATCTTTCCAATTTTTGTAGTCACAGTTCTCCGCTAGAGCGTATAATGTTGTAATGTACTGCTCCGCTGATTCTCCGTCGAGCTGACTAAGACGGTTAAATCTTGCTCTTTCGAAGATGACATTTCTCCGCACGGTGAAGAATGCATCAAATTTCTGTACGACCACATCATACTTCTTCCTTTCCTCGGCCTTGATGTTTGTGGATGAAAGAACGTTTTCCGCGTCTTCGCCGAGGCAATAGAGCAACGTGCACACCTGCCGCTCTTCCGTGCTCTCAGCCAGCCCTGAAGCCACACGGTACTGTTCAAAACGGCGTTTCCATCTGTTCCACCCGTCGGGTCGCTTAAAATCAAACTGCTCTGGAGGTTTTAGCTGAATGCCTTCCATAAACGTTTACCGCTGCCACCATGTAGTGTATTCAAGCTTTATTTCAAAGATCCAAACAGATACACAACACACGAACATGCACACGCCAAATCCTATATCCGTAATGAACTCATGTCTCCCCACGTGATCCTATATCTATGATGTCATTACACTACATTGATAACCAGGAGGCTGCATGAGGTGACGAGACGGACAGCAAACGAGCCTTGTTTGCAACTGTAGAAGCTTCCATGAGGGATCTGAGAAGTTGGTTATCGAGCTTCTCTGATAACTTGCCCTGAGAGATAGCAGATGACAGGAAGTCCTCAAACTTAATGCTGTCCTCAGCAGGGACTAACTGATTAAACATGCCCACTGCATCAGACAAATGTTGGGACTAATCCTGAGGAAGACAAAGAAGAAATTGTACAAGATTTGTAGTATTGTACATTGAAGGGCAAAAGAAAAACTTGATTCCAAACAATGTCCAACATACTCACATAGCAGGCACATTGAAGGTATACTATGCTAGTTCAAGGTCAGGCCAGTACACTGTGGAACACTTACACACAGACTTTTGTCCCATCCATGTATCACCACATTGAATATGTTTGTCTCCATCAGTGATGGACACCACTACTGGACTAGGTATGCTACACCAAAGGAAGGCATTAGGACGATGGTGTAGATTTTGTGTGCCCAAAACTCTATGGGGCTGATTCTCTCGCATAAGCGCATCCATTGGATCACAAATTGGTGGAAGCAGCATACGGAGAAACTTAATATGAATAACACCAGATGTGCTCTAAAAAAGGTCACAATCAGAATTATTAACAGATGAAGATCATGCATTTTATATATGTGGCAAGCAAACTGCTATGCAAGATACACACAGCATACAAAACGGCAAAACTATCACATGTACCAGCACATGCATGTGCTGGTACCTATATACAATACATGTACGTGCATATAAATTTCACCAACATACTATACGATGGGCAGATAACTCATAAAGCAAGTTACCAAAAATATCGAATGATGGATGAATCTGAAGAATAACAAGTTGATGCATGGTCATTAACATGCTCGTGGACTATTTAATTGATGATTTAGTGTTTGTGGCCAATGAAATAATATTCTTCAATGCTAAATGACGCCCGAGTCCAAAAACGCGTTTAGTTCCTCTGATCTCCTCTTATCATCGTCCCATTGTCCAGTTCTTCCTCTTCCGACACGTTAAGTACATCCCTTTCTTGCATGATCTGTTACTTGTTCGGATCGCCGCTCCCATAGCTATAGTGTATATAATTAATACTAGACAACATTTTTAAATTCAAGCGCTTACCTAGTTGTGCTCGGATTGGATGCCCTTCTTTTGAATCGGCTTCAGAATGCGTTTCAGAGTTAGGTTGTAGTTCGCTATGCCAACTACATTAGCAAAAATGAAAGGACTCACACCTTTAACCGACAACAAGTATACCTTCAACCTCTTCTTCGCTGATATCCGAGACATCACTTTAGCATTATGAACGCTTGAGGTTCTGAGAACAAAGAATTCCCGTTACTAATACAAAGCCACACTGCTTACGCTTCTTGAGACTTCAGCTGATTCTCTAGTAGGAAGGGGAAAAAAGAAGCTGATATAAAGTTACTGTACCTGCACAGAAAGTGATGTCCTACTCTCTCGAGTTGGTGTTACAGAGACAGTTTTGGCCGCAACCTCGCTTACTAATAGTTGTACATCCGCTGCTGAAAATGATTCTCCTGCTGGAGTAGTACAAACAGCATCGCCATGCTGCCTAGGACCCAAAGTTCGGCGCGGTCTTCTTCGTCATCATGGTGCTAGTACATAGACTGATAGGTTCTACTGTGACACTGATGAATTGATCGTTGCTCAGGAACCTGCATGTTCGAGGATAAACTTTGGAATTAGCCACTAGTCCCTCAATTTACTTGATAACCCACCTAAGATACTTCTTCTGGCTGATAGGAACGTACGGTTAGTTCCACGCAGTATTAGATTTCCCGACGATAGCGCCATATATGCAATCATGTGGCTTTGAAGAGTCTACGCATGCGCGTTACAGTCCTTTTGAAATGGAAGCCTCGTACGCGCTGTATTTGTTCTGTTCAAAGAGGGGTTTCAAAAGCAAAAGCAATATATTTGATGCACACAGGAATATCGGGTCTGGCCACGAAAATAATTCTATTTGATGCACACAAGCGATCATGACTCTATTAAATGCACACCAGGGACTGCCACTTTATTTGAGGTAAATTCAATACAAACCTGGGTCTGGCCGCTATCTTGATTCTGTTTGAAGCACAGTAGGTGTGGTCGCTAACATGATTTTATCTAATGCCCACCAGGGACTGCCACTAGCATGACTTGATTTGCTATTGTCATGCTAGCGGCAATCCAGTCATTGTAGAGGTGTGCATCAGATAGAATCATATTAGCGGCCAGACCCGGTGTGCAGCAAATAAAGTCATGCTATTGGAATTGGCCAGTCCCTGGTGTGCAGCTGCTAGGTTTGTGGTATCGACCAGCTGACCCTGGTGAGCACCAAATAGAAACATGTTAGCGACCTGACCTGGCCGATGTGCATCAAATTGAACTTCAATGTAATAGAGTCTTGGTAGTGACCAGGATAGCGTGATTTCATTGATGCAGATTCAATCTGATGAGCCGCTATCCTGATTCCATTTGATGCACATCACTCTAAAAGATGCACACCAGGGACTGGTGATAGCATGATGTACAGAAGAAGTGTACTGTGTTATTGCTATAAGTACTTACAAACTTGCTTTTTTACAAAGTTCATATGTGACCACACCCCTTTATGTAAGACATCTATTAACATGACATGTACATGGATGGAAAAGAGTGTACACCAGTGCAGATTGAATAATACACAACATGTACATGTACAGATGTAACAATACAGCAAATATAAGTTCTCCCAGTTTCCATCAATGTAAAGCTTGATCCTATCAGGATAAAAATATATTAAGACATCACATCATGATCATGCAAACATACCACATATACAATTTTGCTGAAGACTAGTGAGAAGGATAGATTCTTTGGGCACACAGCCACTTGATGGATATAGTGCCACCTCCATGGAAGCTGCCAGGCCTCTAGCTAAACCCTCTGCCATATTTTCTTTCTGAATGCTCCAAAATTACAATGTACATTGGCCCCTTTCAAACTAATAACCACCTTCTGAGCATCTTCAAGCTTCATTGGTCCTACTCATACAGAAATAGGCACACACAGACAAAGGTAAACATATGCAGATGCACATGCACATACTGTACAGTGTGTACAAAATGCTGTAGCTGCATGCACACATGCATAGAAGCACGACACTGAAATGTATGCACGTGCATACCACATAAAAATACACCTGTAATACATGTGCACACACATGCACAAAAAGCACAAACACATATGTACAGCGACATACATGTACCACTAACCAGAAGAGCTATGGTTGGCCAGTTTGATCACTGACCAGACATACATTTGTACCTGCTTCCACTGCCCGCAAGGATTCATACTACTATTCCACACCAACGGACACACAAACGAACCTGGTTACAATGTGTGTGTGTGTGTGTGTGTGTGTGTGTGTGTGTGTGTGTGTGTGTGTGTGTGTGTGTGTGTGTGTGTGTGTGTGTGTGTGTGTGTGTGTGTGTGTGTACTGCCATACAGGTGTTTGTGTCTTTTTAGAAGGGCCTAATGTATGTGTGTATATACATGTATGTCATGCACTTGGGGAGGATGGCCCATCATTGTCAAGACCCTAGCTCGTAGATGAACGTTCAGAAGCTGACAACATTAGCATAGTACATGTTGCTTTGATTATTTGACATCATGGATGTGTTTAACTAGAGGCAATGCTCACACACACTCACATACAAACATAGTGCATAACAGAAATAAATAAGAAATTTGCACAATCATAATGTTCTTGCCAATATCCTCTCAATACAACCACTACAAGTGCTATACAGCTAGGCACCAAAACATATTACCCAGGCAGTAAAGAGGCTGGGGTCTAACTGGCAGTAAAAAACACACACAGTGAATTATAAATACTCCAGAGTCACACCAAAGCAATGACACTTCTGTCAGTGCAAACATTGGCAAGGATGCCCCAGTTATCAAGACAGTGGCTGGGGTAGCCTAATATGGGGTGTGGCAAAGCAGCCATACCCTCCAACGGTGCACAGCAACATAAGTATATGTTGTTCTGTGAGTGCATTACCCCTTTGCAACCCTAATGTATGTTAGAACTTCTTGATGAAAGTGTGTGTATGTGTGCGTGTACACATGTATGTGTCTTAGTGTGTGTATGTGTGTTTAAGTGTGTGTTAGGGTACTGGTTAGGGAGCTAAACAGAGTTTAATGGGGCTCTGGTAACTCTCTATCAGCATTTGTGGGCAGAGGCTTGCGGTTATATAGGCTCATGGTCTTAGGTGGATGGGAGCCTCATCCTCCCTATTGTTACCCTTTGTGCACCATGGCCGGCTTATGAGACTATATGCACACATGGGCAGCCTCCCAGCAGTCCACTGGTGCTTCAGGAGAGCTTGTCTGTTTGCATCACCCACCCTCCACCCCTGCGTCACTTTTGTACCCTTTCTGTGTATTTCTTACTTACTGCCATCATGCCCATTCATATTAAATACAGCCAGGGTGGGTTCCTACCTGGCTTGACCTTCTAACTCAGGGACCCAAGCCTGGGCCAGCGTCCTGGCTTGGTACACAGGTCACCCAGATGGTGGCCATGAGTGCCACCAACTGGTGCTTGTCTCCCCAAGTCTCCCCACACATGACGCATGGCTTGGCCACAGGGACTCCCACCTGGTGATCTGCATCACTCACTGGAGCTCCCCACAGCCAACAGATCAGGGGTGCATGGTCACAGCTCAGGGGGGTTCTTGCTCTGGCCCCCTATTCTCGCCAATCAGTGAACTGAGTTGTGTTGGACAGAAGAAATTGTAGCTGAGGAGCTAGGGGCTGGGTGCATACACCTACTTAGCCTGGGGAATTTAGTAGGCTTGGTAATTAATGGGTTAGTGTGTGCATGTGTGTACCAGGGGCGGATCCAGGAATTGGGAGCGAGGGGGGGCACAGGTGAGGGTGTGGCAGGGGGTGGGGCAAAGCTGGATGCGGAGCCGCCCCGGGGAGGGTGCGGGAGGGGGGCACCCCTCCCGCCCAGCTAGGGGGTCTGGGGGAGCGCTGTAAGCTCCCCCAGCGGGGTCTGGGGCTCCGCCCCAGAAGCCAACGCTTTTTGCGTTGAAAACCCCCCAAAAGTACGTAAAAACTGCTCCAAAAACGTTATAACTCTTCTACGTAGATAAACTCTATTATCTCTGCGTGACGTGGCACCAAAGTTGGCCGGTGGTGCACTTCGATTATCAGCATTGTGTACAAACGATTATAATATCATGCATCCAATGGCAAACCTTCTTTGCTTGGTCGCTTTCGACTCCGAGGCTCCATCTAGTCAGTCCAGAATAACTTCAACGTCAAAAGAACCAGTGAACTATAATATTAATATTGACGGTATGGATTTGCTGCATAGGCCTACCTGCTGCTATTGAAAGATTTGACTTGTATAGGCGCCTTTGAATTCACTCAAACACACAAATTATTACAATTCCAGCTGTCGCGGACGTTTTAATTCAGAGCACGTGTATGCCTGCCCGATGTTCTAGACTGCATGGCTCCGCACCGGCTGGCACTGCTGCCTTTGCACGTACATTTAACCGTTTTCGCACATACTATTAATCGTGTAAGGCACCGCCCCTTAGCTATGAATATTTAATTTCTATTTGGCGGGGGGGGGGGGGGGCAGAACCCAGTTGCCCCCCCCCCTGGATCCGCCACTGTGTACACATGTGTGTATGTGTGTACACGTGTGCATGTGTGTGTATGTGTGTACACGTGTGCATGTGTGTGTATGTGTGTACACATGTGTGCATTAGAGTATGTATTAGTGTGTGTGCATTGTGTGTACACATGTGTGTGTTAGTGTGTGTGCTTTGTGTGTACACATGTGTGTTAGTGTGTGTGTGTGTATGTGAGTGCGTGCCTGTGTGTGTGTGCATGATGAGTGTTTAGTAGGTGATGGAGTTGGTGTTAGGGTGAGTAGGAACGTTAAATACTAAACCATCTGGTCATGTGTCAAGCAGAGATCCTGCATGCTTGATATAGAACCAGTGTGAGTCTAGAATATGCACACCTTGATCTGAGACCCTGACAAGGTCATTATGGAAGGGCCCAAAAACATATATATGTTGTGTACACATGTATACATGCACGCATATACATATGAATACATACATGCAATAATGAACTCATGAACCAAATGCACACATACATGTTCACACTGACAAACACGCACACACACACGCGCGCGCACACACACTGCACAATTTGAAAAACAGAAACCTTACACACGCACATGCACGCACACACGCACACACACACACGCACACGCACACGCACACGCACACACACACACACACACACACACACACACACACACACACACACACACACACACGCACGCACACACACACACACACACACACACACACACACACACACACAGAAACACATGCAGCATGTAGCCTGACCCTGGGCGTCTACTTACGATCAGATCAGAAAAGTTTAGTAGGCCTACTAAAAATTCAGTATGTATATTAGACAACCACAAATTATTTTAATATACTGTATAACAAAACTGCATTGGCTTACCTTGCAGTGGTGACTCCATCCCACGCGACGTCTACACAACTTAAAAGCTTGCATGCGGCTTTTTGGCTGCACACGTCATCACTGGAACTGTATAGATGATTCAGGTTCAAATGTGCGCAATTCGTCGCTAGAGCTCTATTTTTTCTAGCACGTGTGAACGTACATTTTAGCCAGACCTCCGACCAACCAGATACGCTATCCCTCTGCGATTTCTTTGTTTGGAACTTCGGAACACGTAGGCATCTTTTAGAATTAGTAGCCTATTTTTTTAATATTGACGTGTTATGTAATGTACGTATTATTGATCAAAATTGAAGTTATTAAAAATAGCTAGTATATATTGCATTATTGTGTGCATATGTGCAACGAATTACGCCCTCGGATCGGTAGAATGTAATTAGCATAGTTATACACAGTTATACAAAATGTGTATAACAACTGTAGTTTTTTGATCAGCACACACTGCTATTATACACAGTTATACACAATTATACGCAATGTGTATAACAGGTACTGTATAACTACTTGTATAACAATGTTATACAGGCGAGTATAACAACCCTTTTTACACAGTGTAAAAATGGGACGGTGACGCATGAAATACTGAAAAACACAGCTTTTTTTTGCTCTTTCTAACGATAATAATATTATAATCTTTTGAGCATTTTTGAAAAAATTCCGCAGTGCCTATTTATACTGCTATCGAACTATTACAACCCTGAGAATTCAAACTGATCAATTGGTAACTCAGTAACCTCTATCCGCGACTTAGTAACATCCATCTGCTCCTTACATTCAACTTAATTCACAGAGAAACTCCTTGCTGCATTGATATATGTTTCGCCAGTTCTATACATGAACATGCATACAGGGACTTCATCCATCGCCCGTCGTACAGCATGCATGCAGGCTATATTTAATTTCACTTGTGCGAGTCGCAGACCCCATGGATGGATCGATATACACGTTGTGGGAGGGCGGATTGTCCCCCCGTGCAGAATGTCCCCTCGGACATTCTGCACTAGGGCAAACTGTCCCCCGCAATGTCCTACCTATAGGATAACAAAGGCAGTTATAAACGTCCAACAGGCTGGTTTTTTAACAAAGACCCGTCCTTATATAGCCGGCGTAAAACCATCCTGCCCGGATTGTGCGTCCAGGATGGGAATACATGTGCTTCTACCCTAGTTCTGTCGAATGTTGAAGCAATAATTCAATTCATACGTCTACATTCGACAAAACCCCTCCAAGTAAGGTTTTTACACTATTCCCACCCTGGACGCAGGATGCATGGTTTTTACGCTATTTAGGATGGGTTTTAGTCTGGGTATACCCGACTGATCGGTTGTACGGTCACGCAACAGATGAACTGACGATGGGAATAGCCTTTTCTGAGATATGTCAGGCGGTGCACGCAGTGTGGAGCTGTGTTTATGTGACATTGCTATGATCCTAGTTGATCTCTATATATTTCAATCTCTCACACTGATGATATATGAGCCATGAAGTACCACTCCTTAAGGAATTTTAATAATGAATGTTCGTGTATGTATGTGTGTGAGTATTGGATTCAATGAGTGCTTTGACGACACGGAAAGGATAAGAGCTGTGTATTCGTTAAAAGGAATTTAATACTAAAATTCTCAATGTTCGTGTATGTGTGTCCGTATTGGTTACAATGAGCATTTCAAGCGACGGAACGACATGCAGCTTTGGCGACGGTTAGGAGCTACTGAATAATGGCGTCAACGTGATCCCGTGTACTGCCGTAAAAGTTTCCCAGCCTTGTCATCGATGAACTAAAATGTTATGAGGGGGGACATTTTACCCTGGAGGGGGACAGTTTGCCCTAGTGTATATTGTCCGGGGGGACATTGTACACTAGTGCATGTACACTAGTGCAGAATGTCCGGGGGGACATTGTACACTAGTGCAAAACGTCCGGGGGGACAAATTTTAGGGGGGACATTGTGCACTACGACAACGTAATAACCACGCATGCTCCAATAATACCAATAGTCATTGCTTGGTTTGAACCTTGGCCATGCTTCGTAATTCTATTAAACGAGCTATATAATTCAAACGTGACGTGTTGACAGAGTAAACGTTAAATTACAATGTAATTTGTTTCCTGGACAGCACATGTACAAACTTGACTGTGCAAGGCGATTTAATTATATTTATTGGACCAAATAGAGCGGACCTAGCGGCAGGCGGGGGGGTGCAAATGCACCTAATGCACCCTCTATGGCTACGGGCCTGAGCCTGTTATGGCTACTATTATAGCTACAGTGTATTACAAGAAACAGCAAAGCTATAACTGCAGCTTCAATTATGAGTCCAATAGTTACTGCACCTATATAACATACAGGAATACACGTGAGCACTAAAATGTCAACCATGACAGGAAGAAGCAACTAACCAATTGAAATATCACTTTTGGAATCATTTGTACTAGCAATGGTAGGCACAATATGTATCTCAGTTTCAGTCAGACTTGGTGATACTTGGAATCTTGAGTCTTCATGTGTATTGTACAATGTTGTATAGGAGGAAGTGAATATATAATATATTTACTAAGTAGGATACTCAAATAGAAATATATAAAATGGAATTCATATCCGTTTATGGAAGGCCATTGGATTAACTTTGTGATTGTTAAATCTCCCCAAAAATAAGAGTACTTGATTGTCTTGGAGTGCACTGAGGCATGCACATAAGAAAAAAGAAAATTATACCTGTACTATATATTTTGCACACATTCTTTTACCTAATTTCTTTCCTCACCACACATTCACATTTAGCCTTTGTATCCATATGTAAATCTTTACACAATGGAAATATCACCAACAGAGTACAGTATTTTTCAACTATAATAATCCTACCTTTGTAAATAATGTAATTAAATGAGAACACGAAAAGGCTAACAATACCAATATCAATATAGGTGCAAAACCTTTATCCTCTGAAAAGATTATGTGGCCATGTATCAGGGTGTAATAGAATGATTATCTGAAGTTCATAACACAATGTTGACCAACTTACCCTGAACAATCAGTTGTATGGAGGCTGAGGACACTCCAATGAAGTTAGTGGCACTACAGGTGTATGTACCACTGTCCCCAGGACCAAGGGGTGATATTGTGAGGGATGTGGAGGTGTTGGTGGACTGGACCTTGAAATGTGACAGGGAGATGAGAACACTTCCCTTGGGAGTGGTCCAGGTGATGTTGGGGACAGGTAGGCCACCAAAGGTACAGTTCAACTGCACACTCCATAGACAGAGGACCATATGGTGGGAAGGCCTGAGGGAAACATGCTGGCACTATAAATGAATATGGTCCAAATCAGGAATCAGCTGGATGGAGGCTGAGGACATTCCAATGAAGTTAGAGGCAGTACAATTGTATGTACCACTAAGGGGTGATATTGTGAGGGATGTGGAGGTGTTGATTGACTGGATCATGAAATGTGACTGGGAGATGATAACACTTCCCTTGGGAGTGGTCCAGGTGATGTTGGGGACAGGTAGGCCACCAAAGGTACAGTTCAACTGCACACTGCCACCTTGGACACCATAGACAGAGGACCATATGGTGGGAAGGCCTGAGGGAAACATGCTGCCACTTATAAGTGTCATCCAAATCAGGACAATAGCATCCCAATTAATAACTTACCACTAAATAACAATCTATTAGGGCTAACCCCAATTATGAATGTAATTACTCCCCCCTCTTCCCCCCCTCCCCCTCCAAAAAAAGAAAATCAGTGTATGGGGTTTGAAGGCAATGATGGTGTAAAAAGGAATGAAACAAGAGTGCATGAAATTTTCCTTTTCAGTATACCACAAGGCAATGTTCTGCAAAAGTGGTACTATTTCATATGAATGAATATATCGTCATATCAGCATTATGCTACAAATTCCACTGAAATTTTTGTGCATGCACTTAATACATCATAATTTAATTTTCTAAACACTATTTCAGTTCAAGCTGTTAAACCCCCAGGGTCACCAAATTCAGAACTCAATTTACACCATGGTTAAAATCTGAGCAAGAAAAAAACATGTTCACTGATATTTACATGCCTTTGCTGTAGTTGTGTATACATACATGTAATCAATCAGTAGAAAGATATGAGTGTGCAACACTGAAATCAATATATCATACACACAATAGAGAACAAGAGAACATATACTTACCAGCTGCAGTGTAATGTGTAGTTAATCGCACACACATATATTATAAGAGAAAGAGGATAAAATCATGGGCTAGATATTATCTTACTCTGTCTGTCCTAAATGAGTAAACATCATATTTATTAGGCTGAGATCACAATTTTAATGCTACATGTACCTGTACATAATAGGCTATGAATTTCATTACACCACTTACAATGTATAGTAGCGGCTCAGTTATGCATAAAACTGATTAGCATGAATGTGGAAATAAGCCACATTCAGCTGCTGAGAACATATATAGATGGAGGAGTTATATGGAAAACAACTTCTGGTGTTTGAATACCATTAAATGCAAAGGTCATATGGGTGGGGGAGGATACTTGAGAACATGTAACAAAATAGTTGTATCACCTGACCGGACAAGTGGAGAACAGCCTCTGGTGTTTGGATACCATTGATGAGTGCAGAGGTCAGGGAGGGTACTTGAGAACAGCCCATGACTTGATAATAAACAATTAAATCCATGCTCTGTGGGAAACCCTGCCAACCATATGACCTTTGCACTGTACAATGGTATCCAAAGGGAAACACCAGAGGGTGTTCTCCACATTTCCCTCAGTATATGAAAACAGTAACTGTCTATTGCTGAAGTAAGGTGATACAATTGGTTAATGTATTGGGAAGTAGAAACCTTGGTGGTGTACATGTAAGGCCTACTCCACATAAAAAAATTCATAAACAACACTTTTATCATCTGAAATGCACCATGCTATAGCATGGCGCTGGGGGAAACACTGTGTTGAAGAAAGGGGAAGGGAGGGGGCGGGGTAGGGGGAGGGCTTGAGAACATGTAACTAAATATTTGTATCACCAGACCACAGCTATAGACAGTTACTGTTTTCCTATACTGAGGGACATGTGGACAGCCTGTCAGTTTTGGAGAGTGCATATGTAATAAGGTTGGGTTAGGAGGGCACACTTCAAAACAATGGACTTTTGACGTACATGATTCATTGTTATCTTAGGCTCCCTGATCCAATTGCATAAGTAAACGGAAAAGATTAAGACAGCGCATGCACATTGGGTACATGTACATTGTAACTGTTATGTACTTAGTAAACCTACATGTACCTGACCTATCAGAGTTCTAAATGAAATTCACCGTTTATACGCGCTTACACTGCTCGATCGCTAAATATTTCTTTTCCTTCTCTAAGCCCTGCCTACCTTTGTACGACGATGCTACGTGTAAAATGCAATATAGCTACAACCTTACACTAGTCGAGGGATGTACACAACCTGAGTACCCAACCCCAAGGACAGAAACGTTCACCATACAGTACACTGTTCCTTCAATTTTTAATTACCTCGATCACATCTTCCATTATTGATGATACACATGCACTCCTGTTCTATCACCTTAGTTGAGCACCTGACCTTGTGACACCTCAAGCCAAGAGAACCATATTAGGTATACATTATTAAACATTGATAAGGAATATCCGTCTTGTTGCAAGGTTCCAAACATTGTCAATCTAGTAGACTCTATTAAGTGAAGGGAGGAGTGCAATCCTACCTTACCAGAAAATGGTGTGACAGTCATGAAATGTATTGAGGTGCATGCACTAGCTATACTGTTTTAGACTGATTAGGAGATGTACATGTTCAGATGCATACATGTATGCACAAGTGTGTAAGGAATAGAAATATTTAGCGAGCAGTGTAAGCGCGAATAAACGGTGAATTCCATTTTGAACTCTGAGAGGTCAACCACAGGTAGGTTTTTCTAAGTACTCAACAGTTACCCAATGTACGTGCGCTATCCCACCCGCAATACCTATACCTAACCACATTTACATGTACTTTTGTACTTGGATCAGGGGCTAAGATAACAATGAATCATGTCAAAAGCGAAGTGTGAAAGTGCACCCCTTGTAAGTAGTCTTTACATGTATGGGGAGCCATTTGTTGCAAAATTCCAAAATATCGTTCGATCCTTTTGGTCTATGAATAAATGCTTGAAACATCGAACATCGAATGCATTATTCCGTATGCTCGAGTATCCGGAAGAATTCATTCTATCTTTGGTCCGAGTACCTAAAGATCGAATGAATTATTCCGGATTCTCGAGTATTCGGAACAATTCATTCGATCTTTGACTCAAGTATCTCGTTCGATCTCCCATGCAGTATACGGAAACCGTTGATCGGAACGAAATTTCCAGGAATTGGAATGGGTTTTACGTTAGGAAATTGTTGAGATGGCTACAAGTAGAGGAGCATGGAGCCGGTTTGATAAATGGCCAGTTCCGTCGCTGGATTGTGTTGTACAGGTCGACTTTATCAGTGCCATTCGACGGGCTATTGACTCAGTGGCAGCCGGTCATGAACGATGTACATGTACATACAGGGCCGTAGCAGCCGGTCAGGCATACGGGCTATAGCCTGACCACTTTTTGCCCGAGGTCCACCTCGAGAAACGGCTGAAAACGATATAAAATTGTGTGCGTACCCGGTATGGAAGGAATTTTTTTTATTGGCTTTAAGCGTATTCATTTTCAGCTAAATAGTGCATCTGATCTGCAGGATGGATGTATATTGTGGTGGGTAAAGAAATTGATTCTCTCCATTGTTTCAGTAATATTGAAAACCCATTGTATTCAAATCAAATCTGATGTTCTAAATAACAAAGTTACACAGTTTTGTTTCTTCCATTCAGGTTGCAGCTAAGGAAGGTGTCTTTTTTAAAGATACTCTGATAAGAAGAGGCAGAGCAATTGATCAACTCTGTGAAAGCCTTGACAATTTCTCTTTCCTTGAAGCAATAAGACTCTTCACAGAGACTTTTGCTCCCTTTTTTATGTATCAAGGGTTGATATCTAACTCAGATGTGATGAACTGAATTTACATGGTCTGGATGAGGAGACTCAAGATAATGACGAATGTAAAAGGTTTATCAAATACTCATTGACTACATTCATTGATATTCAGAGAAAGGTTTGCACATCATTACTGTAAAATATATTTGCATTGAGTAGTTGTTACAGTAGTGCTAAGAGTAGAATACTAAAAATTTCAAATTCTTCTACAATATCATTGGGGGGGGGGGGGGGGGGGGGGGGTCTTAGGTATGATATTGGTTTCTACCCCTCTCAGAATATGGAGGGCATTAAGAAACATAGGAAAACATGTATTGTAAATTTTTATACTAAAAGTAACCCCCCTGTACAGTACCCTTGAAGTTTTACAAAACACAGATGTACATGTATACATGTACATAGGTATATACACCACCTATGCCACCATATAGCAGTAAAAGATAAACTAAGGAATTAGGTATGTGTACTAGTAATATACTGCCTCAATTTACATCTTTCTTTCATTTAGGCATTGGCAAGAGCATAATAAAAAATTGCGTAATGAAAGAAACATAGAAGTTCAAGGGTAGTCATTCATACGGTCCACCCATGCGTAAACGAGTTTCTCTAGATTGTTCTATCCAAGGTTAGATTTGAAATTTAGCAAGAGACACAATTCAGGTTTTACACATTTTGGCTACCTTGGAATATCCTTTGTATTATCCTGCATGGTAACAGTATTATCAATTATATAATGTGCTGCACATTTAACTTGTGTTGATGAAGCTGTAATTCACTGCTTTGATCCTCTTAAAATTTTAGAAAGCCAACACTTTGGTCAGCATCAAGATTACGTACTGGTGCTCTTTCTAACTTTTGTTGAGATGCTATGGCCATATAAGAACCAAACTGTAAAAGCAGAAACATTAGCAATAGCACACACTATGATCCAATATGATGATGCAAAGCACACCTTTCTATAAAACTGCAATCTTCCCCATTATCTAAAACTTACAGGTGTTTAAATGAATAATGCACACAGCTACATGTAGAAGCTCACAATATTACATTTTGAAAGCACACTTTATTTAGCATGAGGTTTTAAATACCTGAACAGTATCCGCAATCATGTTGTGCAAGATTACTTAACTTATTAGGTATTGAATGCACACCCTCACATAACAAAACACGAGAATCTACCCATATGTTGGTCCACTCTGACCTGGGAACTTGCATGCATTCCCTCTCTTAAAAGAGAGTCTTTCTATGAAAATCTAGCCAAAAACTTGTCAATGAGACAATTGAGTTGATAAGCACACCATGACAAAAAAACATTAGTAACATAAGAGTAGGTGTGTGTGTGTATGTGTGTGTGTGTGTGTGTGTGTGTGTTATTTTCTATTTTCCTTTTCTACCACTCTGATAATATGTACTGTCACACTGAATGTGAAAAATTGGTTTATAAGAGTATTAATACATTGCTTCTATACCCCTTCACATTTCAAAAGCATACCTAGAATGCATAATTGACTATCAGTGGCACAGTTAAATGCAGCCTTGTCCAAAATTAGGAGCTTACAGCATTCAGTTCTAGCAGGCAAGAGATACAGCCATTGAAAAGCAGGAGTACATTGCACTAGTAGATGTTGCCATTATATCACAAATAGCTCAACAAAGTATATGTATTAATGCACTAAAAGCAACAGTCTTTTTTTTTTTTTTGGCAAAACACCATGAGTAAGATCACCTGATTTAAAGTAGCCTACACCTCCAAGGCATTTCCCCCTTTAGACCTTGTTTCTACTCATGCCATCCTCTGTTTTATTCATTCACGAATATATGCAAGAACTTCAAGGGGTATGTACAGGGGGGTTGTGAGGGGTTAAAAATTCTTTGAAATTTATTTTCACATTCAGTGTGACCCAGTACATATTTTCAGAGTGGTAGAAACAAGAAATTTAAAAAAAAGTGTAATAAGTCCCCCCCCCCCCCCCCCCCCCCCTAATATCATGCGCTATTAGGATACAAATTACATTTTTAGAATCATCATTATTTATGCATAATTCATATGACAGCAACATTATCGCATGACTTATTTGTGTTTTTAGAAAACACTTAAGTGTTTGTTTATGTGACTCAGTGGAGACAAAACAAATCAAAGTTAAGGCCTCAAGTTTATTTTTACATGTACAACACTTAGGTGTCCATCTCTGATACCAATTTGAGGTACACACCCCCAACAGGTATGGAGTGCAACTCTTGTCCACTCTGATGTCAAAACAGTTACGATATTTTGTAGAACCTCACAGGCCTAACAGAGAGTAGTGTACAAATGTTAGAAAGCATAAAACCATGCGATTTCAGGTGAAGTTATGTAGCTCAAATTGCTGGAATCTACATGGTGTACTTGCATAAAATGTTTGAGGCCTTAACTTTAATTGGTTTGGTTTCCAAACACATTGTTTATTGTTTTATAAACACACAAACAAGTCAAGTAATATTGCTGTTTTCATATGATGTGATGCAGAAATACATGCTGATTCTAAAAATGTTATTTGCATCCTTATAGCATTTTCAATTGTGGAGATAGAGAACAATTTGGTTTTCTACTCTCTTTTGTGACAAGCACTGTGGGGGTGATGTACTTGCAAAAAAAATGGAGGCCTCAACTGTAATTATTTTGGTCTCCAGACACATAAACAGACACTTATAGATTAGCTTATTTATTGTTTTCTAAAAATGGCATGTGATAATGTTGTTGTCATAAGGTGTGATGTGGAAATACTTACTGATTCTAAAAATCAATATCCTTGATAGCATTGCAGAAAAACTGAATGCTTCATAACAAAATATATGCACAAATATGTCTATGTTAAAATACATGTTCATGTTTGCTTCAGTTGTATTTTATACAACCACAGCTACTTTACTGTGCACTGAGCTGACTGCTGGTATCTTAATGCAAGTTTGTAATGTATTTTTACTTTTTAATCATCATTAACGCTAAAGGCTTTACTTATCCATATTACTGGATGTATAATGGCGAGTGCGCATTCCATCCGTGTGACATTTAATACTACAGACTTTAAACAGTGTGAACCTGCTTCAAAGAAATCAGTCTGCCATTCAGCATTGTCAATTCAAGCAAAGAACATGTTGCACTCCTATTTTCAATGGTTTTTAGTGATGAACATTTCAATTATGTTTAGACATTCTTTTGTATTTATATTTTTATTGTATTCTGTTGCTGTTAATATAGTAATGATAATAAGCTGTTCACTTTTATATAATTCTGTTAGCTGGCTGCGTAGTCACTGAAGAAAGTGGATGTGTAGAGATCTCATATGACTACACAGCACTGGCTGTCATGAACCATAAGAATATCACAGTAAAACAACAGAAGATCACATTAGTGGTCAGATGGCCAACATGAGCTATAAAGAAGAGCTATCAAAAAGAGCTACCTAGAGAGCTATAAGCGATATACCATGATATACCACATAAAATTATACCACTAGATATACATGTATCACAGGATATTATACAAGATATTGTACCACAGGATACATGTATTCCCTAACAGGAGATATACCACAACATATACCACATAATATTATACCACTAGATATATCACAGGATATTATTATACAACGGGATATTATACCACAGGATATTATACCACAGAATATTAGATATATTATACAACAAGGTATTGATAGCGTGAACACTTAAGTACTTGAAACCATTTAACTGAAATTCCGCGTTCGATTGCCTATTATCAGTCATGCAAAAAGTATGTGCGCAAGTGTACGCTTAAGTGTTGATGCAATGGACGAAAAATTTCAAGGTATGTAGAAAGTATGCAGAAGATATGTAGGTGGTATGTTTATGGTACTGCTATCATGATGAAGTGGTCCAATCTTGATACATGGGGGTTCTCCATTCCTGCCACAATGGTGACATACTGGAACACAGGTGATCTTCGCAAACGTATTCTTGAGCAAACAGCGGACTGAAAATATTGGTAGTCGAACATTGGCCTGAGCATAGCTGAGTGACTTGAACAATGTGGATATGACCACAGGTGACTGACCAGATTAGTAGAGTACAGGCGATTCCAACACAGATGTTTATTCAAACATAGGAGATTTTGAAAGCCAGCACAGGTGATTGCAACATAGGTGATTCAAACACAGGCTATTTCAATAGGTGATTCAAACACTGGTGATTCACAGGTGATTTAAACACAGGTGATTCAAACACAGGCTATTTCAATAGGTGATTCACACACATGTGATTCACAGGTGATTTAAACACAGGTGACTCAAATACAGGGTATTTCAATAGGTGATTCAAACAACACATGTTATACAAACACAGGTGATATAAATATAGGCATTACTTGAGCACCGATCACTCGACCACAAGTCATTTGAACACGGCTACACAGCTGACAGGAACTTGAAAATGGCTGACTAGAGGACATCTGCAATGGACAAATTATATGTACATGACCCTAGGTCAATACTTAGCTGTCATTTGTAACTTCTCTAGGTGCATGCTAAGAATTGCTACAGAAATCAGCCATAGTGCAATACTTACTGGCATTTACTCTCTCCATTTAAAGTTGTACGCTGTTTAACAAAATAGGTTTGTTTGCATTTATCAGCAGGCAACATAGTTGAGTGTGCTGTATGTACAAACATAGAAGAGGTCCAACTTGGAACAGCTAAAATCAGGACGGCTAAAGCCACTTCAAAAATAGCATGATAAACATTCTGTGGATGTATTGTTTAGCAATGATATCGTTTTGATGATAATGTCCTCCATACTTACCAGTATGGATGACAGATGATCACCAAGCTGATAATAACCTGCCAGTAAGAGACAATGTGGTGAGTGAATACATGTTTAAAATGACTGTTGCCAATCAAAACTACTAAATAAGTTGTGGCTACAATAATTATGAATTTCTTACTGGCATTTATTCTCTCCATTCACCAATCAGCACAGCAAGTATGTTGCAAGCCAGAAGTGACACTGTTCAACAAAGTACATGTACAGCAACTGTGGTTGCAATCACAGAACAAGGTAGAGCAGTAGAATCAGCTGGGACAGCAGTGAGAGGAGAGCGGTTATTGAATTTTGTGTTTTGGAATTAAAAAAATTTGCCTTTTCTGTTTTAAATTTATTATTATTATTCTATTTTTTTACATTACATTAGGCAGCAGAGAAGCACAGTTGAGGGAGGTGGTAACACAGAAGAGGGCCAAGCAGGTGGTAACACAGATGAGGGCCAAGCAGGTGGTAACACAGAAGGCCAAGCAGTCGGTAACACAGAAGTGGGCCAAGCAGGTGGTAACACAGAAGAGGGCTAAGCAGGTGGTAACACAAAAGAGAGCCAAGCAGGTAGTACAAAAGGAGACCAAGCAGTTGGTAACACAAAAGTGCGCCAAGCAGGTGGTTACGCAGAAGAGGGCCAAGCAGGTGGTAACACAGACTAGGGCCAAGCAGGTGGTAACACAGAAGGCCAAGCAGTTGGTAACACAGAAGTGGGCCAAGCAGGTGGTAACACAGAAGAGGGCTAAGCAGGTGGTAACACAAAAGAGAGCCAAGCAGGTAGTACAAAAGGAGACCAAGCAGTTGGTAACACAAAAGTGCGCCAAGCAGGTGGTTACGCAGAAAAGGGCCAAGCAGGTGGTAACACAGACTAGGGCCAAGCAGGTGGTGTCACAGAAGTGGGCCAAGCAGGTGGTTGGTTACACAGAAGGCCAAGCAGGTGGTTACACAGAAGAGGGCCAAGCAGGTGGAGGGCCAAGCAGGTGGTAACGCAGATGAGCGCCAAGCAGGTGGTAACACAGGTAAGGGCCAAGCAGGGGGTAACACAGAAGAAAGCCAAGCAGGTGGTAACACAGATGAGGTGGTTACACAGAAGAGGGCCAAGGAGTTGGTAACACAGATTAGGGCCAAGCAGGTGGTAACATAGAAAAGGGCCAAGCAGGTGGTAACACAGAAGAGGGCCAAGCAGGTGATTAGACAGAAGAGGGCCTAGCAGGTGGTTACACAGAAGAAGGCCAAGCAGGTGGTTACACAGAAAAGGGCCAAGCAGGTGGTTACACAGAAGAGGGCCAAGCAGGTGGTTACACAGAAGAGGGCCAAGCAGGTGGTAACACAGGTAAGTGCCAAGCAGGGGGTAACACAGAAGAAAGCCAAGCAGGTGGCAACACAGATGAGGTGGTTACACAGAAGAGGGCCAAGCAGTTGGTAACACAGATTAGGGCCAAGCAGGTGGTAACATAGAAGAGGGCCTAGCAGGTGGTAACACACATGCAGAAGAGGGCCAAGCATGTGGTAACACAGAAGAGGGCCAAGCAGGTGGTAACACAGAAGAAGTCCCCCGTTACGTTACAATAGCGTCATTGAATATCCGCGAATATTCAATAGCGTATATCCTAGTTTTTTTTTTAGCACAGTGTATGATATCGCATGTTCTTTTCGTGGTGTAAGTGACAAATACGCGACTGGCTCGGGTGAATCCATGCATGTAGCCATTGCACCCGTCAGTACCGTTAGCTCACCGCAATATCATGCATGCAGTAGCTGCTAAGTATGTGCATGCGTGGTCAATATCATGAATTGTATGGCGAGAAGCATTAATGCAGCAAAAATAAAAAAGCATTAATACAGCAAAAAAAAACCAACTCATGTAACGGTACATTTCACCGCGCGTTATATCAGTCATGCGCTACTGTACAGCTGTGTCTGTATGCCACAGTGGCGCATCACCTTCGTAAAGGACGACGTTACGATCATTCTGCATGACAAGCCTAAAAGGTGGTTTGACTCCATTGCCAGCAGTGTCAGTATGCCAGTATGGAGAGATTTTGCCGTTTTTGAGCTCATAGAGGACGAAATTTCCATCGTCCTGCATGACAGCTAGCTGCGGTGAGGAACTTCGCACTCCAGCTGAATAGAAAGGTCGGATTTTTAAATATTTATGTTGTCCAACCAGATCTCCGTACTTGGTATAAATGAATACCCATTTGTTGTCACTCACCAATTCACCACCAGGCACTAATGCAAAACCATTATGGAGAGTGCTGCGAGAAACGTCACCCTCTTGGGTAGTGACGCCAACAATTTTTACGTTGCTGAGGTCGTAATACGGTATGTTCATTACTGCGGGTAGTTCATTCATACTTTCGTCCTTGTCGATTTCTACATTCGTAGTTTCATCGTTCTTCGTCTCAGCTACAACTGCGGCAGCGTCGGCACTGAGAAAGGCGGCTAATAGTAATCCAAAGCTGGTTATTATCATCTTCAACTGATTCATGTTTGCATGAGTTTGGAAGTACCTTTGGAGCCTCCTTACATAGGTCTTATAGAACAGTAAATACGTGGTTATCATTAACTGAACAGAAAAAGACTGTAAGTTGTTTCCCCTTTCACGAAACCTCTTCCATGCATTGTTGTATAGTATACTTCATAATGAAACTATAATCAGCCCGTGCACTTCTTGGGAAACGGGCACCGCTTACGCCATAGCTAGAATCGGGTAAATGCATGCAATCGGGGAAGTTGGGGTAGAGCGCACCTTCCCTCCTCCCTCCCTTAAATACATTAAGTGCGTTGCATGGAATTAGCAAATTCTGTCTCCTGTAACGTTACACACGTCGCATTGCTTACATCACCGCGCTAATCAGTAGTGGTGACATAATCACGAATGTGTGTATGTTACGTGCAATGCATGCATGGCTTTGTGCAATTCCAGCGCATGCAGGGCATAGATCAGAACAATCCCATAGAGATTGCTTAATCTAGCTCCCGCAATCCTTATTTCAGGATGACCATCCTTAAATAAAGACGAAGATCACTTTCGAAAGAATAATGTACACTTGGTGGTTTGTTTTATAGTATAGTGATTCACTAGATTCAAGATCATGCAGATCGGCGATACTGCCGCGATTAAAACATGCAGGTTTGGCTAGCTCAAAAACCGGTATTACAGTGTAAATACGGCAAAACCGCCGTTTTACGTTTGTCGCTGGCTATATAGTATAGTGAACAAATTAAGTCAGAGTGGCGTATGGTAAGGAAGGACAGGTTTCTGGTAGCTCTAGTAGTAGAATGTACACTGTCAGATGGATCTGTGCATGGAACAATATATCCATGGCGTCGCCAATCTATGCTCACTTACCGGCCAGTACTTTAAAAAATCGAAGCACTTTAAAAAAATCGAAGCGATTGCATACACTCGAAAGCGTCCAGCTAAGCAACTGAACCCTACTTAGATACCGAGGGGGAGCCACAGAAAGCGACGGGTGTAATTCCTTATTACGGATGGATGTAGGCCTAGGTAACCAAAGCGGCAGAATTGCATGATTCGTCAAATGACAGTGACAGCCACAGTAGGCCTAAGCAATGGCGTGGTCTCCTTGAGTCCAATTAATTGGGGTTAAGCTCCACTAAGCTTACTAGATCTCCTGTTCCCCCCCCCCCCCACCCCCCCCGGCGGCAGAACAACCACATGCAGTGCACGAGGGAGGGAGGGAGGGAGGGAGGGAGGGAGGGAGGGAGGGAGGGAGGGAGGGAGGGAGGGAGGGAGGGAGGGAGGGAGGGAGGGAGGGAGGGAGGGAGGGAGGGAGGGAGGGAGGGAGGGAGGGAGGGAGGGAGGGAGGGAGGGAGGGAGGGAGGGAGGGAGGGAGGGAGGGAGGGAGGGAGGGAGGGAGGGAGGGAGGGAGGGAGGGAGGGAGGGAGGGAGGGAGGGAGGGAGGGAGGGAGGGAGGGAGGGAGGGAGGGAGGGAGGGAGGGAGGGAGGGAGGGAGGGAGGGAGGGAGGGAGGAGGGAGGGAGGGAGGGAGGGAGGGAGGGAGGGAGGGAGGGAGGGAGGGAGGGAGGGAGGGAGGGAGGGAGGGAGGGAGGGAGGGAGGGAGGGAGGGAGGGAGGGAGGGAGGGAGGGAGGGAGGGGGAGGGAGGGAGGGAGGGAGGGAGGGAGGGAGGGAGGGAGGGAGGGAGGGAGGGAGGGAGGGAGGGAGGGAGGGAGGGAGGGAGGGAGGGAGGGAGGAGGGAGGGAGGGAGGGAGGGAGGGAGGGAGGGAGGGAGGGAGGGAGGGAGGGAGGGAGGGAGGGAGGGAGGGAGGGAGGGAGGGAGGGAGGGAGGGAGGGAGGGAGGGAGGGAGGGAGGGAGGGAGGGAGGGAGGGAGGGAGGGAGGGAGGGAGGGAGGGAGGGAGGGAGGGAGGGAGGGAGGGAGGGAGGGAGGGAGGGAGGGAGGGAGGGAGGGAGGGAGGGAGGGAGGGAGGGAGGGAGGGAGGGAGGGAGGGGATTATGGCCAGCTTCATTGTGCAGTACTATACTACAATGCATGGAAGAAGAGGTTTCTTGAAAGAGGAAAACAAGTTTCAGTTTTTTTGTTTAAGAACCGCATTTCTACTGTTTCATGACCATTCTCAATGCCATGAAGACCAGCATTCTCAAAGTCAAGGACTTGAGGTAAGAAGTAATGCAAAGATTGAGAATATTCATTTCATATTTGGTAGCTCACCAATCAATAGCATATAGGGCCGGGAAACATGAAAGGCTGCTCATGAAGACGTGACACATTTCTGAATGATGGCACAGTTCAGTAGAGTACAATTTGTGCACCTAGACCTTTAATTTGTACAGCAAATGAATGCTCCTGATTTGAGTTTCAATTAATTACACTTTCCTGTCAACATTTCTTTTACAAGTGATTGTTGTCCAAGAAGTTGATAGCATACCAGCCGTTGGTGTCTCTCTGCCAGTGACTTTGAAATTTTTTTGAAGCATCTAATCTTACGAGCAAGATCTTTAAAATAGCTGTGTTTTGCTTCATACCTCATGCACCAATGTACACTTGGTGGTTTGTTTTATAGTATAGTGATTCACTAGATTCAAGATCATGCAGATCGGCGATACTGCCGCGAATAAAACATGCAGGTTTGGCTAGCTCAAAAACCGGTATTACAGTGTAAATACGGCAAAATCGCCATTTGTCGCTGGCGATATAGTATAATGAGCAAATTAAGTCAGAGCGACGTATGGCAAGGAAGGACAGGTTACTGGTAGCTCTAGTAGTAGAATGTATACACTGTCAGACTCAGGGTAGTTAAGGCATGGGTAGCCATTCATTTTTAACTTTGCATGTTGTTCATGAACTGTGCAATATGTATGATATCAAATCGAAGTATTAATGATGCGGAATTTTATAATCACCATGGTTACGTCATTGCATCACGTGAGTACTGCATAGATGCAATATAAACATATATTGTTCAGCGAATTATACGGCAGCGAAGCCGGGGTATTTCAGCGTTCATTTTTCATCCATACGCGTCAACTGATGAGTACTTTTCACTTCTCGGTAGGATTTCCTAAAGAACAACTTCTTCACGAAGAAAAGTGATAATACTTCTCGTCTTGTTAAACATTTCTGTATACACAAATTTTTCTATGCCGACTCGATAAGCATTTCGCTTCCACATTCTTTCGAATGTGATCATCGTAAAGGATGGTCATCCTGAAATAAGGATTGCGGGAGATTAAGCAATCTCTATAGGATTGTCCTGATCTTGCATGCGCTGGAATTGCACAAATCCATGCATGCATTGCACGTAACATACACACATTCGTGATTATGTCGTTATAGGAGACAGAATTTGCTAATTCCATGCAACGCACTTAATGTATTTAAGGGAGGGAGGAGGGAAGGTGCGCTCTACCCCAACTTCCCCGATTGCATGCATTTACCTGATTCTAGCTCTTTGTCAGTCAATGCATGGCGTAAGCGGTGCCCGTTTCCCAAGAAGTGCACGGGCTGATTATAGTTTCATTATGAAGAATACTATACAACAATGCATGGAAGAGGTTTCGTGAAAGGGGAAACAACTTACAGTCTTTTTCTGTTCAGTTAATGATAACCACTGACGTATTTACTGTTCTATAAAACGTATGTAAGGAGGCTCCAAAGGTACTTCCAAACTCATGCAAGCATGAATCAGTTGAAGATGATAATAACCAGCTTTGGATTACTATTAGCCGCCTTTCTCAGTGCCGACGCTGCCGCAGTTGTAGCTGAGACGAAGAACGATGAAACTACGAATGTAGAAATCGACAAGGACGAAAGTATGAATGAACTACCCGCAGTAATGAACATACCGTATTACGACCTCAGCAACGTAAAAATTGTTGGCGTCACTACCCAAGAGGGTGACGTTTCTCGCAGCACTCTCCATAATGGTTTTGCATTAGTGCCTGGTGGTGAATTGGTGAGTGACAACAAATGGGTATTCATTTATACCAAGTACGGAGATCTGGTTGGAAAACATAAATATTTAAAAATCGGACCTTTCTATTCAGCTGGAGTGCGAAGTTCCTCACCGCAGCTAGCTGTCATGCAGGACGATGGAAATTTCGTCCTCTATGAGCTCAAAAACGGCAAAATCTCTCCATACTGGCATACTGACACTGCTGGCAATGGAGTCAAACCACCTTTTAGGCTTGTCATGCAGAATGATCGTAACGTCGTCCTTTACGAAGGTGATACGCCACTGTGGCATACAGACACAGCTGTACAGTAGCGCATGACTGATATAACGCGCGGTGAAATGTACCGTTACATGAGTTGGTTTTTTTTTGCTGTATTAATGCTTTTTTATTTTTGCTGCATTAATGCTTCTCGCCATACAATTCATGATATTGACCACGCATGCACATACTTAGCAGCTACTGCATGCATGATATTGCGGTGAGCTAACGGTACTGACGGGTGCAGTGGCTACATGCATGGATTCACCCGAGCCAGTCGCGTATTTTTCACTTACACCACGAAAAGAACATGCGATATCATACACTGTGCTAAAAAAAAAACTAGGATATACGCTATTGAATATTCGCGGATATTCAATGACGCTATTGTAACGTAACGGGGGACTTCTTCTGTGTTACCACCTGCTTGGCCCTCTTCTGTGTTACCACATGCTTGGCCCTCTTCTGCATGTGTGTTACCACCTGCTAGGCCCTCTTCTATGTTACCACCTGCTTGGCCCTAATCTGTGTTACCAACTGCTTGGCCCTCTTCTGTGTAACCACCTCATCTGTGTTGCCACCTGCTTGGCTTTCTTCTGTGTTACCCCCTGCTTGGCACTTACCTGTGTTACCACCTGCTTGGCCCTCTTCTGTGTAACCACCTGCTTGGCCCTCTTCTGTGTAACCACCTGCTTGGCCCTTTTCTGTGTAACCACCTGCTTGGCCTTCTTCTGTGTAACCACCTGCTAGGCCCTCTTCTGTCTAATCACCTGCTTGGCCCTCTTCTGTGTTACCACCTGCTTGGCCCTTTTCTATGTTACCACCTGCTTGGCCCTAATCTGTGTTACCAACTCCTTGGCCCTCTTCTGTGTAACCACCTCATCTGTGTTACCACCTGCTTGGCTTTCTTCTGTGTTACCCCCTGCTTGGCCCTTACCTGTGTTACCACCTGCTTGGCGCTCATCTGCGTTACCACCTGCTTGGCCCTCCACCTGCTTGGCCCTCTTCTGTGTAACCACCTGCTTGGCCTTCTGTGTAACCAACCACCTGCTTGGCCCTCTTCTGTGCAATCACCTGCTTGGTCCTCTTCTGTGTTACCGACTGCTTGGCCCACTTCTGTGTTACCACCTGCTTGGCCCTAGTCTGTGTTACCACCTGCTTGGCCCTCATCTGCGTAACCACCTGCTTGGCGCACTTTTGTGTTACCAACTGCTTGGTCTCCTTTTGTACTACCTGCTTGGCTCTCTTTTGTGTTACCACCTGCTTAGCCCTCTTCTGTGTTACCACCTGCTTGGCCCACTTCTGTGTTACCGACTGCTTGGCCTTCTGTGTTACCACCTGCTTGGCCCTCTACTGTGTTACCACCTGCTTGGCCCTCTTCTGTGTTACCACCTCCCTCAACTGTGCTTCTCTGCTGCCTAATGTAATGTAAAAAAATAGAATAATAATAATAAATTTAAAACAGAAAAGGCAAATTTTTTTAATTCCAAAACACAAAATTCAATAACCGCTCTCCTCTCACTGCTGTCCCAGCTGATTCTACTGCTCTACCTTGTTCTGTGATTGCAACCACAGTTGCTGTACATGTACTTTGTTGAACAGTGTCACTTCTGGCTTGCAACATACTTGCTGTGCTGATTGGTGAATGGAGAGAATAAATGCCAGTAAGAAATTCATAATTATTGTAGCCACAACTTATTTAGTAGTTTTGATTGGCAACAGTCATTTTAAACATGTATTCACTCACCACATTGTCTCTTACTGGCAGGTTATTATCAGCTTGGTGATCATCTGTCATCCATACTGGTAAGTATGGAGGACATTATCATCAAAACGATATCATTGCTAAACAATACATCCACAGAATGTTTATCATGCTATTTTTGAAGTGGCTTTAGCCGTCCTGATTTTAGCTGTTCCAAGTTGGACCTCTTCTATGTTTGTACATACAGCACACTCAACTATGTTGCCTGCTGATAAATGCAAACAAACCTATTTTGTTAAACAGCGTACAACTTTAAATGGAGAGAGTAAATGCCAGTAAGTATTGCACTATGGCTGATTTCTGTAGCAATTCTTAGCATGCACCTAGAGAAGTTACAAATGACAGCTAAGTATTGACCTAGGGTCATGTACATATAATTTGTCCATTGCAGATGTCCTCTAGTCAGCCATTTTCAAGTTCCTGTCAGCTGTGTAGCCGTGTTCAAATGACTTGTGGTCGAGTGATCGGTGCTCAAGTAATGCCTATATTTATATCACCTGTGTTTGTATAACATGTGTTGTTTGAATCACCTATTGAAATACCCTGTATTTGAGTCACCTGTGTTTAAATCACCTGTGAATCACATGTGTGTGAATCACCTATTGAAATAGCCTGTGTTTGAATCACCTGTGTTTAAATCACCTGTGAATCACCAGTGTTTGAATCACCTATTGAAATAGCCTGTGTTTGAATCACCTATGTTGCAATCACCTGTGCTGGCTTTCAAAATCTCCTATGTTTGAATAAACATCTGTGTTGGAATCGCCTGTACTCTACTAATCTGGTCAGTCACCTGTGGTCATATCCACATTGTTCAAGTCACTCAGCTATGCTCAGGCCAATGTTCGACTACCAATATTTTCAGTCCGCTGTTTGCTCAAGAATACGTTTGCGAAGATCACCTGTGTTCCAGTATGTCACCATTGTGGCAGGAATGGAGAACCCCCATGTATCAAGATTGGACCACTTCATCATGATAGCAGTACCATAAACATACCACCTACATATCTTCTGCATACTTTCTACATACCTTGAAATTTTTCGTCCATTGCATCAACACTTAAGCGTACACTTGCGCACATACTTTTTGCATGACTGATAATAGGCAATCGAACGCGGAATTTCAGTTAAATGGTTTCAAGTACTTAAGTGTTCACACTATCAATACCTTGTTGTATAATATATCTAATATTCTGTGGTATAATATCCTGTGGTATAATATCCCGTTGTATAATAATATCCTGTGATATATCTAGTGGTATAATATTATGTGGTATATGTTGTGGTATATCTCCTGTTAGGGAATACATGTATCCTGTGGTACAATATCTTGTATAATATCCTGTGATACATGTATATCTAGTGGTATAATTTTATGTGGTATATCATGGTATATCGCTTATAGCTCTCTAGGTAGCTCTTTTTGATAGCTCTTCTTTATAGCTCATGTTGGCCATCTGACCACTAATGTGATCTTCTGTTGTTTTACTGTGATATTCTTATGGTTCATGACAGCCAGTGCTGTGTAGTCATATGAGATCTCTACACATCCACTTTCTTCAGTGACTACGCAGCCAGCTAACAGAATTATATAAAAGTGAACAGCTTATTATCATTACTATATTAACAGCAACAGAATACAATAAAAATATAAATACAAAAGAATGTCTAAACATAATTGAAATGTTCATCACTAAAAACCATTGAAAATAGGAGTGCAACATGTTCTTTGCTTGAATTGACAATGCTGAATGGCAGACTGATTTCTTTGAAGCAGGTTCACACTGTTTAAAGTCTGTAGTATTAAATGTCACACGGATGGAATGCGCACTCGCCATTATACATCCAGTAATATGGATAAGTAAAGCCTTTAGCGTTAATGATGATTAAAAAGTAAAAATACATTACAAACTTGCATTAAGATACCAGCAGTCAGCTCAGTGCACAGTAAAGTAGCTGTGGTTGTATAAAATACAACTGAAGCAAACATGAACATGTATTTTAACATAGACATATTTGTGCATATATTTTGTTATGAAGCATTCAGTTTTTCTGCAATGCTATCAAGGATATTGATTTTTAGAATCAGTAAGTATTTCCACATCACACCTTATGACAACAACATTATCACATGCCATTTTTAGAAAACAATAAATAAGCTAATCTATAAGTGTCTGTTTATGTGTCTGGAGACCAAAATAATTACAGTTGAGGCCTCCATTTTTTTTGCAAGTACATCACCCCCACAGTGCTTGTCACAAAAGAGAGTAGAAAACCAAATTGTTCTCTATCTCCACAATTGAAAATGCTATAAGGATGCAAATAACATTTTTAGAATCAGCATGTATTTCTGCATCACATCATATGAAAACAGCAATATTACTTGATGTGTTTGGAAACCAAACCAATTAAAGTTAAGGCCTCAAACATTTTATGCAAGTACACCATGTAGATTCCAGCAATTTGAGCTACATAACTTCACCTGAAATCGCATGGTTTTATGCTTTCTAACATTTGTACACTACTCTCTGTTAGGCCTGTGAGGTTCTACAAAATATCGTAACTGTTTTGACATCAGAGTGGACAAGAGTTGCACTCCATACCTGTTGGGGGTGTGTACCTCAAATTGGTATCAGAGATGGACACCTAAGTGTTGTACATGTAAAAATAAACTTGAGGCCTTAACTTTGATTTGTTTTGTCTCCACTGAGTCACATAAACAAACACTTAAGTGTTTTCTAAAAACACAAATAAGTCATGCGATAATGTTGCTGTCATATGAATTATGCATAAATAATGATGATTCTAAAAATGTAATTTGTATCCTAATAGCGCATGATATAAGGGGGGGGGGGGGGGGGGGGACTTATTACACTTTTTTTTAAATTTCTTGTTTCTACCACTCTGAAAATATGTACTGGGTCACACTGAATGTGAAAATAAATTTCAAAGAATTTTTAACCCCTCACAACCCCCCTGTACATACCCCTTGAAGTTCTTGCATATATTCGTGAATGAATAAAACAGAGGATGGCATGAGTAGAAACAAGGTCTAAAGGGGGAAATGCCTTGGAGGTGTAGGCTACTTTAAATCAGGTGATCTTACTCATGGTGTTTTGCCAAAAAAAAAAAAAAGACTGTTGCTTTTAGTGCATTAATACATATACTTTGTTGAGCTATTTGTGATATAATGGCAACATCTACTAGTGCAATGTACTCCTGCTTTTCAATGGCTGTATCTCTTGCCTGCTAGAACTGAATGCTGTAAGCTCCTAATTTTGGACAAGGCTGCATTTAACTGTGCCACTGATAGTCAATTATGCATTCTAGGTATGCTTTTGAAATGTGAAGGGGTATAGAAGCAATGTATTAATACTCTTATAAACCAATTTTTCACATTCAGTGTGACAGTACATATTATCAGAATGGTAGAAAAGGAAAATAGAAAATAACACACACACACACACACACACACACATACACACACACACCTACTCTTATGTTACTAATGTTTTTTTGTCATGGTGTGCTTATCAACTCAATTGTCTCATTGACAAGTTTTTGGCTAGATTTTCATAGAAAGACTCTTTTAAGAGAGGGAATGCATGCAAGTTCCCAGGTCAGAGTGGACCAACATATGGGTAGATTCTCGTGTTTTGTTATGTGAGGGTGTGCATTCAATACCTAATAAGTTAAGTAATCTTGCACAACATGATTGCGGATACTGTTCAGGTATTTAAAACCTCATGCTAAATAAAGTGTGCTTTCAAAATGTAATATTGTGAGCTTCTACATGTAGCTGTGTGCATTATTCATTTAAACACCTGTAAGTTTTAGATAATGGGGAAGATTGCAGTTTTATAGAAAGGTGTGCTTTGCATCATCATATTGGATCATAGTGTGTGCTATTGCTAATGTTTCTGCTTTTACAGTTTGGTTCTTATATGGCCATAGCATCTCAACAAAAGTTAGAAAGAGCACCAGTACGTAATCTTGATGCTGAACAAAGTGTTGGCTTTCTAAAATTTTAAGAGGATCAAAGCAGTGAATTACAGCTTCATCAACACAAGTTAAATGTGCAGCACATTATAAAATTGATAATACTGTTACCATGCAGGATAATACAAAGGATATTCCAAGGTAGCCAAAATGTGTAAAACCTGAATTGTGTCTCTTGCTAAATTTCAAATCTAACCTTGGATAGAACAATCTAGAGAAACTCGTTTACGCATGGGTGGACCGTATGAATGACTACCCTTGAACTTCTATGTTTCTTTCATTACGCAATTTTTTTATTATGCTCTGAACTAGCAGTTTGTAATGCTCATATGAACATTTAAACAGTTCTCATTCTAAAGAGCAATAGAAATAGCATGCATTTCTCAATGTTAATGCATAGCTAAGGTACACTAACATGAATATATTGTCTTGAAAAATACGCTGTGTGGGCACCATCATATCACAATAATACAGCTATTTTTAATGACATGAGGATCCGTACTGTAAAACAGTTTCAATAACTAACGCGCACCTTGACGAATTTGGTGTGTATTAAATAGAGCTATCAAAAAAACTCTTTGGCACACAAAGAAAAAAGATCATCTATGCATTGAAAATACTAAAATTAAGTTTAATTCACAGGGCTCTAACACAGAAATACCAGGTTAAGCAATATTATGTCAATCTCTAAGCAATCCAACAGTAAACACCTGTGCCGCACATTTTTGGTTACAACAAAGTGAGTTTCTCATTCCCGTGCACAACTGACCATGCTAAAGAACTCCATTATTCGCATGCATGACATCGATCCCCCACCCCCACCCCCACCCCCTTCACCTCCATAAAAATGATTGGTAATTGCAACAATATGCACCAGGATATACATGTAATGTGGAACACTTGACACAGAAATATGCTTGGGCCTTCATCTCTATATGTGATCAGGCATACAGTTTACATTTATGTATGTATAGATGGGACAGTTTCCGCGAAAATGTCACCCTTCTATAACATTATAATGTTATAAAAATGCTTCATGTTTGAATCGTTATATCTTCCGAACGCTAAACGCTATCGACTTCCTATTTTCAGCAGTTTATAATACACCATTTCTCTAAGACAAGTTACATTTTGGAGTCTTGCACTCGCTCCACGCCAGTATTGCAACGTTCGATACTCGACCAGGTTCAAGCCCACTATAACTTTAGGTAGGAGTAATCAAATCGCTTCAAATTCGGTTTGTAAGTACAGAGGTCTTATACCTATCGATTTGTACTGTTCGTTAATTTTTTTGCAATCCATTACGGTGATACAGTTGAACAAAGTACGTCCACTTTTCCCGCTCAATCCGCGCCAATGATATAACAACCGCCTCCACATACACTGAGCGGGACGCGATTTGCCAAAATCTTTGGCGCGAATCGAGCGGGAAAAGTGGACGTACTTTGTTCAACTGTATCTCCGTAACGGATGGCATAAAAATTAACCAACAGTACAAATCGATAAGTATAGGACCTCTGTACCTACAAACCGAATTTGAAGCGATTTGATTACTCCTACCTAAAGTTATGGTGGGTTTGAACCCAGTGGGGTATCGAACGTTGCAATACTGGTGTGGAGCAAATGCAAGACTCCAAAATTTAATTCTCCGTAGAGAATTGGTGTAGTATAAACTGTTGAAAATATGAAGTTGATAGCGTTTAGCGTTCGGAAGATATATTTATTCAAACATTTAGCATTTTTATAACATTAAAAATGTTATAAAAGGGTGACATTTTCGCGGAAACTGTCCCAGATAATATATAGAGTATTTGAACTTCCAATACTGACAATACCACACAAAGTGTCAGCAATTTAAATAGCTTCCTTTCTAACTGAGACAGAACACCCTGAAATCACTCAAAACCAGGGTTGCCGTAGGCCAGCCAGAGGTCTGGCCTGAGGCCGGCGTGCCTGACTGCCTGGCCTGATAGGCCGACCTGTGAGGCCAATTAATTACAAAATAATATCTGACAACCATCCACCCACCTCATATCACAAGGTCAGGCAGCCTCTGGATGAATACAGAATGCTTCCCTGATGAGATAACAGTATCTCACTTACTCAATGTGCAATAACATAGCCATTGTTCTCAGGTAGGAGTGGCCATTGATATACATCAAGGTCAGACAGCATATAGGTGAGGTACAGAATGTGCATCACAAATACTATGCTTCTTGATGATGTTCCTCCGTGTTAATCATTTTCATGCTTTCACGCCTGCCCATAATTCTAATCCACACATGTATGTGGACATGGCTGGCCCTCTACCAATGCACTGACATTGGACCACAACATGGTCAGTGGCTTAGGTGGTTGGTCAAGGTAGAAGATCTAATGGTGTCACCTAACATCTATGACAGGAAAATCAGTATACATTGTTGTTATACATGTATATTCCGTAATCCCTTGCTTCCCTACATTTTACTCATTTGCTGTCTAGAAATGTATCACCAATTTTATTCTCATTTTGGTTTGTATTAAAAGAGTTCATTCATCAAATATCAGACTAAATGAGAAAATTCTCAGCCACTTGTCCTATCACTGCTTCAATTGTCCACATCTCCATTAATGATCACCATATTAAGCTCTACCTGCTCTTCCACCTGAGCCGACCGCCCCATGTCCTTGGTGTGATCAGTCTCCACCTCTTTACTGTTAGTGTGACTATGACTGGGCAAAGCTGATCCTGAGGTAGACTGTGGCTTTGATGGCTCCTTAGAAGTGCTCATCATCTTTGTTGTGAGGCGTTTGCAGGGTAATGTCTTCAACCAAGTCGAGCGGACATCGCCATTTAGAACACAGAAGAAAATAAATATGAAAAAACCTTGCAATGAGTTGGTTAATGGGAACACGATCTGAAACACCGGATCTGCTTTCATGACTGTCAATGCTCCAAAGACCCACGTGAGACCAAGCAGGCAGAATATCCCAGTGATGTTAGCCATACCTTTTATAGTACCAGAATTATTTACTTGTTCCTTCGATCGTTTGATAAGGTGCTTAACAAGGACCACGATCACCACAACAAAAATGACCACATTGAAAGCAGATACCAGGAGAATAGGTCCCAAAAATGCAGCAAAGAATACGGTTACGTTATTGATGAAGCAACTGCATGAAAAAGCAGTATATAAGCAATGCACACAATAAGTGGCACGAGCATACTATCCTTCAGTTGAATTACGCCTCACAAGTAAGTTTCTATCAATGGACAAAGGGATCACTACTGGAACCAATGGAACCACTGGGTGCAAAAATAAAACATGTCAAACAGATAGCATGCATCTTTCCAAACATACCCCAACAGATGATTGAGATAGCAATGATGTATCGCGTTGAGATTCGGGCAAACACAATCACAAATTTCTGGAACATGAGCACAGCCTCTGCCCCCATCCACATCACAGCCACCAGAGTGAAGTAGTGGATCAACACAGACACAGTCACACAGCCTCCAAAGTTTTCAGTCGTATCAATCCCAACCACAAACACCAACAGCATGCCAATGAGGGCACTACATAGCTGGATGTGGAATTTGGAAATATCCTTCTGCCTCAGCTTTCTAAACAAACAGTATCAGAATTGTTAGCATGTAAGAGAATACAGAATGTGATATTACTTTATCAGCAGGTGAGCAGCAAGTGCTAGTACCAGACCAAACAAGGACAGTGTCACACCAATGTAAGAGATGACCTCCAATGCACGCTGAACAATCTTATTCAATGGCTGATTTGGCTGGACCCTACTTGATATGTCCTATGTGTGGATAAAGCAATAGTGCTATATATATACACTTCTCTTTCTTTGTAGCTTGGAATCTTACCACAAGAATGGCAAAGTTGGTCAAGTGGAAGCATTGGCACTCAATATTAGAAGCAAGCTGATTGCTCTGACGCACATATGTAACACATCCATCAGTAGTCCAGTTGCCTGCACCACCTACATGAATTAGAAAAGGTACTGGTAACATTTCCATGTTCACCCCTCTTCCCTTTTCTCTTCCTTTCCCCTTCACACAATCTCTACCACTGCATCTCATTCCTTACACACACTTCATACCTGCTGCTTGAAAATTCCAGCTCACACATAAATAATTTGAATAGTTCTGTGCACCATAATGTAAAACATCATCAAGTTATGTGCCATCATGATTATTTAAATATCCTTTACCTTATTTGGTATGGTAAAACTAAGCACAATTGGATCAGTGAGGTTATTTATCATCACACCAACAACTGTGATACCAATAACAAGAGGTACCACAATGGTGGAATTTGAAGGATTTCGCAATGGGAAAAATGATGCAGTTTTATAGATGGAAAAGAAAATGCCAATGTTAGTTCTGTTAATAAGATTAGCTGCTTTTGAACTGAACAATGAAGGTGTAAGATAAACTGAAGCTGATAACTTAGGTACACCAGGGACAGCAGTTGCGCTGGTCATTCCTCCTTGTGTTTGGGTGTTACCCACTGTTGAAAAGAACTTTCCTTCAATGGTGACGTTTTCTAATGAAAGCTGAATATTGGATAAAAGTGGTACATACATCTGCATTAAAATACACAGTATGATAACCTTTTCAGCAATAAAAACTGTTTGATTTTGAGCAACCTGAACTGGTGTAAAGTTTTTCTGCTGGACAAAATTAGTTACTATTGTCTCAAATTTTTCCACCACTCTGTGAAATCACATTGTTCATAAGAAATTCACATAAAGAATAATGGACAATTTACACGGGGCCATTTGTGCTCAATGCTGATGATGGCCATGATTGGATGCTGTTTAGCACTGTAACCACATTGATAATGGTCTGTTTGAAATTATTGGTATTACCTGCAATAAATGCATGCAGATAAAGGTGAACACTGTACCTGTGTCTGTAAAGGCACTGTAGATGATATGTTGGAGATTTGTGTGATCACATTTGTTACAACAGCCAAGTTAGAAATGCTCTGGTCCACCACTTGTATAGCTTGGGACACCAAAGCCTGCAACTGTGCTGTGATGTTAGCCACATTAAGAGCTGTAATGGTTTGCTAGGCATGAAAGAAAGAAAGTGATATTTAAAAGCTTTCACAGCTTTGCACAAATGTTGTGTTACCACTACATTTTGTATTGCAGCATTTAGCTGTCTGAACTGGTAGGTGACAACAGTAGGACATTGTGAGGCATCTTCAGTCCATGTCAGGTCTCCATTGCAGAGCTTTGTGATGTTCTGACCCACCACTCCATACTGACACATCTGGGATATGGTTTGGCCAATAGCTGCTTCAGGCCAACTGTATGTTCCGCTGCCTCCACTGGATGAATTTAAATCACAGCTGCAAAATTTTGTTGCTGTAAAACAAGCACTCTTTCAATCTATTACTTGCATCTGTAATGAACAAAGCATACATACCAGAAATAGTGAGAGTGTTTGCTACAAGAATAAGAGAAACATTTAATATCTCCATTGATCCAACTATCTGAATAAACCACTTAATGTCAAGATTGAAAAGTACTATTATTTTGCACTCAATCCTGCTCCACCCATTGGTGACATCATTTGTACACCTGCAGATTCAAGAACATTATCATGCCTAATGCAGATATGGTTAGCTGTACCTCTGTACTGCTGAACACGACACTACTACATTTGTAGCTGTGGTTGCCATCGTAGCAATACTGTTGTTTACAACCTGTATCAGCTGAAATAAAGGTTATTGGGACACTTTCTGTATTTCATTTTACTCACCTCATCCTGAAACAATGAGAGTGCTCCATCATGCTGGTGGTTATCAACATTCGTTAGTGAAGACACCCGGAGGTACACCACAGATGGGTTGGATGATGGAGCTAATAAAGTTAAATCAAAACATCTATTGAATGATTATAGAGGTCCTCACCTGGTGGTATCATAGCTGTGATAACGGCATTAGGACCACACCCTCCAGCAGTACAGGCACACAAAGATATGGTGTACACAGTATTATTTAACATGTTTTGAAGCAGAAGATTGGATGTATTTGTGACACTGTAAGGACTTAATGGAGAGCCTATTGGTGGACTGTACATCACCTATGTGGTGAACATGACTATAATATTCCAAGCTCCTTTTATCCTTTCCTTACCATGTATCCTGATATTATTCCATTGCTGCACTTCGGTGGGCTCCATGATATGAGTACACTACTGTAGCTTTCGACATTCACAGTAACATTGAGGGGGGACGTGGGAGGGGCTTGAAGGGTGGTAAATGATTGAGGCAGTGACACTTCTCCCTCTTCTACAGTCGTATTTGCCAACACATCAAACATGTAGGCTGTGTAGGGTACTGAAGGAACATTAATAGCACAGGTTGATTATTGCAACAAAAGGCATGATAGGTAACATACTAAGTGACATGTTTTTCAGTTCCACATGTCTCTGGTATCCTGGAACTGTGATGTAGTAACTGAAGTTCTGTCCATTCAAACAGTTGGCATCCACCAATCTAGGACTGACAACAGTGACATTGACAGAGTATGAGGTGATGGTGAAGTTCTTTTCCAGAGGGCAGCTCCAAGTGAGATTGGCAGAGGTAGCAGTGAGGGCACTAATTGGAACCTCTGGTGGCTGAGGGACCTCAGCATATTCTGTGTATATAGTCACCAGTACATTGGTTAAACAGTGCGTAAATGAATTTCAAAACTAACCATTAAGGGATGAATCAACAACATGATTACTAAATGGTCCTGGCCCCTGGCTGGTGTAAGCTCTCACTGAAATACTGTACTGCACACATTCCTGTAGTGAATTTAATATTATATAGGTCTGGGCACCACTGGTGTTCATATAGCTGATGCCAAGCTGCCCGTTGTCCAAGGGCCATGTGTACTGAACCTCATAGGCTGTGATGATGACACAATTATTCAACAGCAAACCATTCCAACTGATGTTGATGGATGTTGGGGTAACAGTGATGGCAGTTACATTGATGGGAGCAGCAATGGAAGCTGAAGAGGCAATGTTTTTTATGAACACACACACACACATACATATGTGTGTAACTGTATTATAAGGTTATTCGATCATCCATGATTACCAACTCTGCTATTTTTATATATTTTGGAATTGACTTAAGTCGAAATAACTGTATTTTTTTCATAGCCGCAAATACTATCTTCATGCATTCTGCTTGATCTCTTCTCTTTACTTTTTTGGTTAACCATAAAAGGTAAACACATTGTGAATATTGATTTGGCTACATCAGTACTTACATATGATGGCCCTATGTTATTTGCACCATTTCTGTTGGTTTTGAATTTAAGTATAAAGCGTGCAATGTAAATTATGTTATACATGTACATGCATGTACCGTACGCTTAGATTTACTGCAAACACTTATTACATTGGATCATATTGAGTAACACACTATACATACGAACTTAACAGGGCAAGGAATGGTTTCACTTTTGGCTACTTGGACCAAATTTGGCAACCAAAAGGCAAAAGTTGTCTGGGGTCGGACCAAATTTGGCAGCGAAAAGACGTCTGCCCAGAATACATTATGCCCGGCCCATATTCCCCCCCCCCCCCCCCCCCCAATGCAGGAAAACTATGAATAATTACTATACCAATACCCCAGTTGCTTCTGTTTCTTGATGTCACGTCGTTTAAAATACAATATGGCAGGAAATGACCTTGTGTTGACATATATTGCTTAGTGGAGTGCATAATATTTAAATTCCAGTAGGTACTGCAAATGACATGGTTCGCCTGCCAGAAAGGCAGATATATTGCACACATTCTTATAGTGATAGTTTCATTTCACTGATTCACAATATGTATTGTGATTACTGCATGGTCAGCAATAATATGATTCATTCAGCATAATCAGAGATAATATATAGATCTCTGGCATAATCATTAACATATGGCTGCAAAATTGGATGGACTGAATCTGGAATCATGCATCATATACACGTAAGTATATACATAGATATAATGAAGATATTATATACTTGACTTGTGCTTGTTAAGTTGGTATTCTAAATAACATTCCCCACAAATTTAACTCACTCAGCATGTAAAGTTCCAAGAAATCAAGGGCCACATTTTCGTCATAGGGAGCTTGATCCAAGCATATTCGAACTTCTAAGTCTCCAGAGACGGGGGTTAGGAACGTCTTGCAGAACCATGGGAGGTTTGGTGGATAGCAGCACGTGACCTCCTCATTGCGACACAACTGTCCGTCCCACAGGACGTCAGAGTAGTAGAACCCGTTGTTCCAGATTGGATGAGGATTACCTGATTCGCAGTAGTAATCAGATCCTACAAATGAAGGCGGGGACGTTCCCCCTGCACATGGGCATGCACTAGAGATAATGTTGAATTCCGTAAGCCCAGCTGCATATGTGTACACGTGATTTCTGTTTCCAGGTGACCCGTAGGTGATGCTAACCCCATCTACGTAGTAAGTTTCCAAATTCCATCCCAGTCCAGCGAAACTCCTGAAAGCGTCAGGCGTTCCCACCTGATAACCACTGAACCTTCCGCAAACCATTTCGTAAATAGCTCCGCATGTGGTTATATTTAGCGAGTCACAGGGTCCACTGTCTTTCTTTTCGCAGGATGGTATAGGTGACGTAACTTTTTGCCACGAGTCGGGACACTGCTGCGTTGGATCGGTCATATTCAGATAGCTGACCTTTACCCACTGCTGGCCTGGTACGTTAGGGAGAATAAATGAAGCAGTACTAAGATCTCCAAGCACCATGCTCAGAGCGCAGACAGCCAGATAGAATGACGTCATCTTCATCGCGGCTATACTTTTGTGTGCAAGAACTTATACGCCGTGGCTACGGAAGTATACCGTATATGTCCCTATCTTAAATAAGACTTGTGTCCATTAAAAAAAAAATTGCACGGATTTGGTGGTCGTGAGAATTGGTTCATATGTTGTGGAACCAATCAGATTGCAGCGATTTGTGACATACATGTATACATCCCAACGTAGATATATGTTATCTAGCATAATACCAATCGCAAAAAAATACCCATAAATGTACATGTGATAGAAACGTATTTTCAAGTCAGCGTTACAGTGTAGATGGTGTTATTGTTCATGTGTCAGAAAGACTACAGTAAGTTACTTAACTCTTTGCCAAAGCCAGCATAAGGCAAGCATAAGGCAATAAATTCCTAGAAGGAATTTTCCGGGCGTGGTTGAGCGGTGCTGTCTTTTTGTCTCTTCCGCTACATACACCAAGCTATTACCTCTTCGAGTGGTAGGGTAGGCTGCCCACCTCACGATACTAAGCCATCTGGCTGGACTTCGTGATCCGGTGATGGGGCTGACTCTTAAACATGCTTTTGAGCGAAATTGACGTAAACCGGTACCGAGGAAGCAGCGACAGCGAGTCGTTCGTGAAGGACCGCTAGTAAGACTGCATCCTCCACTTGGCAGTCCTGAGCTGCAGAACCCAGAGGAGACCCGCGCGAGTGATATCGATAACACAGGAGAAGCGTGTCAGAGATGGATCGAGTCTGCAAAGCTACAAATAATAAAACCATGCATGCAAATAACAACGCCCTCCATCATTGCTAATTGAAAATGAATATCTTCATTGATTAATGGTTTCATTGAAAAATGACTAATGTTTTGGTCCGTCACCCTCAAAATATAAAAGCATGTTTTGAATTATACAGCAAAGTGAGCCGTACATGTATTGCTCGATATGACTCAGACTTAATAAGAGCGGTAGACCGACCATATTTCTACCTTCTCACCAACTCTCGGATTGTTTTACGAGCTCAAAACAAAATGACGATGCTAACGTTAGAAGGTCTAAGATGGCGTCTCAAGCACTTAACGGGTTTAATAACGGACTCGGCCAAGCGATATACATCGTAGACCTCTAGTTAAATATAGAATTTTGTATCAATTAATTCAAGCCAATAATATTTTTATATTGTCATTCCGTGCAGTCAGTTGTTGATTTAGTGTTTTAAAAATAGATTCCAGTAAATACAACTTTTTAAAAAACTTACTTTTGCACTGTAGTCGGTAGTGTACAGACAAGTCGTTAATATTGAGGAAACTTCTATTTGGGTTCTATTAACATGAGGGCCGGTGGGACAAATAATATTAGACTAGTGTGGGCGGATAAAAATTACCTGATAAACATGTACTTTAGTTCCTATTGCAAAATATAACAGAAAATTGTATGAATGGGACAACATCTGCTAGCACAACATGTCCTAGGGGGTATTAATCTGCCACGTCCCGAAGAAGGGGGGGGGGGGGGGGGGGGGGGGGGGGGTGATGTACGTGCTACTCCGTCCATTCCCGTTCATGTTTGCAATATTATATGCGTGGTTAAACCCAACAAAATTTACACATTCAATGGACCTTTTGCCTTCTGACGTCACAAATTAATTGGTTGTGTTTGACGTTTGACATAACATAAGTCCTTATAGGAACTTCACGAAGAAACACAGCAAGTACTAAATTAATGGTAAATGAATGCCTGACTATATTCCAAAATGAAGTACCTTCGCCAGTTACGGTGCAAATGTTACAGCGCTCACAAGTTACCGGAAGTTGCCCCCCCCCCCCCCCCCCAAAAAAAAAAATCGAAAAGCGCGACTTCGCGTGTCTCATTAGCAACTTCCGCAATGTTTCGCTGCATACAAATCCCTTACAGAGCTTCATCTGAAATACAACAAAAATGAAACGTGTGGTAATTTACTTCTCAATAAAAATTTAAAAGGAAAAGCATGTAGGAGCTATGATGGTGAAGTTATACCATTTTTAAAGTTGCTCCCCCAAAATTCATGCGTGACGTCAAAGGCAAAAGGTCCATTGATAGTATCATTGTGGAAATGAATCTTGACTCTTGATTGTTGAAGAAACGGTCAGAGAATATATCCTTTTTTTTTTGCATTAGGTAATAAATTGTGTTACAAAATATGAGAGGTTTGGAGGATGCTTTTGCTTTTTAACTATCCATGCAGGCGTTTTTGTGTTGGTCTGCATGATAAAAATGCTAATATAAATGCATAAATTGGCGTAAGCAGCTTATAAGCAATATAGAACTATAGACTTGAGAAACTGTGATTTATTTTGCCAATAAAAAAACACCGGGAAAAACGTAGAAAATGTTTTGCTAATTAGTAGTGCATTGATCGTCAAAATCAATCAGTTAAATCAGTGTTTTGAATAACCGATTTGCAAGTAGCTAAAACCAGAGATGATATCAGCTAAAACAAAATCAATTATACTTTTATTCATAGTCGAAATAATGGATTTGGTTGCGTACACATGCGCATCGTATATGTACATCTAATTAAGCATGAATCCTTGAAAAAAAAGTGTGTGGGCACCATCTAATTACGTACCATGATGCAACAAAAGAAATAAAAGGAGTTATTAAGTCTTCAAGCAGCTTTCATTTACAATTTAGTTGCTCGAAGAATGGGGCCGGTGTGTGGTGGATCACAAAACGTTTGATTGTAAACAATGACTATTTGCAAATAGGGTAGATTAAGGTAATTCCGCCAGGGAGGAGTGTTCGCCACCCTTAACTTCAAACGCGGCGCTAGGGCTTACCTGACGTTTTCATATCGCAGCAAAATATGGAAATATTAGTACATGGAGCTCGAGTCTGTGTTTACGGCCTTGTTCTATTAGTTATTTCGGTTCTTACAAAAAAAAAAATCAAAAACTAAGCTACCTCAATTTTCGGCAAAAGTGGTGCGGTAAACAACGGGCAATTGGGTTACCTGGTACAAGTCGATGTCCGTAAGGTGCGTAGTCATGATTTGTTTAAAATCTTGCTATTAGAGAAGAGTGGTGATTTTGGGACAATATATGTAGTTTTATTTGTTATGAAACTTAGTAGCTTGGAAGTAAGGGTGGGTGGCGGACACTCCAATCGTAAAGTACGCTATTAAGCAGTAGTCGCCATGCAGGGGAGGTAACTACTCAAACCTTCTGAAATGATGAAGTGAGAATAGTCAAAATAGCCTTCAGGTATAAATGTTTGCTACCAATTATATATAAGTACTGTAAGTTGTTCATGTTGGGAAGGAGTGTTCGCCATGGGGGTGTGGCCTTCTTTCCCATACTGTACACGTAATGGAATCTGCATTTATAGATATATTTTCTGACACTTCATGCTTCAAATGGTTTCTTTTTGTTTCTGGCCTTCTAATTAAACTCAGTTAAGTTGCTTGAGTCCTTGGATCTGTGTGTTAACTAACTGCAAGCCACGGATGTACAATTGGAAGCCGTTCTATCCAGAAAAAAAAACTAGCATCGCAAAGAAACACTCCCAGGGCGCTTAAAGGGCTACAGTGAACAAGCTTACTTGTTTTATCAACGTCCTATGTAAAAACCACTTTTGTTACTCTTCGCAACAACGAAATACAAGGGGTGGCGAACACTCCAAATAGACGTGCATGGCGAAAGCCGAACAGGGGTGGCGACTAATACGCTTAATTGGATAAAGCCACTGTTTTATTTTGTTTGGAACACTTTTTACGAAGCGACAATAGACTGAGGATCTTTTGAAACCAAGTATGTTTGAAACACTACCCCCGTTCTTTTTTTAAAATAAGTAAGAATACCGATATCTTTACTCGCGGGTGTGGCGAACGCTACTTAATTGACCCTAAGGAGAGTTACGTTAGTAACTCTCATATAGGACTTGACCCCGATTGTGAATGTCATTTAAAAAACGGGACCCGCTTCTAACGGGACTCCCATCAATCGGATGGCTTAGCTAGTTGTCGGTATCGAACAAGAAATCAACAAAGACAGAGCCGTTTCGTGTATTTGATGTCGCAGAACAAAAGGGATTCTGTTTTTCCTCGTCCCCAGACGGAACGGCGGCCATTTTCTCCTACTTCCTTTATTTGTAAAGAACTCGATATAAGAACCGTTTCTAAGGACGCGAATGGTGCCAGTACGTTCAGAATTTCTAGCGGTAGTGCCCTTTTGAGTCAGATGATAAGATTAATACATATGTTGATAACTTTACAGGGGTAAAAACTCGACACGGGCAGGGCCGCCGAGAGGGGGGGGGGGGGGGGGGGGGCGGGGGGGGGGGGGGCTGCTGACCCCGGGGCCCGTCGTTAAGCATGGGGCCCGGGCCGCCCGGCTGGTTTTTTTTTTTTTTTTGTGTGTGTGTGATTGATGCTTTGTTTTGATCACTGCGCAGGCGCAATAAAATTGTATACATGTACGTTGCGTGCGGAATAGAATGTTGTGAAATGTTTAGGCTTCATCACAAACACCTTCACTGACATAGCTAGGAACGACGATCGCGATGATCTACATAACGATTCCAGTGCTGAGCATGAAATTGCATGGGTGTATTTGTCAAAAAGAAAATCAGGGGGCAAATTGTTGGGTAGTTGCGCTTATGGGACTTGAACCGACCGTTCGAAGTTTTGGGTGCACTTGGACTCTGTAATTTGAATTGCTCTGTTCGTCTGCAGCCACCATTCAAAACATGTGACAAGTATTTGTTACGTATGTGTCGTCATTTTAAAAAAATCTGTCAGTGCAGAATTCTAGTGACACCACTGTGCTAGCCGTGTTAAGAAAGTGGCATATCTAGAAATGGCCCATACATAGGCGGTCATTTCGCTTTTTAAAATTCAATTTGAATTTTAACCAACTCTATAATGTTTTATAAGCAGGTTTGATTATGATATATGTGTATCAAAAAATTATTCCATTAACCATTCTTTAACTAAAATCAAGACAAAACCAAATCCGTTAAGTCAGTACTTAGTGCGCGGTTTGCGAATTAACGAATATTTCCGTATATCTACCAATAGACATGTATGGGGTACTTCAATACCAAGCACGCCAGATTTTTCTCAGCATTTGTCATGAGGGATTGTTAGTACACTACATTTGCCATGATTTTTAGTGTGGTCGCCGTATTTTTAAGACGTCGCTTCCCTAGGATTGTCCTCAATGTATGGTATAACCATAAATCTTATATGGGAAGATTCATTGATTTGCAAACCGCGACTTCTGACTTTTGACCGCTCATTTCTGGGTATGGGCGTATGTGGAAGATTTTTACGACGATGTCAACAACGAGGTCATGTATAACGTAGGTTACAACAAAAGAAAAGAAACTTTGTAAAGGAAAATTGATTCATGCACATCATATCCATACTTGTATGTGTGTGTGTGTTTAAAAATAAAAAGTAGATTTCAGCATTCTTTGAAAGTCTTCCACGTGCAAGGTCTATGCTGCAGAAATTCAGTTTGTCAGCCTGCATGTGTCCCCTTTCCAGTTCTCAATAAACTATAGCAAAATCAAGTGCCACTAAAATCCATCATATAGCATCAGGATTTATGAGAAGAGTACTATTGTACTAACCTATATAGTAGCCTGAAGTGCGTGTTCAAGTTGTGATTTAGCTACAAGGTTGATCGCTGATGATTGGATAGGTATGGACCATTTGTCTGAATCCTGCTCTTCATAGGAGAGAGGCAAGGAGGTGGCCTAGAACCTTGCACCAAAAGAGTTGCATATCTTATTTTCAAAGCCAAGGACTTGAGGAAAGAGTAATGCGAAGATGGAGGAAATGATATGGTTTGTCATTTTAATCAATGGAAATTAGTCTTGAGTTGATTGACTACATGTGCATGAAATTCAACGAAAGTAAGTAATTTATATATGTAAGGCCAATGAAACTGAACCTTGGTGTAATTTTCTGTTTCTGCTGAAACTGTATTTCATAAATGGTAGCATTACTGGAGGCTCGCGGCCAAGCAACAGTACAAAGGGAGACACGAAGGACTGCTCATCAGACGTGATGAACCTTACCTCATTTTCCAGAGTTCTGAACCATGGCGCATGCAGTTTACTGTGCTCGGCCGGTGTCATAGGGTATGCGGTCCGGCCCAATTTTCGGTCCGGCGGACCGTATTCCCTTAGGGAATACGGTCCCCCCCGGACCCAACTCCCTAGGGAATACGGTCCGTGTAAAATATTGTACATCCAGGGAATACAGTCCGGGGAGGAGGCGGACTCAATTCCCTGACAGAAAGGAGATTTGATTTTGACAACCACTGGTAATCATAGCGTGTATAATTTAAAAGATAGGTCGATCCTCACCGAAATCGCAACCGTTAGCGTTTGACAACCACTGGTAATTATAATTAAAAAGAGAAAACGATTCTCACCGAAATCGCAACTGTTAAGGCAGACAAATTATAATGAAAACCATGCATTTTAAGTTTTTAACACAGAACAGAAGTTCTATAATTGATAATTTGGAAGTTATATAATGAAAGCAATTTAAAACCAAGACAGAAGTTCTTTCACGGCACTAGATGTTTAATGTATATATTATAGTGAATAGCTAATTTATAATTTAAGCACAAGGCAGAATTTATATAATGAAATTAATTTAAACACAAGAAGACACTTGAAACAAGACATAAGTTCTTTCACAACATCAGATGCTTAATTGGAGGCGGCTGTGCTCCTTTCTTCTGTTCTTGGCATGAAGAGTGTTCTAAAGTATGATTTTGACTCGTTGTATACTGACAGATTGTTCTTAAAAATTCCTTCAGGATAATAAAAAGTACATATGGAATTATTTTGTTGTACATGTATATGCATTCTTTGTAGGAAAACAAAGCTCTTTTTCAGAGCATATTTGAACAATATACTTCAATGTAATCTTCATGTCACTAAATCAAAATTGACAAGAATGTTGGTATCCACACAATATTGGCTTACTTGTTGACATACATGTAGGGTGGAATATTCCCTGCATGCCTTCTACAATTTTAGTATTTTTTTGGTATGATTTTCATAGAAGCACCTCTCTGGCAGGGGTTCCACTGGCTTCACTTCTGGAATTGGTTGTCTAAAACTGGGTTAGGGTTAGGGTTAGTCCAGTACCCTCATCTCTCTTGACTATTACGATATTTTATATGTATTTATTTCTTTTCAACTTTTTTTTAATTTATTCTACTTTTTCTGCACTTGGTGTTCACACAATTTGATAATATTAAACAGTGTTAATTGTTACAGAAGCTGCATGCATAGTTGACGACCTGTATGCGATCATTTTCGAACCAAATCATAATGGGAACATATATAAATAGTAACAACTTAATATAAATATACATGTAAATATACATTTGTATAGCAAAATAGTCATAGAATAAGCATCCCAGACCGATCGAAGAAAACAGTTCATTGTTACAGACTGAAGAAAACAGTTTTAATTGTTACAGAAGCTGCTTATATAGTTGACGACCTGCGATCATTGGCTTTTGCTTTTCGAACCATATGTGCCAGCCCTTACGTGAATGCAAGGGGTGGAATATACTTATCCATGCATGTATTTAAAACCAGGGAATACGGTCCGGGGGGGGACTCAATTCCCTAGGGAATTGAGTCCGGTTAATTGGTTTTGTACAACCAGGGAACTCGGTCCGGGGGACCGTATTCCCTAGGGAGTTGGGTCCGGGGGAGACCGTATTGCCTTAGGGAATACGGTCCGCCGGACCGAAAATTGGGCCGGACCGTATACCCTATGACACCGGCGTGTCTCATCAATACAGAAAAATTGTACTTGTACACTATAGGGCTTTTTAATACTGCAAGTGCATGTTATGTAATCGTTACCCATCGTAATATAATTATGTACAAATTACAGATCTATGCTTTACGCACGAGCAATCCCAGGATTGTTTAGTCTCGGCCCCAGACCCAACGGACGCAGCTGCGGATGGATTACATCACCGCTACGTGTCAGCGGTGATGTAATCCAGCTGCGTCCGTTGGGTCTGGGGCCGAGACTAAGGATTGAGTAATCCCAGGATTGCGCGGCCAGTCCATGGTTTATACCACAAACCATGGATCCAGGGTTGCGCAAATCCATGCTTTGCGCGTAACTTATATGCATGTAGGTGAATAATGTTACATAATCACACCGGCACGCAGTACATGTAAGTGTTTTTAACTTTCGCCACATGCAATTAACAACAAATGAATAGTTTATAACCCAATGCACGAAAGCAATATATTTTCCCCCTGTATGGTATTTTATATATCTACCGCGCGCACCCAGGACCACCAATGGGGCCCGGAAGGACTGTATAGCCCTGGGGCCCGTGCCAGCTCTCGACGGCCCTGGACACGGGAGCTGTTTCAAAGAACGTCAGTGGTATCAATAGGTTCAGAATTTCAAGTTATATCCGTACAAGTGAGTAAGTTCATGGGGATCGCTTGCTACAGTAGCTATAAGGCTAGAAATGGTGTGTTTCAAGCCATACGGCCATGATAGATGCTGTAGGCCACACCTACTTGAGCTTAAAAATAGAACTACGTATACATGTACATGTGAGTCGATTTCTTTGTTCGTAGTTTATATCGTTTGCTTTTTTTAATGAAGTTGTATTTTATTTGTCAAAGCTAAAGCTAAACGTCGAGCCTAATACCTCCAACAGCGAGAGGAAATATTGAAAGAACGATCGTCAGAAGAGAGCAAAGAAAAAGCTCGATAACGATTTCATCGGAACCCCGAGCCAAAACTAACCGCTGAGGAAGAACGATATCACAGCTAGGCCAGAATCCCCAAGCCAAAGTTATCTTTAAAGCGGAACGGTACAGCGAAAATTCAGCGGCCATGAATAGTGAAGAACAACGTGACGATTCCATCGCTTCTAAAAAAAAAAATGCGATTGCAAGAACGACCGGTGTCATAGGGTATACGGTCCGGCCCAATTTTCGGTCCGGCGGACCGTATTCCCTTAGGGAATACGGTCCCCCCCGGACCCAACTCCCTAGGGAATACGGTCCGTGTAAAATATTGTACATCCAGGGAATACAGTCCGGGGGAGGAGGCGGACTCAATTCCCTGACAGAAAGGACTCAAAGGAGATTTGATTTTGACAACCACTGGTAATCATGGCGTGTATAATTTAAAAGAGAGGTCGATCCTCACCGAAATCGCAACCGTTAGCGTTTGACAACCACTGGTAATTATAATTAAAAAGAGAAAACGATTCTCACCGAAATCGCAACCGTTAAGGCAGACAAATTTATAATGAAAACCATGCATTTTAACACAGAACAGAAGTTCTATAATTGATAGTTTGGAAGTTATATAATGAAAGCAATTTAAAACCAAGACAGAAGTTCTTTCACGGCATCAGATGTTTAATGTATATATTATAGTGAATAGCTAATTTATAATTTAAACACAAGGCAGAATTAATATAATGAAATTAATTTAAACACAAGAAGACACTTGAAACAAGACATAAGTTCTTTCACAACATCAGATGCTTAATTGGAGGCGGCTGTGCTCCTTTCTTCTGTTCTTGGCATGAAGAGTGTTCTAAAGTATGATTTTGACTCGTTGTATACTGACAGATTGTTCTTAAAAATTCCTTCAGGATAATAAAAAGTACATATGGAATAATTTTGTTGTACATGTATATGCATTCTTTGTAGGAAAACAAAGCTCTTATTCAGAGCATATTTGAACAATATACTTCAATGTAATCTTCATGTCACTAAATCAAAATTGACAAGAATGTTAGTATCCACACAATTTTGGCTTACTTGTTGACATACATGTAGGGTGAAATTTTCCCTGCATGCCTTCCACAATTTTAGTACTGAATTTCATAGAAGCACCTCTCTGGCAGGGGTTCAACTGGCTTCACTTCTGGAATTGGTTGTCTAAAACTGGGTACTAAATCTTTATATGTATAGCTTTGGAGAACCCAAAAGCAATAATATAAACGTAATGATAAGAAATGAAAAGTGATAACAACTACTGGCATGTTCTATACATTGTTTTGCTTACTGACGACGTATGTCCAGATGAATGTGCGACCAGTACAGTATAGTGCCTCGATTTGTCTTCGGTGCGGTCTCTTCCCTAATGGCCTCCACTTTTGGACGCGTTATACTACTAAAACGCATTTGTTCTATCTTCTGTTAAAAAAACCACCGCTATTGCATCTTCGTTCTTCCCTGCCACATACAGCAGAACATCGTCATGGCTTAGCGAGAAGTCTGTCGAACGCTTTCGTATCAGCCACTTCTCTGACTCTGTGTAGCGGCGCATAATGCATATTGCAGGGTACGTCCTGTCCTTTCGATACGACTGTACCCACTTCAGCGGTCCTTCATGCACATCTTTTCTATTCCTGCATGGAGTACAAGGTAATTTCTTACTATACTGACACATGCACTGGAAAAAAAAAAAAGCAATTCAGTGCTACATTTTAAGTAGAACAATGAGTGCTAGCTCAGTCTCAGACGTTCATAACATAACCTACCATTCCACGGCCTTCTTGTTCTCAGTCTTACGTGACGCGCATGCACGTGGTTTTAAATTGGTGATGTAGGCACCAATTTAGTAAATAAGGGATTTCGGATGTTATCGCAATTCTCAAATATAATACATAGCAAGTTAAATATATAAGGTCTGTAGACATGTAATGTTTGACAAATGCTATGCTTAATACAATTCATACACTGATAACCATCTTGTGTCTCATCTTTTATGCAGTTTGTCTATGAGCGCAACATATTTTTATATGTGTATCAGTACATGAGTGCAAGCCAGCAATTACGATGGTTCATGTCGCAAACTTTCAATAGCACTAAATTGTTGGCATAAGCGGGATTTAATTCTTCATTTTGTAGCCGTACACTAGATTATATAATTAGCCAACATCGCTTGCACGTCCTAATACCAGTTCAGCTACTCTCCCCTATCACTGTAGTGTCTGCTAGTGATCTGTCAGGTAGGATATTGATGCAACTGAACTGACAGTCATACTGTTGGAGTGGATCACTGAACGCCAAACTTTCCTTCTACTGTATAGGCCTATTATATTCCTGAATCATGGGCGGGATAAACTGTGTTGGTGCAAGGTGCTAATTAAGGCTTGTTATTCGTGTACTTTATACTATAAGTGGTATAGAAGCATTACTATGGTATGGGCATAAGAGTTATTGAGCAATTCTATACATAGTCCATGGAAGGAGAAGCGAGTAAGTTGATATTGCTATACTGGCGCGGCGTGAGGATTGATATCGACGATTCGTAGCAGTATATCACAGGTTTAGGTAAGAATACATTGCTATTTGCAGTGAATTCTAGTTCTTTACCACCGGTATCTAGTCAGTTTGGTCCATTCCTATAATAACGCTCCTTCCTAACTTCACAATCAACGAACAGACTACGGTGAATACGAGTGTGTTGGTCACTTAGATTTGGCGATAACTCCCCATTGCTGTGTTTTCTAGCAGTCTAAGTTTCTAGTGGGCTCTAGTATGGGTACTAGTAATAGGGGGAGGTTGAAAAACTGTTCTTTCAGTGTGTTTCAAAGGTGCATTCTTATTGATGCACAACTCTCGGAGGAAGACTGTGACAATGTGTTTCTATTGGAGAGAATCAGTGTGTTAATTTAAAGTCAATGTGTCATGTGTGTTTACACTTACTCTCAGATGATGTATATGTATTGCATTCTTATAGGGTGTAGATTATTGGAGATCATGTGTTCTCATAGGTAGGAAATTTTAAGGTCAGTGTGTTTGCACGCACCCTCAGATGACATACACCTGTATGTACATGCACCTGTAAGACAAGGATTGTCATCTGTGTGTTTCCACCGGAGGGAATCAATCTATTTAAGGTGAGTGTGTCATGTTTGTTTGCACTTACCCTCAGATGACATATATCTATAGCTAGGCACGTCTTTTTACATGCACACAAACATAAGCCAGACGGCTTAAAGACATGTGAGGATATTACAAAGAGATGCTGTACCTACAAGATAATTATGTAAATTTTCGATCAAACCTATAGAAAGACATCCAGCCCATACAACACCACTAAAACAGTTAGTTATTCAGTTTTATTGTAATCCTTAAGCATGGCTTTAATCATGCATATACAGCAAAAAGTAGCTATCTTGCTAATGCCATGTGTCTAATACACAGTGACACTCAAGACTAAAAAGACACCTGAGACACAAGCAATATTAATTGATGCCGCCAAGTTTATTTATCTGTGAAATTCACATTTTGGCTGATTTAATTAGGTACGAAATTGATTACACTCAATATCAACATGTCTCTTGACTCTCATCCCATTTCTTTTTCTCCAGACACAGGTGTATAGAGGAAGCATTCAGTCACACTTAAAGAGTGTGCCAGGTCGAGTTAACTACTAATTAAGGACCAATGTTGAGGGCCCGCATGCGGCTTAAAGCTATACGTGTCCCTTTACCTCTTCTCACTTCTCTTCTCATCCAACTTCTTTTTCCTACCTCCCCCTCTGCAGAAAATATCTGGGCACACGAGCAGCGTTATTTGTCTGTGAAATTCACTTTTTATTATGCACATGATTGAAAAACACTTATGCATCATTCTCTAAACAATAATGGCTGAAGTGTACTAGTTTTGTTTTCTTTTTTCCAGGTACGAAATTGAGATTTATCCAGTACCCTCATCTCTCTTATGTTCAGTTGACTATTACGATATTTTATATGTACTTATTTCTTTTCAACTTTTATTAAATTTATTCTACTTTTTCTGCACTTGGTGTTCACACAATTTGATAATATTAAACAGTGTTAATTGCTACAGAAGCTGCATGCATAGTTGACGACCTGTATGCGATCATTTTCGAACCAAATCATAATGGGAACATATAAAAATAGTAACAACTTTATATAAATATACATGTAAATATACATTTGTATAGCAAATTAGTCATAGAATAAGCATCCCAGACCGATCGAAGAAAACAGTTCATTGTTACAGACTGAAGAAAACAGTTAATTGTTACAGAATCTGCTTATACATGTATAGTTGACGACCTGCGATCATTGGCTTTTGCTTTTCGAACCATATGTGCCAGCCCTTATACGTGAATGCAAGGGGTGGAATATACATATACATGCATGTATTTAACACCAGGGAATACGGTCCGGGGGGGGACTCAATTCCCTAGGGAATTGAGTCCGGTTAATTGGTTTTGTACAACCAGGGAACTCGGTCCGGGGGACCGTATTCCCTAGGGAGTTGGGTCCGGGGGGGACCGTATTCCCTTAGGGAATACGGTCCGCCGGACCGAAAATTGGGCCGGACCGTATACCCTATGACACCGGCACAAAGAACATGCTACCGCAAAGGTAATGGGCGTAGCAAGATATCTACTGAGTGATACTGACAATACGTACGCGTATTTTGGGTCGGATTAACATGTACATGTATGAGTGTATTATTGTTGGGCATTTGCACAATTATAAATGGTGCTGCGCAATTTGTACAATTTATCAATTGCGCATCCTGACCATGCATGCATAGTTAATTTATAAATCCACGTGGCAAAGTGTAAAAGGTGGCAAATGTCGAAAGATGAGCACAAAAGGTTGTTCGAGACGTTTTTTAAAACAAAAGGTACTACGATAAAGGAACTAGCAATTGCAAAATGGTGACCGAAGAGAAAGCAAACAAAACAGCACTCAAGCCAATACTTGCATCTGGATTCCTGACCTGTTGTCAAGTAAGTCACAGTAATACTTAAAGCTTGCTTGATTTATTGTAGTATGTGAATACTTCAGATTGACCTTATTGATATGAGGCATATGCTAGATGACTCATTTAGCGACATGGTTGGCCCTCTACCACTGCATTGACCTTGGACCACAATATGGTCAGTGGCTTAGGTGGTTGGTCAAGGTAGAAGAACTAATGGAAAATCAGTATACATTATATGTTATATCTTCCGTATTCCCTTGTTTCCCTACATTTTATTCATTTGCTGTCTAGAAATAAATCACCAATTTTATTTTCATTTTGGTTTGTATTAAAAGAGTTAAAACATCAAATATAAGACTAAATGAGAAAATTCTAAGCCACTTGTCCTATCACTGCTTCAATTGTCCACATCTCCATTAATGATCACCACATTAAGCTCCACCTGCTCTTCCACCTGAGCCAACCGCCCCATGTCCTTGGTGTGATCAGACTCCACCACTGATCCTGAAATAGACTGTGGCTTTGATGGCTCCCTAGAAGTGCACGTCATCTTTGATGTGAGGCATTTGCAGGGTAATGTTTTCAACAAAGTTGAGCGGACATCGCCGTTTAGAACGCAGAAGAAAATAAATATGAAAAAACCTTGCAACGAGTTGGTTACTGTGAACACGATCTGGAATGCCTGATCTGTTTTCATGACTGTCAATGCTCTAAAGACCCACGTGAGACCAAGCAGGCAGAGTATCCCAGTGATGTTAGCCATACGTTTTATAGTACCAGAACTATGTACTTGTTTCTTTGATCGTTTGATAAGGTGCTTAACAAGGACCACGATCACCACAACAAATATGACCACATTGAAGGCAAGTACCAGGAGGATAGGTCCCAAGAATGCAGCAAAGAATACGGTTACGTTATTGATGAAGCAACTGCATGAAATTGAAAACACAGTATAAAAGCAATGCACACAATATGTAGCATGAGCATACTATCCTTCAGTTGAATTACGCCTCACAAGTAAATTCCTATCAATGCATAAAGAAATTGCTACTGGAACCACTGGAACCACTGGGTGTACAAATAAGCATGTCAAAGTGATAGCATAATTGTCCTTCCAATTAAGCATACCCCAACAGATGAGTGAGATAGCAATGATGTATCGTGTGGAGGTTCGGGCAAACACAATCACAATTTTCTGGAACATGAGCACAGCCTCTGCCCCCATCCACATCACAGCCACCAGAGTGAAGTAGTGGATCAGCACAGACACAGTCACACAGCCTCCAAAGTTTTCTGTCTTATCAATCCCAACCACAAACACCAACAGCATGCCAAGGAGGGCACTACATAGCTGGATGTGAAACTTGGAAACATCCTTCTGCCTCAGCTTTCTAAACAAACAGTTACAAGAATTGTTATCATGTAAGAGAATACAAGATTGTAATACTACTTTATCAGCAGGTGAGCAGCAAGTGCTAGTACCAGACCAAACAAGGACAGTGTCACACCAATGTAGGAGATGACCTCCAATGCACGCTGAACAACCTCATCCAGAGGCTGGTTGGGCTGGACCCTACTTGATATGTCCTATGTGTGGATAAAGCAATAGTGCTATATATACACTTCTCTTTCTTTGTAGCCTGGATACTTACCACAAGAATGGCAAAGTTGGTCAAGTGGAAACATTGGCACTCAATATTCGAAGCAAATTGATCACTCAGACGCACATATGTAACACATCCATCAGTAGTCCAGTTGCCTGCACCACCTACATGGATTGCGACAGAGATAGAATATAAGCTCATTTCTTACACAATTTCATACCTGCAGCTTGAAAATTCCAGCTCACACATAAATAATTTGAATAGTTCTGTGCACCATAATGTAAAACATGACATTATGTGCTATCATGATTATTCTAATATAATATCCTTTACCTTATTTGGTATGGTAAAACTAAGCACAATTGGATCAGTTAGGTTATTTATCATCTCACCAACAACTGTGACACCAATAACAAGAGGTACCACAATGGTGGAATTTGAAGGATTTCTCAATGGGAAAAATGATGCAGTTTTGTAGATGGAAAAGACAATGCCAATGTTAGTTCTATTAGTAAGATTTGCTGCTATTGAACTGAACAATGAAGGTGGAAGAAAAACTGAAGCTGATAACTTAGGTACACCAGGGGCAGCAGTTGTGTTGGTCATTCCTCCTGGTGTTTGGGTGTCACCCTGTGTTGAAAAGTTCTTTCCTTCAATGGTGAGGTTTTCTAATGGAAGCTGAACATTGGATAACAGTGGTACATACATCTGTATGTAAAACACAGCATGATAACCTTTTCAGCAATAAGTACTGTTTGATTTTGAACAACTTGAACTTGTGTAAAATTTGGTTTCTGGATAAAATTAGTTGCTATTATTTCAAATTTTTCCACCACTCTGTGAAATCACATTGTTTATACATGTAAGAAATTGCTTAATACATGCAAATAATGAGCAATTTACATTGGGCCATATGTGCTCGATACTGATGATGGCCATGATTGGATGCTGTTTAGCACTGTAACCACATTGATAATGGTCTGTTTGAAATTATTGGTATTACCTGCAATAAATGCATGCAGATAAAGGTGAACACTGTACCTGTAAAGGCACTGTTGAGGATATGTTGGAGATTTGTGTGATCACATTTGTCACAACAGCCAAGTTAGAAATGCTCTGGTCCACCACTTGTATAGCTTGGGACACCACAGCCTGCAACTGTGCTGTGATGTTGACCACATTAACAGCTGTAATGGTTTGCTAGGCAATGATGCTGCCAACATTGATACACCCACACAAATTTTGTTATCAATGCAACTTATGAGGCTGCATAGTACTGGTTGCTGAGATGAGGCTGGTACAGGCGGCTGAGATGAGGCTGGTACAGGTGACTGAAATGAGGCTGGTACAGGTGGCTGATATTACGCTGGTACAGGTGACTGAGATGTGAAGCTGTTACATGTGGCTGTGATCCGGGGGGGGGGGGGGTGGGGGTGGGGGGTGGGGGGTGGGGTGTTGCAATCCCAACTTTGGTCTGGAAGTTTTTTTTTAGATGCATCCCTATTTATTAATCTAGTGTAAGCTTACAGTGTATGGGAAGCAATGTGGTTTCCAATATAGCCATGCACATGTAAGTAGAGGGCATCCTCCCTCTTTTAAATATAGAGTGTCATAAGTGGACAGAACCCCCCCCCCTCCCCCCTCACTGGTTGAATCAGCCTAAAGAAGACAGCCCCCCCCCCCCCCCCCCCCCCCACCAACTGGTTGAATTGACCTAAAGTGGACAACACCCTAGTTTTCGTATGTAACCCCCCTTTTCTGAAATCCTGGATCTGCCCCTGGCATGGTAGCTGAGATGAGGCTGGTACAGGTGGCTGAGATAAGGCTGATACAGGGGGCTGAGATGAGGCTGGTACTGGTGTTGAGATGGGAAGAGTGTACTATATTATTAGCTAACAGCACCAAGACAAACTTTGAGTAAGACATAAGTAAGGTCTAGCAGTTGCTCTCCATTGTGAAAGAAGAAGAACAACTGCTGTTCATTGTCCCACGTAACGTGGCGGCAATACCACAGTAGGCTAGTAACCACACACATAAACGTCAAATCAGTGATACTCCCGCGCCAACCGGCATAGAGTACTTACTTTTAGCCGGTAAGCTTGATCACTGTCAAAAAAAAAAGTGGCTACAAGCCAATACTAGTAGCTATTAGTACCTTTCGTTCCCTTTACGAACCAACCTTTTTTTATTGTCGCAGGCGTGGAGAATCGGTTCTGTATCAAATAGGTACGCTTAGACTAACCAGCTTTCCAGGCCCGTAGCATGCCGTAGCAACTTAATTCACTACACCTCGTGGTTCGCAACACAAATAGAAAAAAGGTGTTTCTTTCCTAGCCTAGTGTTAATATGGCGATTAGCCCATGGTTGTTTTTGAGTGAGCTCACGTTCCAAGGGTCTTCGGTTGTCAAGGTCGTTGTCAAGGTATGACACCATCATTTTAATTTTTCGGAAAACGAACCTAGTGTCCACAAAACATTGGGCCGCAAACAGCAGTGTGTTTAAGAGTAAATAGTATTTAATTAACGTCGGTTTTGTGGGCAGGGCCGTGGCCCCTTCTGGCCATGGGGTTGGGGCTCGCGCATTCTAGAACAGCCTTTGTTCAGGGAGGCCTTCAAACCGATTGGTTAGATTCTGGGCAGTTCAGTACCATATAAGCCCCTCCTTCACAGGCCTTAAATTACCAAGGTCCGGAACATCGAACAAAATCCAAGCTCTAGTGAATTTTCTTTTCCCATCACAGTGGCGTTCCTAGGTGTTTCAAAAGGGGGGGGCTAATCAAACAGAGGGGCGCCATGGGGGCGTGGCTCAGACTAATCAATTAGGCATGCAGAAATTCATATTACAATTTATTGAGCAAATAAATTAATTACAGAAACTGAATGGTTAGATTGTGCATGAACTATCCCTACTCCATAAGTAGATTGGATAGTTCTATTCTTCTTGGGTGCATCTTGAGAAATATCTCCACAGCTTTGTTATAGTTTACTGGATGCGAGTAATGAATATTCATAAGTGCTAAGAAGAAAGCCGTCTACAGGTCATAGAGGACCTTAGCCAGTTTCTCAGACGACGTAAGGTAGAAATGCTTCTCTCGCAGGTGCAACTAGTGATTGGAAGTGTGCAACCAATTTTCATCAAGCGAAAAATATTAGGAAACCGCTCTTCATCACAACTGATTAGTGCCGATGCAAGAGTATCCGGACGATCAATAGGTGAACATACAGACCAAAGTCCCAACTCCTGGTCCACAAGATACTTGTCAATAAGCATAAATACCAATAATGTTGTTTACATCGCTACTAAACTCATCCTGAACCACAATAGATGGTACAAGAAACAATAGCTTTGAAGCTTTGTTGCAGATAGCAGAAAATCGTGTTTCCAGCTCTGATCATGAAGTAATACAATCAAGCAATGGAATTGCCGCAGTCCTGCGATAATACTCCTGTATGTTGTCAGCTGGTGTGCCGGTTGTCCCTGTAAGATTGCTTTTGCGCAGTTCTTGGCATACAAGGCTCTGCCCCAACTTGAATTGCCTACACAAACGTTCTGCTTGTTCATATATTCTCTGAAACTCATCACTTACTCCTGCTCTCAGCAACTTGAGAAATCGTTCATACGCACGCAGAGAAATCGTTCATACGCACGCAGAGAAATCGTTCATACGCACGCAGAGAAATCGTTCATAGCACGCTCGAGCTCGATGGTGCAAAAAAATGACTTAACCGATGGAAGATTGCGCGCTTGAATGCAGTTGACGTTGCAACTTGCATTTTCGATTCTCAGCCCCACTCAGTTTTTGCTTCGTGTTTGACATTATATTCGATGTAATACGGTAAGCTTACATGCATGTATCAATTTGTCAATGATGTCATACGGGCGGGAACTTCACACGAAACAAAGTTAAAGGTGCTTAATTAATTGACGAGGCGCACGCGTGCATGCATTTGCGCATGTCACTGTGTGTGTGTGTGGGGGGGGGGGGGGGTGGGCGCCATAAAGCAGGGGGGGGGGGGGGCGCCATTAAGCGGGGAGGGGGGGGGGGGGGGGGGCATCTGCCCCAAATGCCCCCTATGGGGACGCCACTGCATCATTGGTATATAGTTTTCCAACCTCCGGAACAATTAAGCAATTCCAATGTATATGGTTTTTAATTTCCAAGATTGGTCATCGAGGAATTCCTACAGCGAATTCCGTACATCGAACAATTTTCCAATGTGGGATTTTCATGAGATTGGAATTTTGCATGTACAAAATTGCTCAAAATTATTTTGAGGGATATACTTCCAGGATGAAATTGAAAAGGGAATGGACGTAAAGAACCATTATGAATTCCTTTTTGGTTTGGGGGTGGAACAAATAACTACTCGAAGGCGCACAGACAAAAGAAACTTACATTCACAAAGGTTATAAAAATATGACAAGTATATAAAAACATTTTCTATGAGAAAGATGGTTGTAGGACTATTTCATTTTTCGTTTTTCCTTATATCATTCAACCCTTGTTTTCCTGCTTTTTATTAAGTACTATTACTTGTATATTAAATAAATCCAATAAGCTCTTCTGTTAAAATTGACAATACAGTGTGTACACGTACCAGTATGGTTACCAACCTTAACCGGTGCATGGACGAAAACAGTATTCCGTTGGACATATCTCCTAATTTACATATTGATATAAAGGCTAAATGAGGAAAGAAATTCGGTAATGCCTGCAAAACATAGTGTATTCTTTCTAAAGCGTACGCCTCCGCGCATTGCATGAGAACTCAGCTTTATAAAGTACTTTTATTTGATGATGGAAGATCAATCACTATTTGAATCAAATGGTCTTTCATAAAGGAATATTAAACTAAAATCATATTTGTGTATTCTAAACAAATTAGTAATGTATATTTTATATTCACCTCCTCCTATACAACATTGTACACAAGAAGACTCAAGCATCCAAGTATCACCAAGTCTGACTGAAACTGAGATACATATTGTGCCTTACCATTGCTACAGTAGTACAAATGATTCCAAAAGTGATAAGTTGCTTGCTGTCATTAAATATTGTTAACATTGTAGTGCTCTCATCTATCCCTGTGTGTTCTGATTATATTTAGGTGTATTATCTATTGGACTCATAAGTGGAGCTGCCGTTTTAATTGTGCTGTTTCCTGTAATAACTATAATAGTAGCCATAACATGTTCTCTTGTGAAGTGAAAAGCATTTAAGTTGATTGCTTCTTCCATGGAAAATGTCAAATTGGAAGAGAACAACGCATACGAAAAGGTCATTAAAAGAACAAACTTGGATATCAAGCATATGGAACCATGCTGTGCATATGCAGTTGTTAAATAGTTTAGAGAATGTGCAGTTGCTCGGCTCTCCCAAGCTTACAACAGCTGTGTGGATGCATCTTCTTCATCACTAACATAGCATCCGGAGTCACAGCCAGGTGGTTTGGAAGGCTCATAAGTCACCTGCCAACAAGCAGGTACATCGCAACCAAAACAGTCAGTAGTTCATCGTAGGAGAGCTGAGCTTGACCTAAAACCTTCCGCAAACACCGCTTGGTTGATCTAACTAGTCACTCAAACAACCCTTCCCACCATGGGACCTTTGGGACATTAAATCTCCAGCTGATCCCGATCCCTTTACAATTTTTCTGTACTTCTGCACTGGACAGCACAATGTTTCTCTTGGTTGGTTCCAATTGTCTGGCTTGATCAGCTAATTCAACCAAAGAAAACACAATCTGATCAGAAGAGACATGCCAATTTATTCCCAGAACCTTCTGCTCACCCCGCTCCTTCTATCTTTGGCCACCATATAGGTCAGCTAGGACCACAGCCTTGGCAAGGATCATAGCTTGGCCTGCCATATAGGTCAGCTAGGACCACAGCTTGCCCCTTCTGGAGCTGGTCACAAGTCAAGAGGCCGGGAGCCCACCATGGGGAAACAAATCCGCTTTTGCTCCATGATTTTGGCATGCCTTTTATCATGTTTTCTTTTCTCAGTAGCTCTGGCAGCTTGACCTATTGCTAGTGGGAGTTGGTAGAAGGTCTAAAAACCAGTTAAGTGCTAACAGGGCAAGATGGTAATGGATGAGGTCACTTCATGCCGGCCTTCTTCTCAATAATCAGGTGGGTAGTTTTTAGTAGTTAAGAATTAGTTATGACTGTTAGAATGTTATAAGTCATTGTATTGATATTATATAATTATGATATTAATACAATAATAATCTCGCCATATACAGGTAGCTCTGCTACTAGGGGTGGGGGAGTGGGGGGGGGGGGGTGGCATTACCAGAAATGGCTACTCCAGAACTGACCAGAAGCCACCTGGTACAGATCAAAGGCAGCTAGCTGATTTACCACTGATACCAAGCTACATAGTTTACTTACTATAATAAGCATAGTACCATTCAGCCATTGAAGCAAAGAAAAATTGACAATATTTGATGAGCTCTGTTGAATTTGAGAACCAATTGCAGTATATATAATCTCACCTGAGGACAAGTTGCCAGAAACACTATTTTCCTAATAAACTAACATCTCTTCTGCCCATATAATCAAATTTAATTCATTATCCAACCTTGATGGCAAACTAAACCTAAAACTGCTTTGCACTAATGCGACTGATTGTAACTAATTATAGGCTACATTTGCATGCACACAGCTGAAGCCAAAAATATTTGCATACATGCCTGTAGACACACAAATATGCAGAGATATACATAAAATTATCCACACTATATATAACCGTTTGATGTGTGCAGTGAAAGCTAATTAAGTTACCAATACAATTATATGCAATCACAAATTGTTTTTCTATACATGGCTTGTAAAATCTGTTCATCTACAACAGTAATTATTGTTTTCTCCTGTTATCTATCTTGCTGTCCCATATGCAGAATTGTTCTTTAACTCAAAGTCATTGTACATCTGATCAAAGTTCATGATCTCATATGTTGTAGCAGGGACAAGAGGAGTTTGGGACCTCTTTTTACAAATATATAAAATCAACAAAACTCCAAGCGAACATGAAACAAATGCAATGGAAATGCTTATCCCAACAGCAATTGGCCATGTGGTGTCAGTGGAAGATTGGCAGGTGGCTGGTAAAAACATTGACATGTCAAGAATACTTTTAACTTATGAAAAATGTACACTTCAATTTGTTGCTGTTTCAATTTAATTGTTCTTTAATTCAAAGCCATTATACATCTGATCAAATTTCAGTATCTCGTACGTTGTAGCAGAGACAGGAGTAGTTTTGGACCTCCTTTTTCAAATACGTGTACATAAAATCAGCAACGCTTCAAGTGAACACGATACAAATACAATGGAAATACTTATCCCAACGGCAATTGGCCATGTGGTGTCAGTGGAAGATTGGCAGGTGGCTGGTAAAAATATTGACATGTGATAAATCCATGCATGTTATACTGATGAAAAATGTAGCAAAATGCAATTGAAATAGCTGTAACAAAACAGTAAACCAAAAAAATCATAATTTTGGAAGTAGAAATTTTTATCCAGCACACATAAAATCATGCAAATTCAAGAATCAAAATTCATAAAATGCAACGATCCACAGATGTACATGTATACACTTACCAGAGGCAGAAGAAATAGGGAGGAAATAAGTCAGGATAATGAAGAACACCTTCACATCTCCAACCACTGGACACCACAGCTAGCAGAGGTAGTGTTGGTAGCTGCTGCCTTGCAGTAGTACATCTGACCACTGGTGAGGCCATCAAGGTCAACAGTCACCTCTGTGCCTCTGCTAGTGGAGATGTTGTACACACTTGAGTCAGGAGGAACAGAGGGATCAGTACCGCAGCACACCACACAGTAGAAGGACTGGTTGTTCAGACTCAGGATGGAGGCATTTTGAAATATAGAATTGATTGGCCCTAGTATACATGTAGAACATACAGTAAAAGTTTAACGGTTTCCCCGCGAACGTCGCTTATAAGCGACACATATCATAAAACTAATGGAATTATAAATTGCATAGATGCATTTGATATAATCAGGGTTTGAAATTAACAGTACAAAGTACAACAAAATTGATGGGTTAGGGTTAGGGAAATGATCAAATGGTTGCTGAATTATGCATGTGTGTTTGCGCCACATACTGGTAATTTCTTATTATAATATTTGGCGACTCACCATATATGGTAGTGCTGTTCTGTGAACCTGAAACCCCATCTCCATTTATGGCAGCCACAGAGATAGTTGTATTTGTAGCAATAGCAGGGACTTGTTGGACGTAGAAACATGGAGAAGTGGTACTGACAGTACAGCCTTGGCCAACATAGGTACCATCTCCAAACAACCCTCACTGTGTACATGGTCACATTACCTCCCTGGAGGGGACCAAAAGATCATTGGTTATAGGACTAGGTCATATCCCCTACCACAGGTGTCCACGTGATCTCAAGATGGTGGAGAGTGTTGTTAACATCGAACACAAACACAGTTTGTATGCTAATGGAAGGGACTGCCACTGTGGAAAGGGATATTTAACTTTGCAGTCTATACAATGATAATAATTATTATTATAAGTGGGGCATGTGCCTAAGTCCTTGTAGATATTTATTTTACAACTGAGCACTGAATAATCTACTAAATAAATTAAATACTGTTTTTCAGTTTGGAATAAAAGTACAAAGATAATTTTGCCAAGAAACAGTGTCAAGTCAACTGTGAAAAATCTGGGAGTCTAAAACAACCACTTTGATAATCTTCGCAACCACTTAGCCATATATATACCAATAAACAAACAAAGCAAATTAAGTTTCTAATTAACAAAAGTTGTAATTATTGCAGTGCTACATATAGCTCCCCCCCCCCCCCCCCCCCCTTCAGAGGATCAGTCTGAATGACAGAGGATCTCTAGAGTTTATCAGGTGGATGCACCTTACGTCCAGAGCAAGTGACATATGGTCCTGGTTCCATGGTTGCAATAAAATCAATGGAGGGTAAAAAACCAACTGTGTATGCAGGTTTCAATGGAGACTGTCCAGGGTGAAGTACTTGTCAGTTCTGTGTACAACTTTAAACAGACCACTTTATGGAGCCTGGACAAACAAATAGGTCTGCAGGAATGAATGGTTCACGATGGGACAATGTACGTGGTAAACAGCCTGCATTGTTGTGCAGCATATGATGCTGGGTCAGAGGTAGATGAATCAGGACCTGGGGTGAACAATTCGCCTGGAACACATACACATGTAGGGTGGTACCATAAGCACGTTCAGCTGTACTGCACCCAAGGTGTTGTTTAAATGCTGTATGAAGACCAAGTATAACTAACTGTCCACTTACAACTTAGTGAGAGCCAACTGCAGGGCCATCCTGTCCAGGGTAACTTGACTGTAAGACCTGAAGTGCCTCTCCTTTAGGTTTCCAAGGTTTTATGCATTTAATAACAATATTAGTAATGTGATGTTATATTCATTCAAATAATAGCAGATCCTGATGCTACCACCATAGCAGTATTGAGATCCAAGCATCCAGCTGCACATCCTGAAACTACTTTACCATCACCTCCTGATCATGATGATTTGGAGGGAGTTCTGTCTGTAAATGAATGTGATATCAGACAAGCTATCCGTTCCTTCCCCAAAGGCTCTGCTGGTGGCCCTGACTGCCTTCGCCCCCAACATCTGTTAGACCTTACCAGCTCCACAGCTGGTCCAGGTGGTGTGTCTCTCCTCCGCAGCCTTACTGCATTTACAAACCTTGTCCTGTCTGGAAACACTCCTGTCATAGTTCGTCCCTTTTTGTTCGGTGCATCATTGGTAGCCCTGAAAAAAAGAGATGGTGGATTGCGACCAATTGCAGTGGGATGTACCTTTCGTCGTCTAGCTGCTAAGTGTGCTAGCATGGCAGTTATGGAGCGCATGGGTGCTTTACTATCCCCAGTTCAACTTGGGTATGGTACTCCGCTGGGTGCAGAAGCTGCTGCCCACTCAGCTAGACGTTACCTTGCTAACCTACATCCAGATCATGTCATCCTCAAGCTAGACTTCAAGAATGCTTTTAATAGCATAAGGAGAGATAAAATGCTTGAAGCTGTTAAGCTACACACCCCTGAGCTGTTCCCCTTTATCTACTCCTGCTATTCAACCTCTTCTTCCCTTTATTTTCATGACACCATCATCAGTTCTGCTGAAGGGGTACAACAGGGTGACCCTCTTGGTCCTTTGTTGTTTTGCCTTGTTATCTTTCCCTTGACACATTCTGAATTTCGTATATTCTACCTTGATGATGCAACCTTAGGTGGCAATGAAGCAGATGTATGTGATGATTTTAAGATGATTGAAAGAGAAGCTGCTGCCGTTGGTCTGGAGCTTAACCATCACAAATCAGAACTCATCTGTGCAGATCAAGCTGGTCTTGCTCTTTTGCACCTGGCACCTGACCTTTGTAGAGTCAGGCCCAACACTGCTACTATGCTGGGCTCACCAATTGGTTCATCTGTTGATGAAGCATTGCTTGATAAAGTGGAAACTCTCAGGAAAATGAAATCTCGCCTCAGTCTCCTGAGCAGCCAGGATGCCTTGATTCTGCTCCGCCACTCATTTGCCATCCCTAAGATTTTGTACATCCTCAGGACAGCTCCTTGTTTCTCATCTCCGTGTTTGGCTGTTTATGATGCTGAATTGCGCAGCACTCTGAGTGAGGTTCTGAATATCACTTTTTCTTGTGAGTCAGTTTGGTCCCAGGCCACTCTGCCAGTCTGTTTTGGTGGTATTGGGGTTCGCAGAGCTTCTCAGCTTGCACCGTCTGCCTTCTTGGCCTCCGCTGCTGGTTCCTGCAACCTCATCAACCAAATTTTGCCTGCCCGGTTTTCTGGCATTCCATACACAGCTGTTGATGCTGCTGTTACTCAGTGGAGAGAGGGTCACAACTATCCACCTCCTGTCTCTCCTTCATCTTCCAGACAAAAGGCATGGGACCTCCCTCATGTGGAAGAGACATATGATCAGCTCCTGCAAGGTGCCTCTGACTGCAGGTCTCGTGCCAGGTTACTGGCTGCAGCCACTAAAGAGTCTGGGGCCTGGTTGCATGCCCTCCCTGTCTCTTCCCTAGGCCTGCGAATGGATGATCACACAACCAGGATAGCTGTTGGTCTTCGTCTGGGTACGCCACTTTGTCAACCCCACATCTGCCACCACTGTGGAGGTCATGTTGATGCCCTCGCTACTCATGGGCTCAGCTGCATTAAAAGCCAGGGTCGTTTTTCAAGGCATGTTGCTATCAATGCCATTATACATAGGTCACTGGCAGCAATAAACGTACCATCAACACTTGAGCCCATTGGCCTATGCAGATCAGATGGCAAGCGACCTGATGGTTGTTCCATTGCCCCATGGAAGTCTGGCCAGTGTCTTGTTTGGGACTTTACTTGTGTGGACACCTTTGCAGCCTCATACATGTCTGATGCCACAAGGGAAGCTAGAGCTGTAGCCACAGCTGCTGAAGCCAGGAAGAGGGAGAAGTATGCTCTGCTGTCCAAATCCCACCATTTTGTCCCAGTAGCAATAGAGACCTCAGGTGCCCTTGGCCCTGATGCTCTCAGTTTGCTCACGGATATCAGCAGGCGTCAGCAGAGCATCACTCATGACCACCAGTCTCTCCCTTTCCTTCTGCAAAGAGTGTCCATTGCACTCCAGCAGGGCAATGCTGCCTCTGTAATGGGCACCACAAGTAGTGTGTAATTTATATAGAGTGTGTAATTTATATAGTGCATTCATTTAACTTTGTACACATGATAAAAAATAATAATAATAACAATACAAAATTAATTTCTGAAGTTACAATGTAGGAGTAATAATATTTTTATCTCTAACATTAAACAAAACAGGATAAATGGAAATACACAAATACACGGATATATAAACATATACAACTAGACTACACACAATCTACACAAAATGCTAACTATACCTCCCCTACATCACTTTGACCGATGCTACGGGAAATGACATTAGCTCGTACCAGGTGAAGGTTCAGCCGCCCGTAGAGTTTGGTGAGAACCTCTGATTATAATTATAATTATGATTATAATTATGACTAGTTATAAGCATGTCTCTCTGCAACAGTGGTCTAGAACTCCCATATTGCCTAAGGGCATCGCAAGGTGTGTGCTCCACTTGTTAGTGGAGAGGTGTGAAGAGACAGGCGCGGGCATAGCAAGGCATGCTCCACTGGCCACCATTGTGCATGCAAGTGTCCATTGTCACAACACTATGATGCCTCTTACAATCACACAAAACAGCATTGCATGCATGTTCAGTGTTGCTACAGCTGGAGATGGGTATGCATAGCATTTTGGTGGGTACTTCTGCACATTGTTGATCATTGCTGATCATTTTTTCTCTACCACTATAATATAATGATCCCTCACCCAAATAAGTGTCTATTACATTACTGAGTTACATGTACATAAATGTACATACATGTACAAGTACAGGTTGTGATGAATGCACTTGCCTGTACTCACTGGTGCCTGGTTATATTAAGGCAACTGAATGTAAAAAAAAAAGGAAGGGAACGGATATGAGAAAGTTGGTGGTATGTAGGATTTGAAGGCAATGGTGGTGTAAAAATGAAGGGAACGAGGGATCAATGATGATACGAAATTTTTTTAACAGTTCTATATTTAGCAATGCGTACTACAAAAGTGCTAAATATAGGACTGTTCAGTAAAGAAAATTCGTATCATCGCTGAATCAGATCCCTTGTTCCCTTCCTTTTTACACCACTATTGCCTTCAAATCCTACATACCACCAACTTTCTCAGAGAGAATGTTTTCTATATCTTGTAATAAGTATATTATGCTTTTGGAGTTCTCAGTTCATGCAAATCTAGTGACATATTGAAATGCAATACAGCATGATAAGTCAGCAACTCTACCAATTAATACTATACAGTTTTATTACTACATGTACATGGTCTACTCAACTACTATGCGAGTGCGCAGCATCTACATTTATCTATATGCATATGCAATCACAGTTTCAGCCCATGCTTGGGCACTGAAGGGTAGCGGGGTTACAGCTTCTCCATAGCGTCGCGGGTCCCCAGCTGGGTAGCTTCCAATCTCTCGATGCGGCATCCCATTTTATTTTGTCGCCCCAGCTCAAGTCCCAAGGCCAAGCCCAGTTTCGTGTTTGGTAGTAGGCGTACAAGCTCAGGGAATTGTTTGGCCATCCGTGTGTGAGATTAATGCAGACCTGTAATGGTCCTTTGGGGAGCAAGTAGCCACCAGTCAGATCAGGAGTTGCATTGTATTGAAATGTACCGGTCAAATCAACACCTGCTCTACACCAGAACTATATAGAAAAAGAAAGAAAAATATATATGAAATGAGGCATCAGCCAGTTCATTTAGCTTACTAAAAGTGTTGCAGATGCGCTCCCTGTGGCGGTCACTTTTACCGTGGGGACTATCGCACCTTTGGCTTGGATACAATTATTGATGCATGCTGTGAGTGTGGCAGCAATACCCAAATTAGCGCTGATAGTGATTCCGAAATCGATTGTCCCTACATATATGAATATTGAGTAAGTGAACTGCAAGAGCACGTAAGTAGGACTTTTATACAGCGGATAGCTCCATGATCTGCAGGTGGGGATCTCCTTGGAGTAGTCAACTAGTACCTTTCCAACAAGGCTGACGTATAGTCTGTTCTGTATATTCTTTACTCCAGGGGCGTTCACGCTCGAAATCAGGGCCTCAAATGCTGTCTTGGTATAACCAAATGCGTATCCTTGTGCAATACCTCTAGCGAAAAGCTTGTATGATTGGGGTTTGGCACTGCCTCCGAATCCAGCAAAAGCGCCGAACGCCAAGTCAAGCCTTATATCAGTAACGCCTAGCGACTTGCTCCATATGTATGCCTTGTTTATTGGGTATTTAGCAAGGTCACTGTTGCGAGTGTTTAGTTCTTCCACGAGGTTATAGAGGGCTTTATTCGCATTCCAAGTGACGCCTCGCTTGTGATGTGTATCCTGGAGCGTGACCATCCATCTGGAAGGAGCCTTTGGCCCTAACATCCTCACATAGTACGACAGCTTTGCTAGAAGGTCAGTGTTGTTCCTTGCATGTTGAAGCACGGCTTCAAAGAGTGAATCATCAATGGGTTGTATCTCAGATAGCTGCTGGGACTCGGCCCCAGCTGATAAGGTACGCAGCACCATTTCCACAAAGTCTGGGTCTGGATTTCCGCGAAGAGCAAGTGAAAGAGCATATTGAACGTCTTTAGATGACACTCTGTATCGAATTGCGTACACAGCGGCCAATCGGATGCTTGGATTGTTGTGGCCGAACAGTTGAATCATCGTTTTGTCAATAGTAGAGGACTCGGTGTTCCCTAATGAATGGATTAAGTGGATTAGTTTGGAGTGATCGTCCTGTTGGTCCATCTGGGATGTCAAGAACCCCACAATACGATGCTGCAGTTCTGGCGAAGCAGATGAAGCGAGAGCACCATATGAAAGGATTAGGGGATCAGTTGAGTCATTGCCAGAGTTGATGATGCTTTCAATCTCCGACAGTATGTTTTGATGAACATTTTGGAGAAATGCTAATTGTACTGTTAAGGAATTCCTCTCTTTTCGATTTTTGGTAGTAGTAATGGCTTGCAAAATGGTCTGAAGTGATTTTTTGTCTCCATAGAATATATATAACATGTGCATGGGTTAACTCACTTCTTGTGACTTCACACTCCCTTCTGCTGCCAGAAATGAATAGAGAAGCACACGCATCTCAATGTCCTCCTCTCGTAGTAATGATGGAAGCTGTACATGTATATGTGTATACGTTATCAGTGTAGTTGAGTAAAAAAAAATGCATTCTCTTATGAAATTAACATTACATGTACATGCTATATATAATTATATTATAATTATATGTGGTGTTATTCAGTTTTAATTAAGAGCACTTTCATGTAATTGACACAAATATTTCCCAGCCCGCATTGCAAGCAGCCTTTTGCACAAGACGTTATTTAACTACTAAGTATACAATAACTATAGCTAGTAACATCAAATGGTGATGACGTTTTACTCAGTACACCCAATTCATCGATTGAGGCATGTCTGATATAATAATGCAATATAAATCTCTTTATACTTACCGATTCCAAATAATCCATAACATCAAGTAAAGCCGGTTGATAGCCTGGTAGAGGTCCGTATACCGATTCCAACGTAAGAAGCTTCTTGATCATGTTGCCTAAATATAAAATACATGTATATATAATTACACTCAGCGCATGAAGCAGCGATATTTTGCCACATGCATGTACTTACTTGTGAGAGTATCTGTCAGATTTTTATGGAGATTCATTAAAGATTTCTTCACAGAAGGTAAACTATCCCGAAGTCTACCCATTTCAATGTAATCGCGTTCCTCTGCAAATAGAGACATTAATATTTTATATAATTGTACTAATACATCAGTCTGTCAGAGTCACAACCCCCACCGTCCGACACCTCCACTCCCAACCTCTGCCCAATTCAAACCTTTGTTAAACTGATGAGCGAGCGAGTTCGCCGACATTGTGAGCTGTTGAGAGCTTCTCCTAAATGTTTTCGATTTCTGACCGCAACCCTGTAGTGTTAGCGAGTACTTTCCAGTGGCACCAAGCCCACCGCTACTAAATGTGGCGTCGTAAGTGTCTGGGTTGTTTTCCGCCATCACGTCGTCTTCGGCTTCGAAATAGTTTACACCTTGATACTGGACTGGTCCGTTCGCGTTTACCACAGTAGTGCCCACGGACCTCAGCAGCTTCCCTTTATTGTATTCGATGTCCTCAGCTCGCTGGATGGATATAGGCTTTCCGCTCAGTTCGCTAGAGGCATATTGTATGACATTTTCCGAGTCCACCGTGCGATGCATTATCACGTGATCTGGTGAAATGGTCTCATAGCTACATGTCCGAAAATATAATGTAACATTACTATAAAGGGCACCAGTTAGGACAAACCTGTAGTGTGAATAGTGTTTTGACTGAATGTCTTGTTCCACTTCCACATCCGTGTTCTTAAAGTTGCCTTGAAATGCGGCAGCTATACCTTTCTTTACGTTCACTACTTCCCTAGTATCACGGGGGCTGTAATGTACTGACACAATCTTCCCATCTTCAGACTGGACAAAGCAGAACGATTCGCTTAATAGTTGGCCTGCAGCAGCTGAAGCATCGCCTAAGCTGCATGTATATAATATTGAATGCGCGGAATTAAATATAATCATAAACTTAATATACCTTTCCGAGTCATCGTCGACAGACACAGATAGATCTTTCACCTGAAAGCAGTACTTGCTCGCTGACTGTTTGCCATACTTTCCCACTGCGGAAAAATGCCGCATGTGCATGCTTATATAGGTTAAAATTTATACTGACCTGATTCCAAATGAACTTCAATTTTGGATATCATTTCCAGGTTGGACTGAGAACCGCTCATCGTGGTCGCCTGGGTTGCAGAATATGTGTACAGACAATACTCGTTCTAAGTGGTGAAGGAGAATAATCAGTGATTATACACAACTTACATGTTTCCGTGCATGCATCATATTTATAACTTACAGGGCCCTTCTCTAATTCGACATATTTCCCTTGCACAGTATGAGGAAGTACGACTGACGCCAATACGAAAACAACCAGTCGTAGAACAATGTCGGACATCTCCGCACCACGGCAGCACAGGCAGATGTTGTGCCGCACAAGAGCTATATGCTTTTAATGCTCACTTATCCGTTTAAATACCGCGCTGCAAAGCTAATGACATAGAGCATAGAGCTGTTGACATAGAGCATAGAACAGTTGACATAGTACTAGTGCTGTTGACATAGAGCATAGTGCAAAAGCGTATAGTGCATGCGTAGAGCATAGTTAATAGAGCAGTGGAACCGTATTTGGGCGTGGCCCAGTGGACATCGGAAGTCGACACAGACAACGGAATTAAGTAGTTGGTCCAATGGAATATATAACAAGATATAAAAATTAAAATTGGTGATGTAGGATTTGTAGACAGCAATTGAATAAAAGGTAAGGAAACAAGGAATTATTGATATTTTATACATTCGTTAATGAATAAATATCACATACCTATATTGTTTAGCAACTCTGTGGTAAATGTAGATATGTAATACATGTATTTATTCATTAATATCCGTAATTTCTTGTTTCCTTACTTTTTACTCAATTGCTGTCTACAAATAATTCAAGTTTATTTTAAATAAATTTTGATATCTTGTTTTACTCCTTTTTTCTTTCTCCCCAACGGGTCCCTACTTATACGTTGCATGCATGAGAGCAAACGAAGGAAGAACTGAAGGGCAACCTTCGAATACTATTATACATGTATAGTGCAATGTCAAATCACAGCAGCATAAGACAGTTTGATCTGTTCGCTTGCCATCATCATTCGATCACATCAAGCACAATCAAACTAATTTCATTGAACTGGCATGTTAGCAACACCCAGCCTCTAAACCAGGTTATTCAGGAAGGCAAGGGGATCCCTACAAAAGAAGTTGTAGTGAGGAGAGGAGGTGTTAGTAGTGATGGAACAAAATATTATGCTCAGACCACAAATGCCCAACCAGAGCAACGTGATATTTAATGCCAGTAACTAATTATAAATAATTGTGTCACCTGACTTCAGCAATAGACAGCCAGTTTTTCTGTACTGAGAGACATGTGTATAGAACAGCCTCTGGTGTTTGAATAGCATGGCGGAGTGCATGGGTCATGCTCATATATGGACGTGGTCACGGGGTGTTCGTTCATCCATGCTGTTTTCATTTTTCGATAATCAGTTGCACTTGCTGTGTGCTTGCACGGATCATAGGAATACTGTGCCATTATGAAATTAGGGTCTATTTGATTAAAATCCTCCAAAACACGCCTTCAACCCTCAACGAGTTCATGATATGTTGAAACTAATTTTTTAAACCGTAACTTGACACGCTTCCATGCATGCGTTTGTATTCTTTTAATTACAGTCGCTAATATACCAGTTCACGTTCCTGCATCACAATTAATGATTTATATGACGGAAGACCATCCAGAAAGGGCCGCTGCATGTAGCAATGGCTGATAAATTTTGTGCATGCAGAATTAGGAATTCCCGTCCACAAATCTCCCGAGAATTGGGGATCCCCGGCCCCAAATCTACGTAGATTTAGGGACCCCCGTCCCTAAATCTACGGAGATTTGGGGACCCCTCTGCATGTAGAATTAGGGACCCCATCTAATATAACGGTATCGATTTTGAACAAGTCGTGCGGATGGTCATCATGCGATATGCCGAGTTTGTATTATAAACATACAGCAAAAAATAAAATAACAACAACAGAAGAACAAACATATAGGCGTTATTCTGCTGACTGAAAGGGAACCCTGCTTGGCTCCAGGCGCCGCAGCTAGGTCGATCGGATGGCATCGTATACACGCGTCACCTTGCAATGACTTTGCACCTCGCGATCGATCTTATGCATATTATATACGGAAGAGCGTATCCAAGCAATATAGCTAAAATATAATCATGCTCCCACTTGACGGGCAGGAAAGAGGCATTTACTCATCCCTCTAGATCTAGATGTTAAGAGGACAAGTGGGGTGAAGGAAGCATGCTCTATTTCGTTGGTCGTCATACGCGAGAGTCAGTTTCGGCTGTTGTTGATGAAATAATTCTATGGTTAAAAAAAACCATTAGCGTGCAACACAGAAAACTCTTTGAGGGCAGCATTGCATGGTGAGAACTCATGATGGATGGTAGTAATATGTAGTATTTAGCAGCCACGTCACATCATAAGCAATCCCATAGTGCATTGATATGGTGGTGATCATTGCCTGAGTAAAAGAACACACGTTTATGCTTCACACGAAAACAATAATTTGCACTAATATTTACCTCAGGATTAGAAAACCCAGATTTGGTCTAACCAATTTCTGCATATTCATCATCTGCTAGCTGAACAACATAGTGACAGATTCCCTATACTCCTGCCACATGCCTTTCATGGTACATGTACGTACCCCCTTCCCTGATCACTCACATGACAATTGGTGCAGCGTCGCCTGTGCATGAACACCAACTTAATAATATCACCTGATACATACATGTACATGCACCAACATCAACCACAACAACCACAATCCAGCATAACAACCACAATCCACCACTAAAATCCGCATATACACTTCCACATCATCCCAACATCACATACAACAAAACAATACGATCACACAACACACAAAGCTGGGCAGGGGGGCTCAAACATACACCTATATTTTAAAAGAGATGCGCCCACATTTCCTTATGGAAAAACCCCAGTGGAAAAACCTATAATAAGAAAAAATCCACCATACATTGGGGAAAAAGCCTTTAACTACCACTGCCCAGCCTTATACAACATCGAACACATTCTACAAACAGTCCAACAGCTGCAGCCTTCTCTGTGCCCAGGAGTCATCTGTCACTGGTCTAGGTTGTAGTAGGACACACACAATGCTACCCTTTGGCAACAAACGGAGAATAACAAATACAAATAAAAATTTCTGGTGCTTGTATGTTGTGCTGTGCATGAACACTTAGACTGAACAACAGTCTCCAGCAACTGCTTTAACCAGTGCTGTCAGCTGCCACTTACAGCTGCCCCCGCCAATAACCAAGTGCAAGCACAACCCCGCCAATGTACCATCCCGTTTGTTACCATGCATACCGCCCATATTTATAAAATAATGATTCAGTTCTTATCAACAAATAATACCCTCTAACGATCCAAAATGTTTCAATGGCTGGGGCAGGGTCTGAGGCAGCGCTCCCAATTTCTCCATACATCAATTAATGTACATGCACTGCAAAAGCAAAAGTGTGACGGTCACCCATTTTGCTATCGTGTATATTATCTCTGCATGGCACCACAAATGTTTCAAAAAATAAAAGGCAATACATTCCACCATTCCAACCATGAAGTTATTTTTGCAACGGCAATACATATACACATGACCTGTCACACCATTTCTTGTAACTTAATAAGTGCATGCAAATAAGTTGATTGCTAATCACACTCAGTTTCAAGATCTCTTGTGTGTTTTTCACTCTTCAAACTGTATTTTGGTTTGAAATTTGAACCATGCAGTCATGTAGGAATTAGAATTGGAAAAAAACAGTTTGCAAAATGCAATTTGAATTAACCAACATGTACAGTTGTATATGCTTTCCACCTCCAGCATCTGTATATCCATCTCATCATTCAAATACATGTAGGTGTTTACAGCAATATCGTGGGACGTGACCATATGCATGTAGCTTTGAAAACATTACACCATTTGGCTTCAGTATACTGTTGCATGCAGAATGTTTTGACCTACATGCATAGGAAAATCTAATTTGGGCTGATTCAGTGTCCCCCTGTCAGTGGCACTGAGAACACGTTGAGTACATGCATGTATGTATAAATACGACCATCTATGTAGAAGCCGTACATTAATTCGTAGAACCCCCGTATTAAATTCCTTAACGATACATACACAGCTCTTATCCTTTCCGTGTCATCAAAGCACACACACATATATACACGAACACATTCATTATTAAAATTCCTTAATAAGGAGTGGTGATTGATATACTTAATGGCTGAAATCTCATCAGATGAGTATGAGAGATTGAGGATCATAGCCTGAAAAGTAATTTCGCATAAACACAGCTTCACACTGCGTGCACCGCCTGACATATCTCAGGAAAGGCTATCCCATCTCAGTTCATCCTGGACGCCCAATCCGGGCAGGATGGTTTTTACGCTATATAATGACGGGTCTTTATTAAAAACCAGCCTGTTGGACGTTTATAACTGCCTTTGTTATCCTATAGGTAGGACATTGCGCCCTAGTGTGGATTGTCCGGGGGGGGGGACATTTCACCCTAGTGGGGGACAGTTTGCCCTAGTGCAGAATGTCCGAGGGGACATTCTGCACGGGGGTACATTCCGCCCTCCCACGAAATGGAAACGAATAGAGAGAAATGATGTGGGAACATGTGTACGAAATATGAAAGGAAAAGCTAGGTGCCAGTTTGTACCGTTGCGAAGATGTGTGGGTTAGTGTATAACGTGCAATTTTTAAAGTGATAAAATTATTATCCCAGAACCCCGATTTTGCTGGACACTGTCCCATATATATATAATATATATAATTATGTAATATATAATATGTAATTGCCCTTGCGCCTCTGCATGTCTCTGCATGTGTCATATGATAACATATCATTCTTAAGTATTTAACTCTTACTCCAATACTCACCTAATATATACAGTTCGAAGAACTCGAGGGCCACATTTTCGTTGTTTGGACCTTCATCCAAACATATCCTAACTTCCAAGTCCTCAGTGATGGGATGTGTAAAATTCCTGCAGAACCACGGGAGGTTTGGTGGATCGCAGCACGTACATGTAACCTCGTCATGACGACACAGCATGCAGTCCATCCCACAGTACGTCCGCGTTGTAGAACATGCATAGTTCCAACCCACGTCGTTTCGTTATTGCCTGACTCGCAGTAGTAATCAGATCCTGCAAATGCAGGTGGGGATGTTCCTGCTGCGCATGGGCATGTATTGGCGCTACGGTACTCATTCCACCCAGCGGCATATGTGTACACGTGTTGCCTGTTTCCAGGTGACCCGTAAGTGATGCTAACCCCATCGACGTAGTGAGTTTCCAGACTAGATGTCAATGAATAAAAACCATCAGGCGATCCTATCTGATAGCCAAGGAACCTTCCGCAAACCATTTCGTAACTAGCTCCGGAAGTAGTTATAATATTCACCGAGTCACAGATTACACTGGCTCTCTTTTCGCACGACGCTACAGGTGACGTAACCGTTTGCCACGGATAGGGACACTGTTGCGTTGGATCGCTCATATTCAGATAGCCGACCTTTACCCACTGCTGGCCTGGTACGTTAGGGAGGATAAATGAAGCAGCAAGATCTCCAAGAACCATGCTCAGAGCGCAGATAGTAAGACAGAATGACATCATATTATCGCGGCTAGTGGCCTGGAGTCGTACTTTGTGTTCAACAACTTCTTTAATTTATACAATAATTTCCGGTACAATTGGGCCACTTTCCTAGAAAAAGTCGTATCTCATTGTATTTGTAATGTTATATAAATTGTAACTTCTGAACGGTTAATTAAGGCTATTATTGTCAACACTTTATGTACACACCATTTCTGTATGGTAAAGTACATTTTGGGGCTTTGCACTTGCTCTATGCCAGTATTGCAATGTTCGACCCGCGCCATAACTTTCGGTAATAGTGATCAAATCGCTTCAAATTCGGGTTTTAGGTAGAGAGGTCCTTTGCTTATAGATTCGCTCTGTTCAATGATTTTTATGTCATCCGTTATACGGAGATACAGTTGAACAAACTACGTCCACGTTTTTCCGCTTGATTCGCGCCAATGTTATAGTCATCGGCGCGAATCGAGCGCGAAAATGTGCACATACATGCAGTTAGTTTGTTCAACTGTATCTCCGTAATGGATGACATAAAAATCAACGAACAGAACGAATCTATAGGTATAGGACTTCTCTACCTATAATCCGAACTGATTTGAAGCGATTTGATTGCTCCTACCAAAAGTTATGGCGGGTTTGAACCCGGTCGGGTATCGAACGTTACAATACTGGCATGAAGCACATGCAAGACTCCAAATGTATTTTACCATACAGAAATGGTGCGGTATAATGTGTTCATAATAGTAAGTTGATAGCCTTAACTGTTCTGAAGTTATAATGATTCAAACGCTAAGCAATTTTATAGCATTTTATATTTATAAAATTTTCTCGGAAACTGTCACTAATGACAGTTTCTGCGAAAATTTCGTACGTTTTATAACATTATAGAATAATTGTGCTATAACGTTTGAATCGCTATATATCTTCCGAACGCTAAACGCTATCGACTTCCTATTTTCAAGAGTTCACATTACACCATTTCTCTAGAATAAATTACATTTTGAAGTCATGCACTTGCTCCACGCCAGTATTGCAACTTTCGATACCAGACCGGGTTCAAACACGTTATAACTTTACCTTAGGTAGAGTAATCAATTCGCTTCAAATTTGGTTTGTAGGTACAGAGGTCCTATACCTATCGATTTGTACTGTTCGCTTACGCCATCCCTTACGGGAGATACAGCTTTGCAAAAGTAAGCACACGTTTCCCGCTCAAATCGCGCCTTTATATGAAGATAAAACTGTTCCCTACATGTATATTCTCTTTGTTGTAAGGCGGTGCACGTTTTGTTGTAGTCCTCGCTTCTTCTCGAATTGCACGGACGATTTCGAACGGCCCAGTGCGAAGACGACGATATCAGAATGGGCACCCCACAGCAAAAAGCTATGCCCGGTTAACCCCACAGCTTTGTAGCTGTGTGATGTAGGTGGTGTATGCTGTGGTGTTCGCTTCACAGCTATCTGAGTCCATTCCATAGCTGTCTGGGCGTGTGATTGATGTTCAATAACATTCCAAATTAGGCCGGGCGCCGCCATATCTTCGCGGGAAGGTTTAGCTTACAAAAGCCAACTTCTACAGCTTCCATTGTCCACCGCCCATTCTCGCGGCATTGATCCTGATATCGTCGTCTTCGCACTGGGCCGTTCGAAATCGCAATTCAAGAAGAAGCGAGGAGTACATTAACACCGCCTTACAACAAAGTCTGGGGACTAGCCAATTGCCAATTGCCGGGCCCACGGGATGTAGATATTCATGTGCTCCAGACAGTCCAGAGAATGGAAACAGTTGTATCTTCATAAAGGCGCGATTCGAGCGGGAAACGTGCACTTACTTTGCAAAGCTGTATCTATAGCTCCGTAAGGGATAACATAAAAATTAACAAACAGAACAAATCTAACACGACTCATTATGCAATCCGCTAAAGTACTGTAAATCTACCACCGTACATGTATAATTATATGGGACGAAAATTTTGTACGTTTTATAACATTATAAAATCATCGTGTTATAACGTTTGAATCGCTATATGGAAGTCGATAGCGTTTAGCGTTCGGAAGATATGCAAATGTATATATATACATGTATCTTCCGAACGCTAAACGCCATCGACTTCCTATTATGATGAGTTCATATCACACCATTTCTCTATAATGAATTACATTAATAAATGCTCATGTCTTGATTGAAAAAATAGTCTATCTGCAGTTCCTGAACCCACCCACCAGGGTTGCCGAAAGTGTGACCGGCCAAGTCGGTATTACTAATATATTCATAGCTGATTGATCTTGAATTTGATCGTTTAGATTGTACAAATGGCTTTGAATGTTGTTCAGACTCATTTGTGCAGCTCACGAATCCACTTCAGGTACCCCTATATCTTTGGATACATATAATCCTGAGGAATTCGTAACTACCGTAGAGTCCCGCAAGATCCCCCCCCCCCCCCCCCCCCCCCCCCCCCGCGCGCATCGTTGGAACGCAGCTGCGTGCCATTCTTTAAAATCCTGCTGGAGTGCCAGTTTAAACACGGGCCGTTTTTTTTTCTGTGGGGTTAGGGGGTATCACGCGGTACTCTACATTAAGTAGAAAACAAAACACCAACTTTATACTTCCGTTGTGTGGTCGCATTTCAATGTGTACAGTCTATGTCAAGAAATCCCAAAGAGCTGAAAAGACTCCAAAGTATATTTCAATGAAGGTTCCCCATGCATTATCTGTGCCATGCACCACACATAATCTGGATCTTTAAAGTCATGTACTGATGACAACCCCATGCAAGAGCTGCACTTGTGACCTTATAAGTACATTTTTGGTTACAACAAAGTGAGTTTCTCATTCCCGTGCACAACTGACCATGCTAAATAGCATGCATGACCTTGATCCCCCATCCCAACCCCCTTCACCTCCATAAAATGATGGTAGTTGCAACAATATGCACCAGGATATATGTAATGTGGAACACATGACACAGAAATATGCTTGGGCCTTCATCTCTATATGTGATCAGGCATGAAGTTCACATTTGCTAATATGGAATATTTGAACTTCCAATACTGACAATACCACACAAAGTGTCAGTAATTTAAACAGCTGTCCCTCTACCACTGCACTGACCTTGGACCACAACATGGTCAGTGGCTTAGGTGGTTGGTCAAGGTAGAAGACCAAATGGTGTCACCTAACGTCTATGACAGGAAAATCAGTATACATTTGTATGTTATATATTCCGTAATCCCTTGTTTCCCTACATTTACTCATTTGCTGTCTAGAAATACTACATCACCAATTATATTGTCATTTTGGTTTGTATTAAAAGAGTTCATTCATCAAATATCATCTATCACTGCTTCAATTGTCCACATCTCCATTAATGATCACCACATTTTGCTCCACCTGCTCTTCCACCTGAGCCAACCGCCTTATGTCCTTGGTGTGATCAGACTCCACCTCATTACTGTTTGTGTGACTATGACTGGGCAAAACTGATCTTGAGGTAGACTGTGGCTTTGATGGCTCCTTAGTAGTGCACGTCATCTTTGTTGTGAGGCGTTTGCAGGGTAATGTCTTCAACCAAGTCGAGCGGACATCACCATTTAGAACACAGAAGAAAATGAATATTAAAAAACCTTGTAGTGAGTTGGTTACTGTGAAGATAATCTGAAATGCCTGATCTGCTTTCATGACTGTCAATGCTCCAAAGATCCACGTGAGACCAAGCAGACAGAATATCCCAGTGATGTTAGCCATACCCTTTATAGTACCAGAATTATTAACTTGTTCCTTCAATCGTTTGATAAGGTGCTTAACAAGGACCACGATCACCACAACAAAAATGACCATATTGAAGGCAAGTACAAGGAGGATAGGTCCCAAGAATGCAGCAAAGAATACAGTTACATTATTGATGAAGCAACTGCATGAAAAAGAAAATGCAGTATAAAAGCAATGCACACAATAAGTGGAACGAGCATACTATCCTTCAGTTGAGTTACGCTTCACAAGTAAGTTCCTATCAATGGACAAAGGGATCACTACTGGAACCAATGGAACCACTGGGTGCACAAATAAAATATGTCAAACAGATAGCACATGCATGCATCATTCCTAACATACCCCAACAGATGAGTGAGATAGCAAAGATGTATCGCATGGAGATTCGGGCAAACACAATCACAATTTTCTGGAACATGAGCACAGCCTCTGCCCCCATCCACATCACAGCCACCAGAGTGAAGTAGTGGATCAGCACAGACACAGTCACACAGCCTCCAAAGTTTTCTGTCTTATCAATCCCAATCACAAACACCAGCAGCATGCCAATGAGGGCACTACATAGTTGGATGTGGAACTTGGAAACATCCTTCTGCCTCTGCTTTCTAAACAAACAGTTACAAGAATTGTTATCGTGTAAGTGGATACAAGATTGTGTTATTACTTTATCAGCAGGTGAGCAGCAAGTGCTAGTACCAGACCAAACAAGGACAGTGTCACACCAATGTAGGAGATGACCTCCAATGCACGCTGAACAACCTCGTCCAGAGGCTGGCTGGGCTGGACCCTACTTGATATGTCCTATGTGTGGATAAAGCAATAGTGCTATATATACACTTCTCTTTCTTTGTAGCTTGGAGTCTTACCACAAGAATGGCAAAGTTGGTCAAGTGGAAGCATTGGCACTCAATATTAGAAGCAAGCCGATTGCTCTGACGCACATATGTAACACATCCATCAGTAGTCCAGTTGCCTGCACCACCTACATGAATTAGAAAAGGTACTGGTAACAATTCCATGTTCACACCTCTTCCCTTTTCTCTCCCTTTCCCCTTCACACAATCTCTACCACTGCATCTCATTCCTTATACACACTTCATACCTGCTGCTTGAAAATTCCAGCTCACACATAAATAATTTGAATAGTTCTGTGCACCATAATGTAAAACATGACATTATGTGCTATCGTAATCATTCTAATATAATATCCTTTACCTTATTTGGTATGGTAAAACTAAGCACAATTGGATCAGTAAGGTTATTTATCATCACACCAACAACTGTGACACCAATAACAAGAGTTACCACAATGCTGGAATTTGAAGAATTTCTCAATGGGAAAAATGATGCAGTTTTGTAGATGGAAAAGAAAATGCCAATGTTAGTTCTATTAATAACATTAGCTGCTATTGAAGTGAACAATGAAGGTGGAAGGGACACTGAAGCTGATAACTTAAGTACACCAGGGACATCAGTTGTGCTGGTCGTTCCTCCTGGTGTTTGGGTGTCACCCTCTGTTGAAAAGAACTTTCCTTCCATGGTGACGTTTTCTAATGAAAGCTGAATATTGGATAAAAGTGGTACATACATCTGCATTAAAATACACAGTATGATAACCTTTTCAGCAATACAAACTGTTTGATTTTGAGCAACCTGAACTGGTGTAAAGTTTTTCTGCTGCACAAAATTAGTTACTATTGTCTCAAATTTTTCCACCACTCTTTGAAATGGCATTGTTCATAAGAAATTCACATAAAGAATAATGGACAATTTACACGGGGCCATTTGTGCTCAATACTGATGATGGCCATGATTGGATGCTGTTTAGCACTGTAACCACATTGATAATGGTCTGTTTGAAATTATTGGTATTATCTGCAATAAATGCATGCAGATAAAGGTGAACACTGTACCTGTAAAGGTACTGTAAATGATATGTTGGAGATTTGCGTGATCACATTTGTTACAACAATCAAGTTAGAAATGCTCTGGTCCACCACTAGTTTAGCTTGGGACACCAAAGCCTGCAACTGTGCTGTGATGTTGACCACATTAAGAGCTGTAATGGTTTGCTAGGCATGAAAGAAAGAAAGTGATATGTAAATGCTTTCACTGCTTTGCAGAGAAGCTTTGTCACCACTACATTTCGTATTGCAGCATTTAGCTGTCTGAACTGGTTGGAGACAACAGTAGGACACTGTGAGGCATCTTCAGTCCATGTCAGGTCACCATTGCAGAGCCTTGTGATGTTCTGACCCACCACTCCATACTGACACATCTGGGATATGGTTTGGCCAATAGCTGCTTCAGGCCAACTGTATGTTCCGCTGCCTCCACTGGATGAACTTAAATCACAGCTGCAGAATTCTGTTGCTGTAAAACAAGCACTCTTTCAATGTATTACTTGCATCTGTAATGAACAAAGCATACATAGCAGAAATAGTGAGAGTGTTTGCTACAAGAATAAGAGAAACATTTAATATCTCCATTGATCCAACTGTCTGATTAAACCACTTAATGTCAAGATTGAAAAATACTATTATTTTGCACTCAATCCTGCTCCACCCATTGGTGACATCATTTGTGCACCTGCAGATTCAAGAACATTATCACGCCTAATGTAGGTATGATTAGCTGTACCTCTGCACTGCTGAACACGACACTACTACATTTGTAGCTGTGGTTGCCATCGTAGCAATACTGTTGTTTACAACCTGTATCAGCTGAAATAAAGGTTATTGGGACGCTTTCAATATTTCATTTTACTCACCTCATCCTGAAACAATGAGAGTGCTCCATCATCCAGGTGATTATCAACATTGGTTAGTGAAGACACCCGGAGGTACACCACAGACGGGTTGGATGATGGAGCTAATAAAGTTAAATCAAAACATCTATTGAATGATCATAGAGGTCCTCACCTGGTGGTGTCATAACTGTGATAACGACATTAGGACCACACCCACCTGCAGTACAGGCACACAGAGATATTGTGTACACAGTATTATTTAACATGTTTTGAAGTAAAAGATTGGATGTATTTGTGACACTGTAAGGACTTAATGGAGAGCCTATTGGTGGACTGTACATCACCTATGTGGGTGAACATGACTATAATATTCCAAGCTCCTTTTATCCTTTCCTTACCATGTATACTGATATTATTCCATTGCTGCACTTCGGTGGGCTCCATGATATGAGTACACTACTGTAGCTTTTGACATTCACAGTAACATTGAGGGGGGAAGTGGGAGGGGCTTGAAGGGTGGTAAATGATTGAGGTAGTGACACTTCTCCCTCTACTACAGTCGTATTTGCCAACACATCAAACATGTAGGCTGTGTAGGGTACTGAAGGAACATTAAAAGCACAGGTTGATTATTGCAACAAAAGGCACCATAGGCAACATACTAAGTGACATGTTTTTCAGTTCCACATATCTCTGGTATCCTGGAACTGTGATGTAGTAACTGAAGTTCTGTCCATTCAAACAGTTGGCATCCACCAATCTAGGACTGACAACAGTGACATTGACAGAGTATGAGGTGATGATGAAGTTCTTTTCCAGAGGGCAGCTCCAAGTGAGATTGGCAGAGGTAGCAGTGAGGGCACTAATTGGAACCTCTGGTGGCTGAGAGACCTCAGCATATTCTGTGTATATAGTCACCAGTACATTGGTTAAACAGTGTGTAAATGCATTTCAAAACTAACCATTAAGGGATGAATCAACAACAGGATTACTAAATGGTCCTGGCCCCTGGCTGGTGTAAGCTCTCACTGAAATACTGTACTGCACACATTCCTGTAGTGAATTTAATATTAGATAGGTCTGGGCACCACTGGTGTTCATATAGCTGATGCCAAGCTGCCCATTGTCCAAGGGCCAGGTGTACTGAACCTCATAGGCTGTGATGATGACACAATTATTCAACAGCAAACCGTTCCAACTGATATTGATGGATGTTGGGGTAACAGTGATGGCAGTCACATTGATGGGAGCAGCAATGGAAGCTAAAGAGGCAATGTTTGTTATGAACACACATGCACATACATACATGTAAGTGTGTAACTGTATTATAAGGTTATTCGATCATCCATGATTACCAACTCTGCTATTTTTAAGTATTTTGGAATTGACTTAAGTCGAAATAACTGTTGTTTTTTTTTTTCATAGCCGCAAATACTATCTTCATGCATTCTGCTTGATCTCTTCTCTTTACTTTTTTGGTTAACCATAAAAGGTAAACACATTGCGAATATTGATTTGGCTACATCAGTACGTACATGTAGGTATGAAGGCCCTATGTTATTTGCACCATTTCTGTTGGTTTTGAATTTAAGTATAAAGCGTGCAATTGCAATGTAAATTATGTTATACATGTACATGCATGTACCGTACGCTTAGATTTACTGCAAACACTTATTACTTTGGATCATATTTAGTAACACACTATATATACGAACTTAACAGGGCAAGGAATGGTTTTAATTTTGGCTACCTGGACCAAATTTGGCAACCAAAAGGCAAAAGTGGTCTGGGGTCGGAACAAATTTGGCAGCGAAAAGACGTCTGCCCGGAATACATTTTGCCTGGCCCATATTTCCCCTCCCCCCCCCCCCTCCCCCCCAATGCAGGAAAACTATGAATAATTACTATACCAATACCCCAGTTGCTAAACGTGCTTTGTGCTTATGTTTCTTGATGTCACGTCGTTTAAAATATGAAATGACTTTGTGTTGACATATACTGCTTAGTGGAGTGCATAATATTTAAATTCCAGTACGTACTGCAAATGACATGGTTCGCCTGCCAGAAAGGCAGATATATTGCACACATTCTTATAGTGATAGTTTCATTTCACTGATTCACAATATGTATTGTGATTACTGCATGGTCAGCAATAATATGATTCATTCAGATAATATATAGATCTCTGGCATAATCATTAACATATGGCTGCAAAATTGGATGGACTGAATCTGGAATCATGCATCATATACACGTAAGTATACATAGATATAGTGAAGATATTTTATACTTGACTTGTGCTTGTTAAGTACGTATTCAAAATAACATTCCCCACAAATTTAACTCACTCAGCATGTACAGTTCCAAGAAATCAAGGGCCACATTTTCGTCATAGGGAGCTTGATCCAAGCATATTCGAACTTCTAAGTCTCCAGAGACGGGGGTTAGGAACGTCTTGCAGAACCATGGGAGGTTTGGTGGATAGCAGCACGTGACCTCCTCATTGCGACACAGCTGTCCATCCCACAGGACGTCAGAGTAGTAGAACCCGTTGTTCCAGATTGGATGAGGATTACCTGATTCGCAGTAGTAATCAGATCCTACAAATGAAGGCGGGGACGTTCCCCCTGCACATGGGCATGCACTAGAGATAATGTTGAATTCCGTAAGCCCAGCTGCATATGTGTACACGTGATTTCTGTTTCCAGGTGACCCGTAGGTGATGCTAACCCCATCGACGTAGTAAGTTTCCAAATTCCATCCCAGTCCAGCGAAACTCCTGAAAGCGTCAGGCGTTCTCACCTGATAACCACTGAACCTTCCGCAAACCATTTCGTAAATAGCTCCGCATGTGGTTATGTTTAGCGAGTCACAGGGTCCACTGTCTTTCTTTTCGCAGGATAGTATAGGTGACGTAACTTTTTGCCACGAGTCGGGACACTGCTGCGTTGGATCGGTCATATTCAGATAGCTGACCTTTACCCACTGCTGGCCTGGTACGTTAGGGAGAATAAATGAAGCAGTACTAAGATCTCCAAGCACCATGCTCATGCAGAGCGCAGATAGCCAGATAGAATGACGTCATCTTCATCGCGGCTATAGCGCTAATGACTAAGTAAAGGAGCACTTTTGTGTGCAAGAACTAATACGCCGTGGCTACGGAAGTATACCGTATATGTCCCTATCTTAAATAAGACTTGTGTCAATTTAAAAAAAATTGCACGGATTTGGTGGTCGTGAGAATTGGTTCATATGTTGTGGAACCAATCAGATTGCAGCGATTTGTGACATACATGTATACATCCCAACGTAGATATATGTTATCTAGCATAATACCAATCGCAAAAAAACACCCATAAATGTGATAGAAACGTATTTTCAAGTCAGCGTTACAGTGTAGATGGTGTTATTGTTCATGTGTCAGAAAGACTACAGTAAGTTACTTAACTCTTTGCCAAAGCCAGCATAAGGCAAGCATAAGGCAATAAATTCCTAGAAGGAATTTTCCGGGCGTGGTTGAGCGGTGCTGTCTTTTTGTCTCTTCCACTACATATACACCAAGCTATTACCTCTTCGAGTGGTAGGGTAGGCTGCCCACCTCACGATACTAAGCCAGGCTGGACTTTGTGATCCGGTGATGGGGCTGACTCTTAAACATGCTTTTGAGCGAAATTGACGTAAACCGGTACCGAGGAAGCAGCGACAGCGAGTCGTTCGTGAAGGACCGCTAGTAAGACTGCATCCTCCACTTGGCAGTCCTGAGCTGCAGAACCCAGAGGAGACCCGCGCGCGTGATATCGATCAACAACAGCTGAATTAATATTGGCAATAAATACAACATATAACAAAACTACGATGTATAAGCATGTTGAGTGTTTCTCTGCATGCTTCAGACATTTCGCTAGAGCTAGCTGGTCGGGTGTGGCATGCAGGATAATAAACAAAATTTAATATATCAACTTTGAAACTTTGTATAGGCCCAGTGGCGAGGTGGCCGGGGGGGCAGGGGGGGCAGTTGCCCCCCCAGCTGGCCTTAAAAAGGGGGCGCCAAAATGACGATAGGGGCGCACCAGCTGCCAAGCAAATTACACGAAATGTGTTTAATTAATACGATTATTTATGTAGTATAGAGTCATAATGCTGGGGACGAATTCATCAATAGCGAACGTCGGCGATCGGAGGAAAGAAGGTGGGATTTCACCCCACGTGATATATATTTATAGCATTTGTTACGTAATGGTACGGTTACGTACGTAAACAATCCAAGTACATTGCTCTATACATGTAGTTGTAAATACAACATGTAGTTCCGGCTAAAACTTCGGTTTGACTGATGTCATGAGATCTAGAATCGGCTACGTGTTAATATGTTATCGTGCTGCTCGAACAGAGGGCACTATTTATTGGTGCTGTATGCCTTAGTTTCCAATACAATCTGTGGAAAAATTAGAACGCGCACCACAAAAATTTTCGCGCGCTTCGCGCGCGCCCTTCCCTGCCGTCGACACGTCAATTCTCCAAGTGGAAACCACCCTCTCCTCGCCACAATCATGCATCCACCCCTGTAACGAGATAGGAAATTCTGACAGAAAGGCAGCATGTGTGTTTGTGTGTGTGCGTGGGGGAGGGGGGGGGGGGGGGCGGCAGTCTGTGTATTTGCCCCCCCAGTGACAGACAAGCCACCTCGCCACTGTATAGGCCTATGCAAGCATAGTAGCAAAGCCTTATAGCATGGACACAGTGGTGCACATACACGAACACTGTATGCAAGCCTTCATAAGCACAGGCACACCATGAATAAGCTTGAAATGGTTCAATAAGACCGACAAAGCCTATTTCTGTCGGCTATAGGACCATTTCAGGATATTGGCCGTGAGTCGGCCCGTGACAGCTAGACCAAAATTAGATGACTTTAGGCAGAGCCTGGGATATATATCGGTCAGACCATGCACACGAAGCTGCGCTAATAAACACAAAGCCAAAGGGGGGGACATATGCAAAAGAATCAGCTAGCGGATTTTATCCGGGGGGACATAATCCGCTAGCGGATTCTGTCCGGGGGGACAATAATTGGGGGGGACAAAATCCGCTATGACATGCACCGGGTCGGATTGGCGAGTGGTTGTGTTGTGCCGTCATAGTTTATGCTGCCCTTAACCATCAGAAAGCAATTATAAACAAGGCTGGGCATTGGGTTGTAATGCTTTAAACCAGTGTTATGACGACACACCTTTAAAATCATCTAACACCAGTGCATTTGTGATGTTATGTAATATGCAGCTACATGTACTCACATGGAAAACGTCGAATAGGAAGAGAATACATATGAAGAGGTCATTAAAAGAACAAGCTTGGATATCAAGCACATGGAACCATGCTGTGCATATGGAGTTGTTAAACAGTTTAGAGGATGTGCAGTTTCAAGAAGTGATACAATTCGAAGTGTGTCTCAAGCTCAAATAGTTAACAAACTTTAGGTTTTATTTATACATGTAATTAGATCATGGAATTGAAAGTGTAACGCAATGTAGGAACTTGAGTACAACTATCTATGGTGATTACACACTATGTACGTGTAGATGTATGATGTTATTATAGTCCTTCCATTAATGATCCTGCGAGGGTGGTCATGTATGGGTGATGATGTGAGGGTTATAAGTTTTCACATACCATTTCTTGTTGACCGCTTGAATTACATGAATTAGACAAGGAACTTAGCACCTGCCAAAAGTGTGGAGCTGGATGAGTGGGCGTGGCAGGGTGCCACATGGTGGATGGTTTAAAATGCTCGTATGGGAAGTAAAGACCATCCTACCAAAATAGTGCACGCCATTGGTTGTTTTAAATTGCATTCAATGCTGTATGGATGCACCTTAAGCGTCTTTGCTTATGGGGTAATCTATATCTATCTGACTCATGCATTCCCCATCCAGGTCCCTGTTATGCATCTAAACTAGTTGACGGACAACAGTTTGCCCAAAAGGGGTCAGGCGGCAACCTGGTGACAGGGTGTACCCATCAGGCCAAGTCTGCGACCAATGTAGCGCTGGCTTGCCTTGGGTGCGACCAGATGTGCCATGCACTACCATGATGCGGTCATGGGTTTGACATGGTTGGTTAGGGTAGAAGCCCGAAGGGTGCCACCTGCCATTGATGTATGACAGGAAAATCAGTGTTCAAGTACAAACAGTGCACAAGAAGAGTGGTGGGTGGGTCAGCAAAAGTACAGGTTGTCAATAGCTGGCTTATATATAGCAATATACAATACTTGGAACCAGACGAAGGAACAATCTAGTTTGGGACAGTATGTTTGGAGGGGGGCGTTGCTGACAGGCAGGCAGGCTAGACCTACATTAACCTTAACAAAGTCCTTTCAATGCTCTAATTGCTTTCCCATTCACCCTTCATCAAAACATAAACGTTGTTTACTCCCTAAACAAAGACACTGTTAACGTTGCTGTGAGTTGTCAGTCTTGCAGGCAATTTGGTAACAAAAGTTCAGATAATCTCAGGAGAGATATGATGTGGAACTTGGTTGCCGCTGTATCTGTAAGCTATTCTGTTGGTTATTTTGCTCCCCTGCAAGTTCTTTTCCCCCAATGTTAATGTTTTTTTTTTTCTGCACTACCAAAAGTTATGGCGGGTTCAGTTGAACCCGGTGGGGTATCGAACGTTACATTACAATACTGGCATGGAGCACGTGCAAGGCTCCAAATGCAGGGGCGGCGGAAGGTATTTTATAGTGGGGGGGGGGGGGGGGGGGGGGGGGGGGAGGGGGGGGCGTGCTGTCCCGTTCAGCCGATTCAACGAGCGGAGGGGGGGGGAGGGGGGGGTGCTGTCCGTGTTCATGCAGCTGTTAATTAAATTCATTACGTAATAATGAATCTGTCCTTTCCTCTGCCATCATAAAGCTAAGGAAGCTAGTGCAGCAGTTGGGGCAGCAGCCTTGGCAGCCGAGGTTAGGAAGCATACTGCTAATGATGCCAAGTGCCAGGAATTGGGATGGTCTTGCATCCCACTGGCTGTTGAAACATATGGCAACTGGGGAAAAGAAGCTCAGGGTGCATTTTCCCGACTAGCTGTTTGCTTGCCATCAGCCAGGCCCGCTCCAAAGCAAAAATGGCTGCAGAGATCTATGGCCATCTGAACTTATCTCTTGTGAGATCAGTGGCCAGTGCCATCTTAGGGAGGGAGTTAGCTAGTGCATTTGTACAACTGTAGTGTAGATTTTATGTGTAGTTTTGTTTTATCACAATTTCGTGTATTTGGTATAAATGAAGGTATGTAATTTTTATGAATGCATAATTTCCATAGTCCCTGTTTCTTTACTTTTTATAATTACTAATCCTACAATACCAATTTTAAAATATCTAAATCTTCGATACCCGGCATCTTGTCTTAACGTAATCCTGGTACAATACACCTGACCCAGAAATGGAATCATCAGACAATACCAACACCGACTAAAGTGTGTGATCCACTGAAGTGTTGGATCAGAAAAGAGTAGAACCTTTATTTTCTAAAATACATGAGCTTAGTTTAGCTGAGCCTCAGTAGGGGTTGTCTAGGCTTCCGTAGGTGGCTTTGCAATGCTCGGATGCTTATTTCATTTCAGTAAACAAAGCATGCAGGTTGTTAAGCTCCACTTGATGAGTTCAAGCTGTCGGCTTATTCAATAGCATGGTTGTCAAAAAGACTTGGTGTGTAGAAGCTCAGGGTTCCATTTCTCGCCTGGCTGACTATCTGGCCTTGCAGTGCAGCAAGACAAAGGCCATTGCAAGCATTTTACCAGAGGCTGAACCTCACCTTAGTTCGCTGCAATGCTAGAGTCTTGCTATCCTCAGCATTCAGTGGGTGAGGACTGAAATTTTTTTTCCTCCTTCTTTTGTCAGTTGTTTAAGTTTGCTGTATGTTTAGTTATTGGCTTATTGTCTTCATTTATTTGTATTCATGTTTATTATGAATAGTACAAGATATAAAATAAAATAATAAAATAAATGACAGCATACTAAAATTTACAAAGTCTATTTCACAATGCAGCATGTATAAAATAGAAAGCGCATTCACACAAGGGTTAGTAAATCATGACAAGTCTACAGTTGACTTTCTGATTGTTGATCAGATGTGTAGAAATCTATGTTAGACTCACTAACAAGCTGTTCACTAATGCTAGATGAGTTGAAGGTACTTGAAGATTGAGCAAATGGGCTTAGTGTTTTCATTTCTTCAGTTATAAAAACGTTTTGAGAAGGTGTGTCATCATTTTGAAAGGTTAGATGGACTGCTTCATTCTTGTGACGTTTGTGATGAGTAAGTAGTACAGATGAGTCTAGCTCTTTCACTTCATTGTGCTCAGTTTCACTCTTACTTTCACTAGACTTTATTCCTCGATCTGTACCTAGTTTTGCTGATGATCTAACATTCTTTAGGGAAGCAAAATGATTGCCTTGCAACATTTTGGCCCAAACCTGTCGAACATCGCTGTTCAAGACACAGAATAAAATGAATATTAAAAATCCTTGAAACGAGTTAGTAACTGTGAAGATAAGCTGGAAGGCTTGATCAGCTTTAAGGATAGTAAATGCTCCAAAGATCCAAGTGAGACCAAAGAGGAAAACTATGCCAGTGATATTTACCATCATCTGAATGATATCAATTTTTTTATTGGATCGTTGTATAGAGTGTCTAACTAGCACCACCATCACAACAATGAATATGATTGTGTTAAAGACAAGCACCAGTAGTATAGGCACCAGAAATGAAGCCAATAAAGCTGTGAAATTGCTGATGAAGCAACTAGAAAGTGAAAAAGAAAAAACTCAACAGAAATAAATAATACAGTTATCTAACAAATCGTACTTACTATCCCATATGTGAGTCTCGTTTAATAAGTAAATTTCTATCAATTGCCAGTGGAATGATTACTGGAACCAATGGAATCACTATTGGGTAAAATGAAGACTTTAATGTGATGCATGCACAATGTATGTGTGATGCTACAACGTACACCAACAGATGAGAGATAGAATAACTATGTAGCGTGTTGTGATTTGGTAGAACACAAGGACGAGTTTCTGGAACATGAACAAAGCCTCCGCCCCCATCCACATAACAGCCACCAGAGTGAAGTAGTGGATTAACACTGAAGCAGTCACACAGCCTCCAAACGTTTCAGTCCTGTCAATCCCAGTTACAAATACCAAAAGCATTCCAAAAAGAGCACAGCAGAGCTGAATGTGGTATTTGGTAACATCTTTATGTCTTTGTTTTCTAAGGCCATACATAAAATGGATGATGAAAAGTTAAACCAATCAACTTTCCACTAACTTTATCAGTGATAGAGTCATAATTGTCATCAGTAGACCCAAAAGGGACAGTGACACTCCAACATAGGTGATGATGTCCAAGGCACGTGGAGGTATCGACATTTGTGATTTTGAATTCATTCTACTTGAAATGTCCTACACAGGCATAGAGTAAATTCACTTATGTACAATTAATACTGTGTAATACTCACCACAAGGATAGCAAAGTTTGTCAAGTGTGAACATCGACATTCAATCTGGCTACTGGAGGAGTTGCTTTTATTGGTGGTGCATCCTTCAGAGGTCCAGTTTCCAATTCCTCCTGTAAAGGCACAAAATTTGCATTGAACAAAACTAAAACTTACAATCGCTACACTATCTTGCCTGCCGCATTGAAGTCCCAACTCACACAGTCAAACCTGGAATAATTCTGGTCCAGCAGTTAAAATGACAAACATTCTGCATAGTCTGGTATAGCTTACATTGATTGGAATGTTAAATATGAAGTGAACTGGATCTGTAAGATTTACAAAGGATTCATCACTTCCACCCACAACAGTAACTCCGAGAATAAGAGTTGCTATCTTGGTGGTATTGGAAGAATTAACTAGTGGAAAGAATGATGCAGTATTGTAAAGTGTAAAGAATATGCCAACATCTGTTTTGTTTATAGATGTGAACAATGATGGTGGCAGGTAGACTGAAGCTGTGGATTTTGCAGGACTTGGAGAGGAAGTGTTTGTGGGTATTTGATTGCCACTATCAACACTTTGCGTTGAAAAGTCATAACTGGTGCCATTAGTGGTAAGTGTGGCTACAGAGACCTATATGTATATGTAAAGGGGAAATGAGTTCACCAATCACAAGTTATGCACTGAGCATTGAGACAAACCTTTTGAGCTACAAATGTTGTTTGGTTTTGAGAAGAAACTAATGATGTAAAGTTTTGCTGCTGTACTAAATTTGAAGCAATTGCTTCAAATGATTTGACAATTCTGTGCATGAAATAATGAAAATAGGTTAATATATAAAAACTTTCACGACATTCAATTTTATTACATTGGGCCATTAGTTGCCAGCACAGTTGGTGGCCAATTTTGGATACTGCTTAGCACCATGACAACATTGTTGATTGTCTATTGAAGACGCTGGATTACTTAAAAATAGGTGATAGAATGCGTGTACCTTGTTTTGTACAGGTACAATTGGTGATGATGAAATGTTTGAGATTTGGGTCAACACAGATGTTACTACAGCCAAGTTGGAGACACTTTGGTCTACCACCAGGGTGGCTTGTGTCACTACAGCTTGTAATTGTGTTGTTAAATTTACCACATTCTGCGTGCTGATTGTTTGCTATGGAAAGATCAATCTGATTAGGTACCAGAATGTAGTGCAATTTATACTTACCTTTTTAATAGCCATATTAAGCTGATTAAACTGATTGGTGACTTCTGTAGGGCACTTTGAAGCATCCTCAGTCCAGGTCATATTTCCAATGCAGTTTCGTGTCACATTCTGCCCTATAACCCCATACTGACACATTTGAGATGTAAATCCTCCAACCAATGCCTCAGGCCAGTTGTACGTTCCTCTTCCATTGTATACATTCAGGCTGCAGCTGCAAAATCCATTTGCTGTAAGTGCATATCAATCATCATACATTCTCAATGACTAAATGAAACAAAACCTGAAACACTTTGTGTGCCAACTGCAAGTTCAAGAGCTGCACTTGTAATGCTGTTTGATTGAACAGACTGAATGAACCTTGTAATCTCAATAGGGAGTAAGGTAAGAAATATCAAAATCTTGCACTCGACTCTGAACCACCCATTGATGACATCATTTTGACACCTATGTAAATGTATAGTGCAAAGCAGTACTAAGGACATTGGTATATAACTACAAGTATTTCTCACCTTGGTACAGCTGCACATATCATTTCCAAGTTTGGGTCTTCTTGTACCCCAGTCAAACGAAGGGTGGCATTTACTACAATCTTTAGCTGGTTAGAAAAAAAAAATTTAATTTTAGGTAAGTCTGCAGGCGACGGCTTTTTAAATAATTCCGAGAGTTACGTTAGTAACTCTCACGTGGGATTTGACCCCGATTATGAATGTCATTTAAAACAGGACCCGCTTCTATCGGGAGTCCTATCAATCGGATAACACCTCCTCTAAATCACAGCAGGTGTCACATGGGGGGTATTAATTGCACTTGCGGAATGCAAAAAAATGGCCCACAAATGATAGAACACACTGATGTGAAGTAGATTGTTTAGGAACTATTGAACAATAGTCTATATTGGTGCTGTGGTTGGGAATTGTGTATTGACATATCATGCAAATACTAGTTATATTGGTAACAGATAACAAATTTTATGCATCTACATGTACATGTACTCACACAAACCTGTTCATATACTGACCTGGACCTAATTTTTATTTTTATTTTCAAACCGGTCCAAATCTACCAGGACAAAATCTTTCAGCAATAGTTTTGGTCCGGAACCAAAATTATCGTAAACCAAATATCCAGTGAATGAATACTGAGATATGACTGTACAAAGTGAAGCTTTGTTCACCTTTTATGTATTTAAAATCATATTTATAACATGCTAATCTTCATTAAGATATAAACAATGGTGTCAAGTACTCTAAATGTAATATCACAAGTACCTCATTTTGAAACTGTGCAAGTGCCTGATCATTTTGATGGTTGTTGGTGTTTTTTAATGTAGAAACTCTCATGTATAAAACGCTTGGAACACTTGACGGTGCTGTTTTGAAGAATTCACATCATTTACATTAAGAGCACGCATTTCCCTACCACGAAGTGTAGTATTTGTTCCAGATACTCCAGGACCACACCTACCACTGGTAAAGGCACACAAAGAAATGTTGTACTCTGTATTGTTCAAGAGGTTTTGAAGTAAAAGACTGGTAGCATTTGAGGATATATAAGGACTTTGTGGAAAGCCAATTGATGGAGTATAATTCACCTACATGTATATGTTGATAGTATTAATAAATGTCACATATCTCAGTGCCAATCTGGCCTTGCTCACCATATATCCTGATATCATTCCATTGGTACATATTGGTGGATTCCATAATAAAAGCAAACTGCTGTAACTGAGGGTTTGAACACTAAAATTGAGGGGGGAAGTAGGAGGAGCTTGTAGTGTTCTAAACAAGCGAGGAGCAGAGAATTCTCCTTCTCCATCAGTTGTGTTGGCCAATACCTCAAATATATACAACGTATAAGGTACTGTGGGAAAGGACAAGCAAACGTAATTAAAAATCAATGAATTAAAAAAACTTACTAAGCAACATGTCCTCTAGTATTATGTATGTCTGGTTTCCAGGAACGGCAATAGTGTAGGTAAGATCTTGCCCATTTATACAGGCAACATTTAAACTGGTATCATCAACTGTGACATTAATGGTGTAAGATGTTATTGTGTAGTTCTTTTCCAGGGGACAGTTCCAGGTGAGGTTTGCAGAGGTTGCAGAAAGTGCATATAGAGGAACCTCTGATGGTTGTGGAACCTGAACATACACTGTATATATGGTAATGCATTTCGTTATGAATGCTACATGACTTAGGTGTTGGTGAACTCACAGTTGAGGGATGAATCAAGAACTGATGCACTAAATGGACCAGGTCCTTGGCTGGTGTAAGCTCTCACTGAAATGTTGTATTGCACACAGTCCATAAGCATGCCAAGTAACATTTGAGTTGAAGCACCACTCGTGTTTGCATAATTCATACTGAGCTGTCCATTACTCAGTGGCCACATGTACATCACTTCATAGGTTGTTATGATACCATTCCTTGAAATGTTGGATACACTGACCCATGTGACATTAACCGAAAATGGTGAAATTGTGATGGCAGCAACATTGCTGGGTGAACCGCTGGGAACTGAAGATGACATTAATTAAATAGCATAACCTACACACACAATCATGCAGTCTATTCTACTGAACACATGACTATAATTATGTTAAGAACCTCACTTCCTTCAAATGTTTGTGCAGTCACAAGAACTGAAGGACTACCTTCCCCTACTGATGTATTGGCAGTCACATAGCAACTGTACTGTGTGTATGGGTTGAGTCCACCAATAGTAAGTTTTGTTGCATTTAGTACTGATCTAATGGTGGGCACATTTGAACCAATCACTTGCTCTGGATATGCCTGGTTGATAGAAGAGTTGCAATATGCAGAATAAGCTACAATGATTCCATTTTTTGGAATAGGTGCAGTCCAATTAGCTGACAGTGTAGTTGGATATCCAGGAACAGCAAACAAAGAGAAGTTAAGAGGTGAGGATGGAACTATGAGATAAATTGATGTAAATGTTTATTACATGCTAACACTTCATTCACATATCAAAATACCTCCTTCAACTGTTCGTGCTGTGAAAGTTGCTGATGGACTTCCTTCACCTACTGATGTATTAGCAGTCACATAGCAACTGTACTGAGTAAATGGGTTGAGTCCAGTGAGTGTAACAGTCAGTGTTGTCCCATCCACTACAGATCTAATGGTGGGCACATTTGATCCTACAATTTGTTCCGGGTATGTTTGGTTTGATGAAGTGTTGCAGTAGACATTGTACGATGTTATGATACCATTCTTGGGTATGGGAGCACTCCAGTTTGCAGTGAGCATAGTGGGTTGCATGGTGACAGGAAACAAAGAAAAGGACAGTGGAGATGATGGAACTACATTGTACAAACAAGTCAGAAATACACTGTTATATGGCTATCTTTTAATACTAATCATCGCAATTTCTTACCATCTTCAACTGTTCTAGACATGACTGTAGTAGTAGACAATCCCTCGCCTACTGATGTATTAGCAGTTATGTAACAACTGTATCGTGTGAATGGGTTGAGTCCAGTGATTGAAGCTATAAGTGTCATCCCATTCACCACAGATCTAATGGTGGGCACATTTGATCCAATAACTTGCTCTGGGTATGTTTGGTTTGATGAAGTGTTGCAGTAGACATTGTACGATGTTATGATACCATTCCTGGGTATGGGGGCACTCCAGTTTGCAGTAAGTATAGTGGGTTGCATGGAGATGGGAATCAGAGCAAAGGACAGTGGAGATGATGGAACTATACATAAGTCAGAAGTACACTGTAATAGCTATCTTTTTATCATTTAATCATCACAAATTCTTACCATTTTCAATTGTTCTAGCTGTGACTATATTTGTTGAAGATCCCTCACCTACTGATGTATTAGCAGTCATGTAACAACTGTATTGCATGAATGGGTTGAGTCTAGTGACTGTAGTGTTAAGTATGGTCCCATTCACCACAGATCTAATGGTGGGGATGTTTGGACCAATGATTTGTTCAGGATATGCTTGAATAGCAGATGTGTTGCAGTACAGGGTGTAACCAGTGATGATACCATTTTTGGGGATTGGTACTGTCCAATTGACTGAGAGAACATATGGCAATCCAAATACAGCAGATAATTTGAAGTTGATAGGGAATGATGGGACTGAAAACAGACCAGTTTTATCATAGCAATATTAGTGCTCGATTAATTGGCATGCTAAATATGAGAAATAATTACCTCCTTCAGCAGTCCTGGCAAGTAGAAATACAGACTGACTTCCTTCTCCAGCTGATGTATTAGCAGTCACATAGCAACTATATTGAGTGTATGGATTGAGACCTGTGTTGAAAGCTACGGCCAGTGTTGTGCCATTCACCACAGATCTGATGGTGGGAATATTTGGACCAAGAACTTGCTCAGAATATGCTTGACTTGTGGTAGTGTTACAGTACACAGTGTAGGCAAGAATTATTCCATTCTTTGGTGTTGGAACTGACCAAGTAGCAAAAAGTGCATTTGGAGTTACAGGAACAGAAGTCAGTGATACATTCACTGGGAATGATGGAACTGAAGAATATGTATACACAGGAAACAAAAATGTAAATCAATTTGGTTGCAATGCCTAATAATAATATAGATTTCAAATAGCATAGTGTAGACTCACAAAATGCCAATCAAACTTATTGCATAATAAAAGAAACATAATCTACATTCACTTGGACTATCACAGTTTGATCTTTAAACCACTTTAATAAATTAAACGTAACAATACATGTCATCGAGGTACCATTACAATAGGCCCCAGTCCATGTTGATGGCACAATAGTGAAAGTGTATATTAATTAATTATAATAATCATATTGCGTACCATTAATTTTTTTAATTTTTTTATTTGGTTGCATGTTGTGATCGGCATGGATCAATGAAGAAGGGGAGGAGTGTGTTAGTTGAGCTACTTTTTAGGTTTAGGTTTATACTGCCTCTGAGGTTTGGTATTAAGGAGAGGTTGATAGTCTGATGTAAAGGGGCATGTATCACTTGGGTATATGTCATATCAGAAAAAGGACATTATTAAAAATCAACAGGTATCAAATGGCACAACTAACCCACCCAAGTGGGTTAGTTGTGCCAGGTACATGGGTCAGTTGAGCCATATGCTGCATTAAGCTAAAGTTAGTTGCATAGCTAATATAAATAGGCCTAGGCCTTACATTGTCAAATCATTGATCAATACACATTCATGCAGTAATGCACGACACTTTTTAAATGAGAGCTCTTGAAATTGATTCGCAAGTGTTATTAACGTGATTTACAAAATTCTTTTTCATTTTCAAATGCGTATGAGAATGCTGCGTAGCCAAATAAGGCTAGCTCACTATTCCTGTTACGTGAATCAATAAATCATTTTAAAATGCCATACAATTGCATGTGGCCCAACTACCCTTTGCAAATAGCTCATCTAACCCCACTACTACTGTTTCCTGTAACTAGCTAAGTCAATTATGCTTCTTCATGGAGCTAAAGCAGGGGGTGTCTCAACTAACCCAGCAGCTACAGCTGCAAACATTCCTTAAACCTTTCAAAATCAAGTGAATTGAATTAGGGTTTATTCGCTGTATCAGTGTAAGAAATTGCAGATCTAGTTAGTGGTTTACCTCCCCCCGGCCTTCTCCAATAATAATCAGGCATACTGATATTTCTGTGATTGTGAACCAGTATGGAATTACATGTAGCACAGGGAAATATGCGTTGTCAATGTGCAATATATAAAATAAAGAAAACTTACTAGTACACCCTTAAACAGAGTCATGTGATCGAATTTTACCATATAATTATGTTAATTGGAGTATTATATACAGCTTGAGCATGTCTAAATGTCATTTTAATGCTGAACCCTATGTATATTTACATGAAATACTTTAAATAGGTTTTAGTATTAGCAAGGTGCAAAAGTGTCATGTGTTAAGTCCTTACATGAATATTACCTGATTGAGCAGTTTGAATAGTAAGTATGGGTGAAGGGCTTCCTTGTCCCACTGATGTATTAGCAGTCACATAGCAACTATATTGTGTGTATGGGTTAAGTCCAGTGAGTGCAACAGTCAGTGTTGTCCCATTCACTACAGATATGATGGTGGGCACATTTGATCCAATCACTTGCTCAGGATATATTTGATTATCAGAAGTGTTGCAGTACATAGAGTACCCAGTAATGATACCATTCTTGGGTATAGGTGCAGACCAACTAGCAGACAGCTGAGATGGAGAACCAGCAACAGGAGACAGGGTGAGGTTTTGAGGTGATGATGGAACTGGAAGTAGAACGTACATGTACAGTGCATATCAAATATAATTTCAAATTGTAGGTTTAACTCTTTAAACGCCAAGTGCATATATGCATGCATTCTCACACAGCCATATAATCATCTGTTGTTTTTATTACAAAGAATTGCTTTGAATAGTACCTTTTACATTTGCAAGCGTGCATGCAAGTCAGTGCAATATACTAACATGCATGTAACCAGTATGTAGCCGATGCTGAATCCATAAGGTTATAAGTGGGACACTGGGGGTGTAAGCACATCTTATGTTGGAACAACCCAATTATGAACTGGCTAAAGGCAGATAGAGATGGAGTGATAAGGCATTTACGTGGGCAACACATTCCGGTTCTTGGAGTAAATAATTGGAGTGAGTGATTAGTGATTCTTGTTCTTGGAGTAAATAAATAGAGTGCTGAATTAGTAAAGGCATCTAAAAAATGTGTTCTTGAATAAAAACATAATTACTACAGTTGTAACCAATCATGTCATGTACTAGTAACTTTACAAGTGTATAGCAACTATCTGCATGCATGCATGCATTATGAAGGTCCACACTTTTTATTTACACTGTCATGGTAATATCTATATAACGGTTGTGTGCACATGCATGAATTCATATACATTAACTTGCATGGCGTCCAAAGAGTTAAATGTGTTCACTGCAATTGACTGAGGACAAAGTTGTTCAAAATCAAAGAGCACATTATTACCTGATTGCGCAGTTTGCACAGTTGTAATGGTTGAAGGGCTTCCTTCACCCACCGATGTATTAGCAGTCACATAGCAACTGTACATAGTGTACGGAATTAGTCCGCCAAGTGTGACAGCCAGGGTTGTCCCATTTACCACAGATATGATGGTGGGCACATTTGATCCAATCACTTGCTCAGGATATGTTTGATTAGCAGAAATGTTGCAGTACATAGAGTAACCAGTGATGATACCATTCTTGGGTATGGGTGCAGACCAACTAGCAGATAGTTGAGATGGAGTACCAGCAACAGCAGACAGAGTGACGTTTTGAGGTGATGATGGAACTGGAAAAGTATGCAAATGGTATACCATATAATTATGTTATATACAGCTTGAGTATAATTTTTCACTCAGTGCATGTCTAAATGTCATTTTAATGCTGAACCCTATGTATATTTACATGAAATACTTTATATTGGTATTATTATCAGCAAGGTGCGTAAGTGTCATGTGTTAAGTCCTTACATGAATACTTGTGGATATTACCTGACTGAGCAGTTTGAATAGTAAGTATGGGTGAAGGGCTTCCTTGTCCCACTGATGTATTAGCAGTCACATAGCAACTATATTGTGTGTATGGGTTAAGTCCAGTGAGTGCAACAGCCAGTGTTGTCCCATTCACCACAGATATTATGGTGGGCACATTTGATCCAATCACTTGCTCAGGATATGTTTGATTAGCAGAAGTGTTGCAGTACATAGAGTACCCAGTAATGATACCATTCTTGGGTATAGGTGCAGACCAACTAGCAGACAGCTGAGATGGAAAACCAGCAAAAGGAGACAGGGTGAGGTTTTGAGGTGATGATGGAACTGGAAATAGAACGTACATGTACAGTGCATATCAAATATCATTTTCAAATTGTAGGTTTAAATGTGTTCACTGCAATTGACTGAGGACAAAGTTGTTCAAAATCAAAGAGCATATTATTACCTGATTGCGCAGTTTGCACATTGATAATGGTTGAAGGGCTTCCTTCACCCACCGATGTATTAGCAGTCACATAGCAACTGTATATAGTGTACGGAATTAGTCCACCAAGTGTGACAGCCAGGGTTGTCCCATTTACCACAGATATGATGGTGGGCACATTTGATCCAATCACTTGCTCAGGATATGTTTGATTAGCAGATGTGTTGCAGTACATAGAGTAACCAGTGATGATACCATTCTTGGGTATGGGTGCAGACCAACTAGCAGACAGTTGAGATGCAGAACCAGCAACAGCAGACAGAGTGAAGTTTTGAGGTGATGTTGGAACTGGAAATTTATGCAAATCATGTTATCATTTAATTGTGAAATATTATATACAGCTTGGGCATAATTTTTCATACAGTGCATGTCTCAATGTCATTTAATGCTGAACAGTATGCCCGCTCCTACATATATTTACATCAAATACTTTATATAGGATTTAGTATCAGCAAGGCGTAAAAGTGTCATGTGTGAAGTCCTTACATGAATACTTGTGGATATTACCTGACTGAGCAGTTTGAATAGTAAGTATGGCTGAAGGGCTTCCTTCTCCTATTGATGGATTATGCCCAATGATATGCAGAGAGTGATTGAAGCGTCATCTGAAAAGGGGGCCTCGAGTTGGTTGTCCTCACTACCTAGCTGAGCATTGCTTTGTTCTTTCAGAGACGCCCTTTTCTGGCTTAAATTCTTCTAACCTTCTGTATTTGTGTATCTGTGGCCAATTAACATTTTACCATAGAACATGCTCTAAGCTGTCACCAAGGTGGCTTTATGTTTGTTCGACACAATGAATTGCAAAATGTTTCTGCCCAACTGATGGAGGAAGTATGTTTCTATGTAGGTATTGAGCCTTCATTACAGCGTATTTCAAATGAGGTGCTGCACTACAAAACAGCTGACACTGATGACGGTGCCCGACTGTATGTTGCTGCTGCAAACTTCTCGGGCAACGAGAGACAACAATCTTTATTTGATGTAGAGTCTTAAATTCATTTGCTCGGAGCTACATGTACGCCAAAAAATGCCGAGATATACATGTTAATTTGCTGAACGGGTCCGAGAAATTGAACACGGCTCGCGTTCTCCACTTGTTTTTTCTGCCTACCATCAACCCCGACCCCTTAGATAGAAGATTTTGACAGAGTTTGATATGACGAGATAGCAAACCCCGGGGGGGGGGGTGTAATTGGGGGCCGGGGGGGGGGGAAGGTACATTTGTATTATTAATTTCCTACCTTGTACATAGAGTTCGAAGAATTCAATGGCCACATTTTCATCACCGGCACCTTGGTCCAAACATATCCGAACTTCAAGATTCTCAGAGATGGGGGTTGGGAACGTTTTGCAGAACCACGGGAGGTTTGGTGGATTGCAGCACGTGACCTCCAAACCATCGCACTGCTGCCCGTCCCACAGGACGTCAGCGTAGTAGAATTCTGTTAAACTCCAGGATGATATTGGATTGCCTGATTCGCAGTAGTAATCAGACCCGACAAAAGCAGGAGGGCTCGCTCCTCCTGCGCATGGACACATATTACTAGCCCCTGCGGCATATGTGTACACGTGATGTCTGTTTCCAGGCGAACCGTAGGTAATGCTAACTCCATCGACGTAGTATCTTTCGATATCCCATCCAACTTCATATTGACTGAAAAATGCGTCAGGCGTTCCCACCTGATAGCCACGGAACCTTCCGCAAACGTTTTGGTAGCTGGCTCCATAAGTGGTTATATTTACCGAGTCGCAATACGGTATTCTATTGCTTTTCTTTTCACACGATGCTCTCGGTGATGTAACCTTTTGCCACGAATCAGGACATTGCTGCGCTGGATCAGTCATATCCAGATAGCCGACCTTTACCCACTGCTGGCCTGGTACGTTAGGGAGAAATGGAGATGTAGCAGGGTCGGCAACTGCCATGCTGATAAAGCATAGCGCGCCCAACTGAAAGAAGTGAAAGGAATTCATCCGATATCCTGCAATTCTTATCTCTGGCTCACATGTACATGTAACTGTGTGATTTTTTAATACAGCGTAATTCTTTTTATAGCAGTTCGATTTGTTAAAATAGAAAAAAATATATATGGGACAGTTTCCGAGAAAATGGCCCTTCGCATATAATAATAATTATTATATATAAAATTAATGTTATAAAAATGCTTCTCGTTTGAGTCGCTATATCTTTCGAACGGTCAACGCTATCAATGTGCTATTTTCAACACTTGATACTACACCATTTCTCTATGGTAAAACACATTATGGAGTCTTGCACTTGCTCCGTACCAGTATTGCAATGTTCGATACCCCACCGGGTTCAAACCCACCATAACTTTCTGTAGGAGTAATCAAATCGCTTCAAATTCGGTTTGTAGGTAGAGAGGTCCTACACCTATCGATTTATTCTGTTCGTTAATTTTTATGTCATCCGTTACGGAGATACAGTGGTGCAAAGTTGGTACATTTTCCTGCGAATCTCCATTCACCGAACTACATGGTACATTTATAACAACCACCCCACCGACTATTACCACTGTGAGCGTAGTCTGGGGACCTGAATTGTTTCCTGCAGAAGAAGCTTTTCGCTTCAAGTTTTAGACGTTGACTTGAGCGTATGATTTCGAACGGTGCGAAGACGACAAGATATAAGATCAATCCGACGAAGAAGTTTGAGAGCGGTAGCGATCGGTGGCAGATAGCTGTGGAGCAGGCAGACGAGTAGTGGATCCCAGAGTGGACAGCTGTGGAGTATGGCAGATAGCTGTGGAGCAGACAGTGGAGAAACTGTATGTAATAGAATAGTTAATTATTATTATTAGATTTAAGTGACACGTGATTAGATTAGAGATTTTGGATGTGGCTTTGAGTGTGCAGTGTGTTTTTGATCTGAGTTAATATCTGTTTGAATCGGGCTAGTTCTTGTGCTTCTACTGAAATAACACATGGTGTCAGAAGTGAAATGGAGTTTTTGAAAGCGCCTAGTGAGCTCGACCTCTCTACCACGGACAGTATTTCAATTCAGGAAAAATGGCGGAAATGGAGACAAGCAATGGAGTTATACTTGCAATTCAGTATGTCAGAGAAGACTGAAAAAGAAAGGTGCGGCGCCTTTTTGTATCTGATTGGTCAGTCGGGTAGGGACGTTTACAACACCATGACGATAACTAACGCGGAAAAGGACAAGTTAGATGTGCTATTCGCAAAGTTTGAGGAATATTGCAATTCAAAGCAGAATGTCACTATGGAGCGGTATAAATTTAATACGCGCAACCAAGGAAAGGAGGAGACAGTCAACCAATATGTTGTTGTACTAAAGTTGCTGGCAAAGAACTGTAAATTTGGGATCCTAGAAGATGAAATGATACGAGATCGATTGGTATGTGGCATAACATCGGAGCGGGTGAAAGGACGTCTACTGAGAGAACGAGAGCTATCACTTGACAAAGCCATGTTGATCTGCCAAATAGAAGAGGAATCAAACAAGCAGATGAAACTTCTCAGTGAAGAAGGACCTGAAACAGTAGTGCAAGTTGTGAAACGAACCCCTCATTATGAAAAACATGTCAGATCCAAACCTCTGGACAAAGAGGAACGGAAACATGTAAGTCAGCAGTCATGTGGCAACTGTGGCTTTACACATCACAGATCGCAATGTCCGGCTTTAGGAAAGAAATGTTATCAATGTGGACGGTTGAACCATTTTTCTCACATGTGCAGGTCCAAAAAGGTTGCTACAGTTCATCACTCAGAGGATGAAGAAGAATCGGAGGACGCTAAATATGTTGGAGGCATAACCAAAAGAGGCAAAGACGACGGGAGTGAATACTTCACTACACTTATTATGAATGGAGCTCAAGTGAAATTTAAGGTGGACACTGGATCCCAGGTCAACATTTTGCCGTGGGATACTTTCAAACAGTTACACAACAAGCCACGTTTGAACACAGTAAAAACCAATTTAGTTAGTTACTCAGGTGACAAGCTAACAGTAGTAGGCACCTGTCAGCTGCGATGTAAGAACAGCTCATTGGAGTTTTTTGTTGTCAAAACAAAGCAGTGCCCAATTCTCAGTTTCCAAGCATCCAAGGAACTTGATCTAATTAGAGTGGTCACTAGCATTACAAGAACGGCAGATCTGATCAAAACATATGAGGCGGTGTTTCAAGGTTTGGGGTGTCTCACTGAACCATACAACATCAGGATTGATCATGATGTCCAACCAGTTGTCTGCCCTCTCAGGAATCAACCGGTGGCATTACGAGAGCGTCTCAAAGAAGAACTGGACAACATGGAGCGCATGGGAGTGATCAAGAAGGTTGAAATTCCTACTGACTGGGTGAACTCCTTAGTGATCGTGGAAAACAGCTGAGAATATGTTTGGATCCTCGACCACTCAACAAGGCAATCAAGCGTGAACACTTCCAGTTACCAACATTGGAAGACATAACCACAAGGTTGTCAGGAGCAAAACGCTTCTCCAAGCTGGATGCAAAGAATGGGTATTGGCAAATCCCATTGGGTGAAGAAAGTCAGCTGCTCACAACATTTAGCACTCCGTTTGGGCGATATTGTTTTGCCAGAATGCCATTTGGAGTGAAATCTGCACAAGAGGTGTTCCAAAAACGCATGTGTCAGTGTTTTGGTGACCTACCGGGTGTAGAAATAGACATCGACGACATACTCGTTTGGGGTGCATCAGAAGAGGAACACAACAGTCGCCTACAAGCAGTGTTACAAAGATGTAAAGACATAGGGCTTACTCTGAACAAGGATAAGTGCAAGTTCAATGTTTCCGAAGTAACATATCTAGGGCATACAATCAGTGCAAATGGAGTAGCCCCAGATAAGGAAAAAGTACGGGCAATTGCAGAAATGCCACCGCCAGATGATAAAAAAGGTGTGGAGAGGCTGCTGGGTGTGGTGAACTATGTGGGAAAATTCATACCTAACATGGCTGCAGTGACAAAGCCCATACGAGAGTTACTAAAAAAAGAGGTTCAATTCAACTGGAGTCACGAACATGAGGAGGCATTCAAGCAACTGAAACATTTGCTGTCAACAGCACCAGTTTTAGCTTTTTACGATGTAAAAAAATCTGTAACCGTCAGTTGTGATGCCTCACAATTCGGTCTGGGTGCAGTTTTGCTACAAGAAGGCCAACCAATAGCGTATGCATCGCGATCGTTGACAGACACGGAGTGCAGATACGCACAAATTGAAAAGGAGCTCCTTGCTGTTGTGTTTGGACTGGAAAAATTCAACCAATATGTGTATGGGAAGTGCGTAGATGTAGAGTCGGATCATAAACCATTGGAGGCAATCTCAAAAAAGTCTTTGTGTCATGCCCCGCCTCGATTGCAACGCATGTTACTTCGACTTCAGAGGTACGATTTCACACTACGTTACAAGCCTGGCAAAGAAATGGTAATTGCTGATACACTATCCAGGGCGTGTACTACTGATGACACTACTGATAGAATGGAGGAGGAGCTGAAATGTGCCGTACATTTGATCCTTAGCACAGGTATGTCGGAAATGTGGCTACAGGAGATAAAGGAGGCTACAAATGAAGACCAGTCAATGCAGAAACTCAAAATTTACATACAGCATGGATGGCCAGAAGAACTATCACGGGTACCTGAAGAGATACGAGAATATTGGCACCTTCGTGACCAACTCTCAGAAGCTGATGGCATTCTACTCAAAGGAGAGAAACTCATAATTCCACAAAATCTCAGGGGCAGTATGCTTGATCGAATCCATATGGGACATATGGGAGTTACAAAGTGTTCACAACGGGCGAGAGAAGTGATGTTCTGGCCTGGCATGAATAAGGCAATAGAGCAAATGGTTTTAAGATGCACCATATGTCAGGAACATCGTGATTCAAATCCCAAAGAACCCATGCTACCAGGTCCAGCACCTGAGCGCCCATGGGAAATCATTGCTACTGATCTTTTCCAGTGGGATGGCAAGGATTATGTATTATTGGTGGACTATTATTCACGTTACATCGAAATCAGGATGTTAGAAAACACAACTAGTACAACAATGATACATCATATCAAATCAATATTTTCTAGACATGGAATACCCTCTATGATCATTAGTGATAATGGTCCACAATACACAGCAAAAGAATTTCAGAAGTTCACAAAGGAATGGAGGATCAGACACGTCACAGCAAGTCCGTACCATCCTCAAGCGAATGGTTTGGCTGAGAAGAGTGTTCAAACAGTCAAAAGGATACTGAGCAAAGCAAAAGCAGATGGTCAAGACCTATACTTATGTTTATTGGAATACAGAAACACAATGATTGACAACCTAGCCTCACCAGCACAACTGCTGATGGGCAGAAGGTTACGCACTAACCTCCCAGTAGCAACCTCACAGCTTCAACCAAAGGTCATAGATCCAAACATGGTGAAAGCAAAACAGAATGAAAGGAAGGCACATCAAAAACAGAATTATGACAAAGGTTCCAGACAATTACCTGAGCTCAAAAAAGGAGAAAGAGCGCGTGTTCAAATACAAGGAAAATGGAAACCAGTGGTGATCATGGACAAGGCAGGAACGCCAAGGTCGTACATAGTGAAAACAGAAGAGGGCAAATTGCTGCGGAGAAACAGAAAACATTTGATGAGACTGGAAGAACATGTGACGGAACCAGAGCTACAAGTGACATATGCTCAACCAGAAGAGAGGCACATGGAACACTCTGAGGGAGATGGAGCAGAGATAGAAGATGGTAAACCTGCAGAGGTGGAAATAGCAGAAGATGAAAACACAAGAGATGATGACCAACCAGGCAATGAAGAACTAGCACAACAAAACATTGAGTATACAACAAGATCAGGGAGAGTAGTCAAACCTCCAAAAAGGTTTAATGACTTTGTGAAAGTATGAACTTCAAAAAGGGGAAATTGTAATAGAATAGTTAATTATTATTATTAGATTTAAGTGACACGTGATTAGATTAGAGATTTTGGATGTGGCTTTGAGTGTGCAGTGTGTTTTTGATCTGAGTTAATATCTGTTTGAATCGGGCTAGTTCTTGTGCTTCTACTGAAATAACACACTGTATGCGACCAGTACGCGGAGTGGACCCTACGGCAGACAGCAGTGGAATGAGCACTACAGCAGACGAAACCTAAGGCAGGCAGGCAGGCAGCTATGTAATGGACCCTATGGCAGAAAATAGGACAGAGGGAAAAGTTCATAACTATAACTATCAAAAAAGCCAGGCACAGCTGTGGAATGGATTCCACAGTGGGAATCCAGAGTGCAGTAAACAGCTGTAGAGTTGGCAGGCAGATGGGTGTGTCCAGAAGACAGTGGAACAACTACCAACAAGTGTGGAGTGGACCATATAGTAGACAATACATGTAGTTAGTGGACCCTACGGCAGACATCAACACTGTACTGTATGGAATGGACTCTACTGCAGACATCTATACTGTATTGAGTGGACCCTGCGGCAGACATCGGAGTGGGTCATATGGCAGGCAGACAACTGTAGTGTGATGGACCATATGGTAGAACCTCACAGCAGTGGACACTAACAGCTGCATGAGAAGCAGGCAGACAAGTACGTAACTTTGCAAGCAGTTGTGGAGTGCACCCAATAGCTATTCCTTACAGTATTCAGTGTCAGCCATGGTGTGGACCCTCTTTTGAATGGGCCATACCCCCTGTGCTAAGCCCTACAACTATTCCTTACAGCAAACAATGTCAGCCATGAAGTGGATCCTCTTATTACTGGACTCCACCCCCCCCCCCCCCCCCCTACAACTATTCCTTACAGCAGTGTCAGCCATGGAGTGAACCCTCACCTTAGTGGGACTCCACACTACCCCCTGTGCTGCGCCCTACAGCTTTTCCTTACAGTGTTGGTGTACTTTGCCAAGGGGCGAGCTACCCCATTCATCCTTACCTCTATCGTTACAGCGAAACTGTTGGTGTAGATCTACTTAGACCTCTCTCCTGGATTTTTGCACAGCGCTTCGTAATCCGCCCCCTTCTCTGCACCCCGCCTACCTGTACTTCTTACCGGATGCTACAGTCTTGTAGACGAAGTCACGGGGGCGGGCAAAATCCCCCCCCCCCCTCCCCCCGAAACGCAACAAGTTTGAGGATTTGTACCGCAACCAGGTCCATGCATTTGGCGTATGCATGCATCATAATATTGTGTGTGTATATTGTACAAGATGTGCGGCACTTCTGCAGTCATTATGGGCGAAATCCACGAGCACTATCAAGGTGATCACAGCTGGTGTCACCATCCAGTCTCCCCAGGTGTGTGATGGAGGGGGTACTGGTATGGAGGGGGTTGTACGATGGTGTGATGTTGAGTCGTGATGGATGGATGTGCAGTTTTGTATGTTCACATTCAAAGTGCAGTGAGTGTCATGGAATAAAACCCGCACCTGATTTCCTTATAATGCCCACTTTCTTGTTTGCAATCAGCCACATGACTATAAGGTGCTAACCCTGGACCTGGGTGCTACTCAAATGGCAAGTGGACCACACCCACCATGTGATACTCACAATGCTCCATGAGGGACTGTTGCACTAAGTAGCATATACATTTAACCCTTCCTCGGCTCTCCCCTCCCTCCTCCTCCTTTCTCTCCCCCTTTATCCTCCTGTATATATAGAATAAGTGGTTGTGTTGTGTGTATGTAACGGTGGGTGCAAGTCCACATAATACATTTGGTTATATATGACCAAGGTGTGCATCATTTAGACTAAGGGAACATGCTCCCACTGTTCTGGGTCTCATCTTTGGTGAGTCCATCGTAGTCCTCCAGACTGTAGGACACCACTCCTGCCCTCCCTGGTCTGGACCCCCAACCTCCAGAGGTGCTGGAGATGGTATCCTAGCAACGACCTTGTTGTTGTCATGGCTCCACCCTCTCTTCCCACTGCCTCATCTGTGTATGTCCTCGCACCAGATGTTACCTCACCTGTGCTGGGGCCAGAGCTGAGCTGGTCTGCTATGAAGGAGGCGGAGGCCCTGGGGGGCATGAGCAGGCCCCCCGTGAGCCCCTCCCCCTCCCCTGGAGGTGACCGTCAGAGCTCTGGGAGAGGAGTAGAACATGTACCATCTGTTTTAGTATTTGTAGTATAAAGATTAATAAATACAACACACAGGGAGGGGGGGAGGGGGAGGGGGACATGCTTCATGACCTATACTCAGGAGCCACTCCAGATGCCCCTCCCCCATACTTTGGGAGCCCCGCCCCAATAACTAGCCAACATGCCTTTCTTTGAGCAGCAGTTATGACAGAAGACCTTACCACATGACCTGCAGTGGTGCTACATGGGGAGGAGGGAGAGAGAAGACTTTGTCAAATGGTTCTCTAATGCCTCTCATACACCACAACCTTCACACACCACACCCTTCACAAACCACAACCATCACACACCATACCTTCACACAACACACCTTTCACACACCACACCCTTCACACACCAGAACCTTCACACACCAAACCCTTCACACACCACACCCTTCACACACCACACCCTTCACGCACCACAACCTTCACATACCACACCCTTCACATACCACACCCTTCACACACCACACCCTTCACGCACCACAACCTTCACATACCACACCCTTCACACACCACACCCTTCGCATACCACAACCTTCACATACCACACCCTTCACATACCACACCCTTCACACACCACACCTTTCACACACCACACCCTTCACACACCACACCCTTCACACACCACACCCTTCACACACCACACCCTTCACACACCACACCCTTCACGCACCACAACCTTCACACACCACACCCTTCACACACCACACCCTTCACGCACCACAACCTTCACATACCACACCCTTCACACACCACACCCTTCACATACCACAACCTTCACATACCACACCCTTCACATACCACACCCTTCACACACCACACCCTTCACACACCACACCCTTCACACACCACACCCTTCACACACCACACCCTTCACGCACCACAACCTTCACATACCACACCCTTCACATACCACACCCTTCACGCACCACAACCTTCACATACCACACCCTTCACACACCACACCCTTCACAAACCACAACCGTCACACACCACACCCTTCACACAACACACCTTTCACACACCACACCCTTCACACACCACACCCTTCACACACCACACCCTTCACACACCACACCCTTCACACACCACAACCTTCACACACCACAACCTTCACACACCACACCCTTCACACACCACACCCTTCACACACCACACCCTTCACACACCACAACCTTCACACACCACACCCTTCACACACCACACCCTTCACACACCACACCCTTCACACACCACAACCTTCACACACCACACCCTTCACACACCACACCCTTCACATACCACACCCTTCACACACCACACCCTTCACATACCACACCCTTCACATACCACACCCTTCACACACCACACCCTTCACATACCACAACCTTCACATACCACACCCTTCACACACCACACCCTTCACACAACACAACCTTAACACACCACACCCTTCACATACCACACCCTTCACACACCACAACCTTAACACACCACACCCTTCACACACCACACCCTTCACGCACCACACCCTTCACACACCACACCCTTCACACACCACACCCTTCACACACCACACCCTTCACACACCACAACCTTCACACACCACACCCTTCACACACCACACCCTTCACACACCACACCCTTCACACACCACACCCTTCACACACCACACCCTTCACACACCACACCCTTCACACACCACAACCTTCACACACCACACCCTTCACATACCACACCCTTCACACACCACACCCTTCACACACCACACCCTTCACACACCACACCCTTCACACACCACAACCTTCACACACCACACCCTTCACACACCACACCCTTCACACACCACACCCTTCACACACCACACCCTTCACACACCACAACCTTCACACACCACACCCTTCACACACCACACCCTTCACACACCACACCAT
>OX442415.1:2817682-2953199 GCA_949361645.1 Spongilla lacustris
CATTTATATTATCTAATTTGCTTGGTTAGCAAAAGTATGCAATGCAAAAGACGATCCTTATTTAAGGATAATGACATCCTTAAATAAGGATATTTCCCTGGAGATTAAACATTAAAGGGCTGCATGTGCTTCATCATATCGCAGATTTGCATTCGCCATTGTACGTTTATAAAATTACATGCGCCGGCTTAGTTTCTTTGCTATATGTTAAAATTTACCATCATCTCTAAAAGCATGCAGCAAGGTGCATTCAACTTTGATGGGTACTATAATACTAGCGCACCAATCAAAATAAATGCATGCGGAAAGAATCGCTCTATTACGTCCGCGGGTTAGCATTTTGGAATACATTTAGATTTACGTATAAATAACAGCCTACTACATATCTCGCAGTTTACAGAATATAGTACTAAACAAGGAATTAGCAATAAGAATAAGCTGTTTAGCAACTTCACCGAGTGCACGCTGAACTCTCCATAGAAATGTATAGCTCACGTGCGCCGATTAGACATTAATTATATTCAGTTTCGAGGGGGGGGGGGGGGGGGGGTTCCAACCTCTGGAACCCCCCCCCCCCCCCCCCCTGTATCCGCCACTGGATCCATCAATCACTTCATGCTCACTTTCGTCAGGCATAAATAAGAAGACTTCAAATGCTTCTCATGAATTCTTCTTGATGAATCCTTCTTGATGAAATGAAGTTTTTATTGTAACGGTACTGATAATTTGAATACAGTCGTTCACTGATTTGTTAGATTATCACCATATGCCATTTGTAATTTAAACACCACCTGCAATGTGCGAAATTTTCAATTTGTACTCATGCGCATGGGAAACCCTGCCAACCATATATGACCTTTGCACTGTACAATTGTATCCAAACACCAGAGAGTGTTCTCCACATTTCCCTCAGTATATGAAAACAGTAACTGTCTATTGCTGAAGTAAGGTGATACAATTGGTTTGTATAGGTTAAAATGTATTGGGAAGTAGAAAATGTACATGTATTTAAATGTTTATGTATTGGCCTGCCACGTCAACGCGGGCGAGCTCCTCAACTTGACAGCGCTCGGCCATGATGACATAATCTTAAAGCTCGTTGCGGCCGGGCCGACGTGAGTGGCGGCGGCTTTGATGACGAGTCGCAAGCGGATGAGGTGCTTCGAGCCTTCGACTTCGAGCCGGACCCATGCGCCCGCAAGAGACAGTGCTCCAAACTCCTGTCGGTGCTGACTGGGTTGAGGAAAGGGGAAGGGCGGGCCATGCCCAACTAGGGGGAGGGTTCTTGAGAACATGTAACTAAATATTTGTATCACCAGACCACAGCAATAGACGGTTACTGTTTTCCTGGACATGTGGAGTACAGCCTGTCATTTTTGGATACCATTGTAGAGTGCACATATCATAAGGTTGGGGGGGGGGGGGGGGGGGGGGGGGGGGGGGGGGGGGGAAGGGTACTTGATTCTACGTAATTATTACAATGCATGACGCTCGATACATATGACTTGATAATAAACAATTAAATTCATAAGCATGGTGCTGCATGTGGGAAACCCTGCCAACCCCATGACTTTTGCACTGTACAATGGTATCCAAACACCAATTCAAGTATAAACAGTAACATTGCTGAAGTCAGGTGATACAAATATATAGTAACATGTTCTCATGTACCCTCCCCCCCTCCCCCAACCTTATGACCGCTGCACTCACCAATGGTATCCAAACACCAGAAGCTGTACTCCATACATGTATGTCCCTCAGTATAATTAAAATAGTTAGTACTACAGAGTTTGACACCACTAGAAAGTATTTTCATGCAAAAGCTCTGTTCACTAAGAGAGGTACATGTATTAACTCTTATGCATAAACAGTATAAAGTGGGTACACCATATGGTCGATGCTTAATTTTTAATTATGCATAACTGTTATATGAGCATGGTACATGTAACCTTCTAGCTTTTGAAACGAGGAATGGCTTAGTGTTGTACATTATTAACTCCAACCTAAAAAAAACACCAAACCAATGGAAACAGCCAACATAGTATCAAAAACTACCACCAGGACTAAATGTCAACATATATGGATTTGGCATTTCCACTAATCGTATACTTCAAACCATCATGGATTTTTGAGTTACTTTTCCTGCTTTTGAGTTTTTCTCCTAATGTGGGGTTTTCCTAACTGGTTTATTTTAACCGTGGCTTTTTTTTTCTTTCCCAAAAGGGGTGCAGGCCCACCCCTTCTATGTCAAGTTTGCTTTTTGGCCCCGCTCTATTGACTAAGTGTTGTGTACGTGTTGTGATTTGTAATGTTATGTGCATGGTGCCCAGTGATGCCGCGGCCAGCACGGACCATCCGTGACCGTATTCATTTGACGGTTTTTGACGGCCGACCGCGACCGTGACCGGGAAGCTTACCGATCACGTGATTAAACCGTGAAAAATAATTGGCCGTCAAATTTATTTGCTGGCCGTCCGTGGCCGTCAGAACTTTTGACGGACCATTAAGCCTATTCACGTCACTAGCGTCACGTGCAGTGGATTTTTTCCCTGCGTGGCAAATGTCGTCTTTCCAAGAACCTTTGAGGATAAGCCACCTGATAGCGCGGTGAAGTTTGCAGCAAACCCACCCGACTGTCACCAACACGTGGCTATGGAACCATTTAAATTTTTATTATTTACGTTGTCCCCCTCGCCATGACATAGTCTCGTCCCCAGCCTGATATGTATCCATCCGCTGCTGCCGAATGTGGGTCTGGGGACGCGACTTGCCATCATTATGCGTTATCGCGTGGATTCCACGTGCGAGCGAGTTCTCTCCCAGTTGAGACTCATTGTGAAGATGGAGGATGGATCCAGCTCAGATGCAATAAAGACTTTAGTTAATTGAATCTGCTCTTTCACACTTGTTCTGCTATATCGTTCATGAACCATTTCTATTGATACGTGCATGCCAAACTTCTATAGCACAAATAATGACCGTCCGTGACCGTATTAAAATTTTGACGGTTGGCGTACGTGACCGTATTGAAATCATACGGTCCATCTTTGACCGTGAAGTTCGTGAACGTGACCGTCTATATCCAAACGGCCAGCCGTGAACGTGACCGGATTGTCAAAAGCTGGCCGCGGCATTTGTAATCAGTACCGCCTGTGTTGTTGGATCAAGCCTTGGTGGCTGTGATCATATTGTTGTGGTTTTTGTAATTGGTTGTGTGTGTGTGTTTGTTGGCAGCGTGATTAGGTCAGTAGGTTCCATCCCCACAGGACAATTATAGCCCAAAGTGCTTAGTGTTCACCTATTCAGTTATTCAATCAGTATGCGTGCGAATGTGATTCGTTCCTTACACATGCATGTAATTGCCTTGCGCCTCTGCATGTGCCATATGATAACATACCTTAAGTATTTAACTCTTACTCCAATACTCACCTAATATATGCAGTTCAAAGAACTCGAGGACCACATTTTCGTTGTCTGGACCTTCATCCAAACATATCCGAACTTCCAAGTCCTCAGTGATAGGATGTGTAAAATTCCTGCAGAACCAAGGGAGGTTTGGTGGATCGCAGCATGTGACCTCGTCTTGACGACACAGCTGTCCGTCCCAAAGTACGTCAGTGTAGTAGAACGTCGTCCCATTCCACGTTGGTGCGGGATTGCCCGACTCGCAGTAGTAATCAGATTCTACAAAATAAGGTGGGTATGCTCCTCCTGCGCATGGACAGGAAAATGGGATATTTAACTCTTCCAAACCGGCGGCATATGTGTACACGTGTTGCCTGTTTCCAGGTGACCCGTACGTGATGGTAACCCCATCGACGTAGTATCTCTCGATATCCCATCCATATCCAGCGTCGCTGTAGAAAGCGTCAGGCGATCCTACCTGATAGCCAAGGAACCTACCGCAAACCATTTGGTAGCTAGCTCCGGAAGTGGTTATATTCACCGAGTCACAAAGTGCACTGTCTTTCTTTTCGCAGGACGCTCCTGCAGGTGATGTAACTTTTTTCCACGAGTTGGGACACTGCTGCGTTGGATCGGACATATTCAGATAGCCGACCTTTACCCACTGCTGGCCTGGTACGTTAGGAAGAATAAATGAAGCAGCAAGATCTCCAAGCACCATGCTCAGAGCGCAGATAGTAAGACTGAATAATGTCATATTATCGCTGCTAGTGACCTGGAGTCAGTACTTTGTGTTCAACAACTTAAATAATTTATATTTATAAAAATTTCCGGTATATTTATTCAGTATCATTAAATTATACATGTACAGCGGTAGATTTATACAGGAGTGTACGTAGTGGATTGCGTAATGATCATGAGTCCGTGTTAATTGTCGTTCTATGTATAGGAGTGGAAGTGCAATTAATTACATAATTATGATAGATCCATTGATTGGAAGGATTGTGAAGCGATTAACCAAATACCTAACATAGATTGGAAGGTAGCACAGCTCTGAGCTGAGTATAGTCTCGTACCCAGACCCACACTCGCAGTAGCGGATGGATTACATCACCGCTACGCGAGATATGGCGGTGCATTATACTGTAGGCGATAAATTGCTTACTTACGTTTGGGTCTGGGTACGAAACTACTAGTAGCGGCTAGTCTCGTACCCAGACCCTAGTACGTCACAGCTGTGGATGGATTACATCACCGCTACGCTAGTTCTAGCGTAGCGGTGATGTAATCCATCCGCAGCTGTGACGTACTAGGGTCTGGGTATGAGACTAAGTAGCGGCAGTACCTATTAGGTCTGTTGTCTTGAGCTCTCAGCTGAGCTTCAAGTTCGAATTCTTTACTTCCTTTATTGCTGTATGTTGCTCTACGACTCTTTCATCAGCGTAGTCATAGTTGTGAGATTGTTTACTAATGCCTGAAAAATTCAGTCTGGAATAAAATGGGAAGGGTCTATTAAACTCTGGCAGGCTGGGCAATAACATGTTACCTGTTGTTTCAGACAGCTCCGCATAACTGTCAATAACATGTTGCCTGTTGTTTCAGACAGCTCCGCATAACTGTCAATAACATGTTGCCTGTTGTTTCAGACAGCTCCGCATAACTGTCAATAACATGTTGCCTGTTGTTTCAGACAGCTCCGCATAACTGTCAATAACATGTTGCCTGTTGTTTCAGACAGCTCCGCATAACTGTCAATAACATGTTGCCTGTTGTTTCAGACAGCTCCGCATAACTGTCAATAACATGTTGCCTGTTGTTTCAGACAGCTCCGCATAACTGTCAATAACATGTTGCCTGTTGTTTCAGACAGCTCCGCATAACTGTCAATAACATGTTGCCTGTTGTTTCAGACAGCTCCGCATAACTGTCAATAACATGTTGCCTGTTGTTTCAGACAGCTCCGCATAACTGTCAATAACATGTTGCCTGTTGTTTCAGACAGCTCCGCATAACTGTCAATAACATGTTGCCTGTTGTTTCAGACAGCTCCGCATAACTGTCAATAACATGTTGCCTGTTGTTTCAGACAGCTCCGCATAACTGTCAATAACATGTTGCCTGTTGTTTCAGACAGCTCCGCATAACTGTCAATAACATGTTGCCTGTTGTTTCAGTTCCGCGTTGTTGCATTTTAAACAACACAACATTACGCGCATGCGCGCTGTAGAAGTTCCACAACAGTATTCTAAAAATGATCTTCTACATGTACATTGTATAACTTTAGGATAATGCGTATTGCAAAGGAGGTGGTTCTATTGGTATGTAGCAGCTTGGGTGGGTTAGTGTCTAGGGGAGGGGGTAGGAATGATTGGAAGAGGGGTGCAAGTGATGGGGAGGGAGCCAGGGAGGGGTGAGAGATAGGAAGGATGGGGAGGGGATGGGAGGGAAGATGTGAGGTGTTAGAGACAATCAGACATGTGCTACATTCAACAGCATGCAAATCTTGCACCACTGCAGACGCAATCCTCAATAGAAGGTGGAAGCTCGAAGAGATTATTACTTCGGTCAAGTCTGGCCTTGCCAATCTGCCAGGTAAGGGGCATGTCAAGTGATAGGGGTGTGATATGTTTGACCCTTGTCCTAGTGACATTTGCTTTGTGTAGCATTTGTCCATTTGAACATGTGTAACCAATTATGAACGTATCGGGTAGCAGATAGAGTTATGCTATGATTTAATTTTGCACGTGGTGCATTTTGAACTGTGTGCAGAATTAAAAGCTCTTGGCATTGTGTGTGTGCATGTGTATGTGTGTGTATGTGTGTGTGCTTTTGTGGGTCCTGCAGGGGTCTGCAGTGTGGAGTACACTGTTATAGCACATGTTACTGAGCTCTTCAATAGGTATGATGATACAAATACAAATGCCCATTGGTTGGTTGTGTCTGTGTCCATTTGGGATGAGATTATGGGTCAGCTGGAGGCATTAAATGTTTTGTGATGTTTGTTGTTCAAAGACATCACACAAATATCAAAGGCTGCTGTTTGGTTCAAACAAGAGGCCCCCTTAGTAACTAATATCACGCTGCATTGATATTCAATTCCTCCATATTGTCGAGGAGCTAGGTTGTCATAGGGTTTGGGTACATGTATGGTGGATGAGTGGTTTTGGGTGGTGGGTGTGGTTTGTGTTGATGCATATGTACCTATAACATACACAATGTCAAATACACCTACACTATGAAGTGGACCAGTGCATGGGGCTATGAAGTGGACCAGTGCATGAGACTATGAAGTGGACCAGTGCATGGGGCTATGAAGTGGACCAGTGCATGAGACTATGAAGTGGACCAGTGCATGAGACTATGAAGTAGACCAGTGCATGGGACTATGAAGTGGACCAGTGCATGGGGCTATGAAGTGGACCAGTGCATGGGGCTATGAAGTGATGGGGCTATGAAGTGGACCAGTGCATGGGGCTATGAAGTGATGGGGCTATGAAGTGGACCAGTGCATGGGGCTATGAAGTGATGGGGCTATGAAGTGGACCAGTGCATGGGGCTATGAAGTGGACCAGTGCATGGGGCTATGAAGTGGACCAGTGCATGGGACTATGAAGTGGACTAGTGTGAATTGGTCCAGGAGCAGCTGCAAATGCCATTGAAAGAAGTTTCCGGCCAAGCAGTGTAGAACACACCATCCCATCCCCATGTGAATGGACCCTGCACATGCCCTAGAAATAGGCACACACATGTATACACACATACACACACAGATGCATACATGTACACATGCACACACTCACAGCACCAAGCTCTGGGGGGCAACTTGTATTTGGAATGAGAATACATGTACATGTATAAGTAGACATTTTACACATATCTTTTAATTAGTGGAGTATTGTGGCAAGTGCAGTTGAATTACATGCATTGTGTTACTCCGAGGCAGCAGAAGGGTTATTCAATTGAGGGGGCTCACAAAGTGATGATAATTAGTGCAGCGGATGTTAAATACGAAATAACAGGTTAAGTACAATGGTATGGCCAATAGCATTAACTTGTATGCATACAGAAAACTTTGAAGGCATTTCATAGCCTTCGGCATTCCAGGGCATACTAGCACTGTAGTCATTCAGTAGCCACTTGTGTTGGTCTAGGAAAGAGGAAGGGGTAGAAGAAGTGAGAGGAGATTCATTTCAACACTCCCGTATGTATTTATGTATGTAATGGAAATTGAAATGATAGATCAGTTAGCAATAGGGGTGTATGCATGTATGTATCATTTCCATAGTCTTCTCCACATGTGCTGGACCCGAAGGGTATAAAGTTCAAATCAGGACCAGGGAGGGTAAAAAGGAGAGGTATCCACTCATTCCTGAAGAGGCATCAGTAGTAGTCTTCCTGGTCCACAAATTCGAGGACATTGTTAAACTGTTGTCGTTTGAAATATGCATTTTTAATCTAACTTTGTTCTCAGGTAGGAGTGGCAATTGACATGGGCTCGCACTGTAGGGGAGGAGTGGGTTAGTTGAGCCACTTTTTAGGTTTAGGTTTATACTGCCTCTGAGGTTTGGTATTAATACTCTGATGTAAAGGGGCATCACTTGGGTACATGTCATAGGAATGTTAGAGACTGGGGATGTACGTGAGAATAGGGACATTATTAAAAATCAACAGGTGTCAAATGGCACAACTAACCCAGCCAAGTGGGTTAGTTGTGCCAGGTAGTCTTCAGCCAAAGTTAGTTGCATTGCACAATAATTGCTAACATAAGTAGGTCTAGGCCTTATGTTGTCAAATCATTGATCAAAGCAAATTCATACACTAATGCATGACACTTTTTCAATGAGAGCTCTTGAAATTGATCGGCAAGTGTTTTTAACGTTATTCAAAGTCATTTTTCTATTTAGAAATTAAAGCAGAATACTTCTGAGATTGCTGCATAGCCAAATAAGCATAGCTCACTATTTCTATTACATCAATCAATGAATCATTTTAATGCCATACAATTGCAGCTAAAGCGTATGGCTCAACTAACCCCCTTTGCAAATGGCTCAACTAACCCCACTACTAACTTTTACTGTAACTACCTAAGTTGTATAAAAAGGAAGCAAAGTATAGAATTCATTATAAACATAAATATAGCTGCATACATGTACTTTCAAACACCCAAGACTGAAACAAGAATATAGTCATTGTGTAGAAATTATGAGGGCACAAACCGTAAAAACAGAATTTCACTTTGATCATCAAAATTCTTGTTTTTGAATTTCATATTCTGATGAATACTAAAACAAAATCCTAAAGTAGGACAAAAAGCTAGTCATAACACTTAATGCCAATATATGTTAACATAATTCAATTATGTTTCTTCATGGAGCTAAAACAGGGGGTGGCTCAACTAACCCAGTGGCTCAACTAACCCACTCCTCCCCTATAAACATGACATTGTCAGACAGCATCTAGGTGAGGTACAGAATGTGCATTACAAGTACTATTATGTTTCTTCACCTCAGTTTTAATCATATTCATGATTTTATACCATCCCATAATTTTAATCCTGTTTCCCTACATTGTACTCATTTGCTGTCTAGCCAATTTTATTGTCATTTTGGTTTGTATTAAAAGAGTTCATTCTTCAAATATCAGACTAAATAACAAAATTCTCAGCCACTTGTCCCATCATTACTTCAATTGTCCACATCTCCATTAATGATCACCACATTAAGCTCCACCTGCTCTTCCACATGGCCTGACGGCCCTATGTCCATTTTGTGAGCAGACTCCACCTCTTTACTGTTAGTGTGGCTATGACTGAGCAAAGCTGATCTTGAGGTAGACTGTGGCTTTGATGGCTCCTTAGTAGTGCACATCATCTTTGTTGTGAGGCGTTTACAGGGTAATGTCTTCAACCAAGTCAAACGGACATCACTGTTATGAACACAGAAGATAATGAATATGAAAAAACCTTGCAACGAGTTGGTTACTGTGAACATGATCTGGAATGTCTGATCTGCTTTCATGACTGTCAATGCTCCAAAGATCCATGTGAGACCAAGCAGGCAACTTATCCCATTAATGTTCAACATATAGAACTTAAAGTATTCACTTTTTCCTTCGATTCACCTTCCAATTAAGCATACCCAAACAGATGAGTGAGATAGCAATGATGTATCGCATGGAGATTCGGGCAAACACAATCATAATTTTCTGGAACACCTCTGCCCCCATCCACATCACAGCCACCAGAGTGAAGTAGTGGATCAGCACAGACACAGTCACACAGCCTCCAAAGTTTTCTGTCATATCAATCCCAACCACAAACACCAACAGCATGCCAATGAGGGCACTACATAGCTGGATGTGGAATTTGGAGATATCCTTCTGCCTCAGCTTTCTAAACAAACAGTTACAAGAGTTGTTGTCGTGTAAGTGGTATTACTTCATCAGCAGGTGAGCAGCAAGTGCTAGTACCAGACCAAACAAGGACAGTGTCATACCAATGTAGGAGATGACCTCCAATGCACGCTGAACAATCTTATTCAATGGCTGATTTGGCTGGACCCTACTTTATATGTCCTATGTGTGGATAAAGCAATAGTGCTATGTATACACTTCTCTTTCTTTGTAGCCTGGAGTCTTACCACAAGAATGGCAAAGTTGGTCAAGTGGAAGCATTGACACTCAATATTAGAAGCAAAATGATTGCTCTGACGCACATATGCAACACATCCATCAGTAGTCCAGTTGCCTGCACCACCTACATGGATTGCGACAGGGATAGAATATAAGCTCATTCCTTACACACATTTCATACCTGCTGCTTGAAAATTCCAGCTCACACATAAATAATTTGAATAGTTCTGTGCACCATATGGTAAAGCATCACATAATGTGCTATCATGATTACTCTAGTATCATTTATCTTATTTGGTATGGTAAAATTAAGCACAATTGGATCAGTTAGGTTATTTATCATCTCACCAACAACTGTGACACCAATAACAAGAGGTGCCACAATGGTAGAATTTGAAGGATTTCTCAATGGGAAAAATGATGCAGTTTTGTAGATGGAAAAGAAAATGCCAATGTTAGTTCTATTAGTAAGATTTGCTGCTATTGAAATGAACAATGAAGGTGGAAGAAAAACTGAAGCTGATAACTTAGGTACACCAGGGGCAGCAGTTGTGTTGGTCATTCCTCCTGGTGTTTGGGTGCCACCCTGTGTTGAAAAGTTCTTTCCTTCGATGGTGAGGTTTTGTAATGGAAGCTGAACATTGAATAACAGTGGTACATACATCTGTATATAAAACACGGTATGATAACCTTTTCAGCAATAAGTACTGTTTGATTTTGAACAACTTGAACTTGTGTAAAATTTGGTTTCTGGATAAGATTAGTTGCTATTGTCTCAAAGTTTTTCACCACTCTGTAAAATCACATTGTTTATAAGAAATTGTTTAATACAATAATGAGCAATTTACACTGGCCCATATGTGCTCAATACTGATGATGGCCGTAACTACAGGGGGGACTTTCCCACTTCGAAACAGTGGACTTTGCATCGTTATCTTAGGCTCCCTGATCCAAATGCAAAAGTAAACGCCATTATATTAGGTGTTGAGGATGGAAAAGATTAAGATAGTGCTTGCATTGGGTAACTATTGTGTACTTAGTAAACCTACCTTTAGTTGACCTTTCAGAGTTCTAAATGGAATTCATCGTTTATACGCCTCTGCTCGCTAAATATTTCTTTTCCTTCTCTAAGCCCCACCTACCTTTGTACGACGATGCTACGTGTAAAATGTAATATAGCTTCAACCTTGCTTAGTTACCTTGGTCGAGGGATGGACACAACCTGAGTATACACAACCCCAAAGACAGAAACGTTCACCATACAGTACACTGTTCCTTCAATTTTTAATTACCTCGATCACGTCTTCCATATTCTTGATGATACAAATGCACTCCTGTTCTCTCACCTAGGTTGAGCACCTGACCTTGTGACACCTCAAGCCGAGAGGACCATAATAGGTATATATTATTAAACATTAATAAGGAACATCACTCATGTTGCAAGGTTCCAAACATTGTCAATCTTGTATTAATGAAGGGAGGAGGTACAATCCTACTTTACCAGAAAATGGTGTGATAATCATGAAATGTAGGTGCATGCACTAGCTGTACTGTTTCAGATTAGGGGATGTACATGTTCAGATGCATATGCACAAGTGTGTAATGTCCTCAATTGCTGGCCATGGACCTTTGTTTGCTGAGTTCATTTTGCCTACTTTCCATCAAAGATGTTGAAGTGCAAATCTATATTCAAGTTCAACTCGGAAAGTGAAAGGTCCTGATCACAGCGAGCCATTAGTGTCTGGCCTGCCAGTTACTTGTGTATCCTACGAGTCCGAATCTATGGATGATAATGATACAGATTCTGATCTGGAAGCAGTATAGATCTCAATCAGCATCTAAATGTCGGGTGTAAAACCTCCTCTGAACTTCCTAACACTGATCATGCAGACATGAGGAGCAGTCAGAGGAATAGGATCCTGCTCAGGATGGCTGTACAAGATGCAGTCTGGCACCAACCTCCGACACCCCCAAAATAATAATAATAATAATGATTATAATAAATCCGTCACTGAAGTGTTGCAACTGGGGAAGAAAGGGTCACATGGCACAGTGTTGTAGAGACCCACCTGCCAAGCAGCAGCACTAAAATGCCAACCCCCGGCTCAACTGCAAGGGCCTGCCGTATGAGGGAAGACATATAGAGAGGGTGATAAATTGTCTATACTAACCCTTGCAGTGACTCTTGGTTATCGTATATGCGCTTCCATTTAGCTCTATCTCTGTAGAATGTCTGATTGATACACAGTGGCGAGGTGGCTTGTCTGTCACTGGGGGGGCAAATACACAGACTGCCGCCCCCCCCCCCCCCCCCCCCCCACTCCCCCACGCAATCTCGTTACAGGGGTGGATGCAGGATTTTGGCGAGGAGGGGGTGGGTTCCACATGGATAATTGACGCGTCGACGTCAGGGAAGGGTGCGCGCGAAGCGCGCGAAATTTTTTGTGGTGCGCGTTATAATTTTTCCACAGATTGTATTGGAAACTAAGGCAATCAACATGCACCAATGAATAGTGCCCTCTGTTCGAGCAGCACGATAACAACAAAAAACTGGTAGCAATTAACACGTAGCCGATTCTATAGATCTCATGACATCAGTCAAGCCGCCAAAGTTTTGGCCGGAACTATTTACAACTACATGTATAGAGCAATGTACTTGGACGTACGTAACCGTACTATTACGTAACAAATGCTATAAATATATATCACGTGGGGTAAAATCCCGCCTTCTTTCCTCCGATCGCCGACGTTCGCATTGATGAACTCGTCCCCAGCATTATGACTCTATACTACATAAATAATCCATCATAATTAAACACATTACGTGTAATTTGCTTGGCGGCTGGAGCGCCCCTATCGTCATTTTGGCGCCCCCTTTTTAAGGCCAGCTGGGGGGGCAACTGCCCCCCCTGCCCCCCCGGCCACCTCGCCACTGTTGATACAGGTGCTGCTGTCTCTCTTCTTCTGTGAAAATATGGCAAAGGGTGGCTTGGTACTGCAGAGTTTTGCCACCTATAGAAAAATGGACGGGCCATGCAGACACTTGTTGGTATGAATGCATGGTAGTGTCAGTAAAAGGTGCTGCAGGTTTACCATTGTCCCTAGCTGGAAGGTAACATATTCAACTGATGTACTATTTGTAGTTACAGACACTCTGGTGGAAGTGATATACTTGGACTATATAGATTTTGTCAAACCATGCAATCACTGTATGATGATTGTGCATGGTCAATCTAACCTTCCCTTCCTGCAGATGACTGTCACTAAAACTCCTCCCACAAGGCAGTTCAAAGACAGGAAAAAGCATTGCTGTTGGACTAATCTTGACACAAAAGGTTATAATCCCGCCTGCCATGCAGTGAAATGGAGGTTATGGCTGCACTAGAAGATACAACCAGCAGGAAGGGAACATGGATTGTTAAAGGTAATAGAGCAGGTAGGTATGGAGTTATGGTGGCTCATTCTGTGGTGTGTCCTACCAGCCAGGCTGTGCCTGTTAGTGCACACCTATTCAATTGAAGAGAAGAATCAGTTGTGGTTATGAAGGGAGTGCAAATAGCAAGAATGGAACAGTTAGTTGACATGTACATGTACTTTGAAAGTGTCTTGCCTGCCTCCATGTCACCCTCAGAAGCATCCCCCAAGGACAGGGACATGTTATGGGATACAGTTTGCAAGGTTGGCAATCATGTCTCATCTGCGGCTGAGAAAGAAAAAATGTGTTATGTGCTTCAGGAACACAGTGATGCATTTCTCTCTCCATTTAATGACAGATTAGGGTACACCAGCCTTTCAAAACACAAAATCAACAGATTCCGTATCTGTGCTTGAATACTACTATTGGTACGGTTGTGCAGCCTGTGCATAACTTCCATGCATCTCCTTGCAACTGTCACGGAGCCACAGTGGTGATTATGCAGAACTGCATGACTAAAACAACAGGCAACACATTATTTGAAACTATGCGAAACTAAAACAACATTATTGCCAGCAACATGTTTTACAACTGGCAACATGTTATGCAGAACTGACTGAAACAACAGGCAACACATTATGAAGAACTGACACATGTTATGCGGAACTAAAACAACAGGCAACATGTTATGAGGAACTGAAACAATATGCAGGTAACATGTTTTACAACAGGCAACGTGTTATGCAGGACTGTCTGAAACAACAGGCAACATGTTATATGCGCGGAACTGAAATAATCTGCATTCACGCAGTCATGCGTAACTGCAAATTTGGAACTGGAAAGAACTAGCTAGATATACAATAAGAGGAAGGGTGGGGGTGGGGGGGGGGGGGGGAGTAACCGGGCATGCATGTAGTGGAAACAATATATAGGACTTACATTTTTAGGTGATGCTACACATTTGATGTATAAATCAAAAATTGTTGCCTTTTTTGAGGTTTATGCATGGGTACAAAGTCAGGAATTCTGACCTCAAAAGGCAGTGTATTACTATACATGTAGGAGTGCCTAAATTGTAGTTCAATCACTCAGTTATGTACACAGTGGCATTATTTATGTGACTAACTATAGCTGTTCCATTGAACTGATAGGGTAGCCTGAACAATCAGTCCTTCTACTGTGTGCAGTAATGATCCCTCTGTTCTTAATCTGTGGTCATCATCCAGTGAGGTCATCACATTCATCATCTAGTACCTTCTAAATTTTTAGTCATCGTATTATGTTCATCATGCAGAAATATACATTTTTTAAAAGGACTACATGTAAACATGAAGTTTTTTTTACATATACGTTACAACTTTTATTTTAAAAAAATTTTCATGTCATCTGTCTCTGGTAAGTTCATTTACATGGTGATTGCTCTTTCTTTATGCACATTTTTTTCAGTTGCATGCATAAGACATGTCAATGTATCAAAAACTAAAGTATAAACGTGTATTTCTGAGTATGCTAGTCTCCATTGACATTCATTGCATATGCATCATGTGAGTGTGCGTGTTGATGACATGATGCATATGTAAAATGAATTTTGACAAAACTGCTCCACACCCTCCTCCTGTCCCTGCTGCAACATATGAGATATTTAAGTTGATCAGAAGAGCAATGGCTATGAGTTAGAGGGCAAAATGTAGACAAACAATTAAAAACATTTATTGCTGCTGCAGATATTTTTCTTTATGTTCAGAATCACTGTCTATAACAACTCCAAAGTTACGGGTACATACCAGTACTTTTAATGAATTGTTCTAGACACAAATCCCTTTTTATGCTCTCTGTGTTATGTAATTGCACACATCTCCCCGGCTCCCCCTCTAAAGAGAAGTGATGGAGTAAGGGAATTAATAGAGTGAGAGGTAGTGAGTACACAGGGTATTATTGCAGGATATGGCCCACCTTCCATCTATCCCTCTCCCCACCCCCACCCCCGTCCCTCCCACATTTTTTGTTCAAGTCATACCTTCAAGATAACTTGATCTTTTGAACACCCTACCATCGTACTAAATAAAATTACCAGCGCGCACGACCTACAATTTTACTCGAATAGCCGCGCATCGTTTTCATATGTCCAAATGATGGAGGCGGTAACTGCATGAGAGGGGGTACTTTGATCGTGTGTAGCAAAGACAGCGACAATAGTATTTACATGAAGACACAAGATTTCAAATATCACCAAGTCTGACTGAAACTGAGATACATATTGTGCCTACCATTGCTAGTACAAATGATTCCAAATTGTTGGTTGGTTCCAATTGTCTGGCTTGATCAGCTAATTCAACCAAAGAAAACACAATCTGATCAAAGGAGACATGCCAATTTATTCTGCTCATCCTCCTTCTGTCCTTGGCCACCACCAAGTCACTATACGACTAGGAATGTACATGTAATTCCAGATGATGTTGAAATGTGGCATTCAGCAAATTGAGACTATAGCATTGACACCAAATACCACTCTAGAGAATCGATTAAGAGGCACAGTATGCATTTTCCATTTTATAGGAATGGCTGGTGCTTTGTGGAACTGTAGGTTATAGATATTTTGTATGTATGTGTATTGTTGGTGTATCTTATGCATCTATAATAATTGCACATGTACATGTATATGACTCATAATTGCTTGAATGGATGTATTCAATTATTTGTTTCTACTTAACAGAATGACAATGCATGACAAGACTATTTATTGTGTACTTGCTACTGATGGTTGAAAAGTTCTATTACATCCTTGTCATAGGAATGTGGTCATGTTGGTTACAATAAAACCCTGTGTATTTGTATGGGTGGGATGCTATGTATTGTAATTAGGCTGTATCACACAATCATACAGCACTGTGCATATTAATAGACTGACAACTAATTGATTTCATTTGTTTGTTTTTAGTGTACATCAAAACAGTTTTGTATATCACATTGCTAGGGCAGGACTTATCATTTCCTGTTACAAGTACAAGAGAGTCCTTCATTCAAATAATTAATGCAGGAGGGAACATTTGGCCGGATCATGATTACAGTTGAGCACACCCAATCCCTTCCTGTTAATGTGTTCAACAGGAAATTCTCCATGCATAATACCTATGGATGTAAAGATGCATATGACTGCTTTGTTGTGCTGTAGCAGCTCATGGATCACAACAAGATTTCATAAAATTCAAAGTCAGATTGGATCATCAGATTGTGGAGTATTTGCAATAGCATCTGTAATGCTATTGATTTTGCATTTGGATTAAACCCAGCAGGTTATCACTATGAGCAGGATAAGTTATGACCACATTTCATAGAATGTTTGAAAATTGAACAAATGACATGCATCTTTCCCTTCGAAAAACATACAACGATGATAGATTTTGTCAAACCATGCAATCACTGTATGATGATTGTGCATGATCAATCCTTTCCTGCAGAAGACTGTCACTAAAACTCCTCCCACAAGGCAGTTCAAAGACAGGACTGTAGGACTAATCTTGACACAAAAGGTTACAATCCCGCCTGCCATGCAGTGAGATGGAGGTTATGGCTGCACTAGAAGATACAACCAGCAGGAAGGGAACATGGATTGTTAAAGGTAATAGAGCAGGTAGGTATGGAGTTATAGTGGCTCATTTTGTGGTGTCTCCTACCAGCCAGGCTGTGCCTGTAAGTGCACGCCTATTCAATCGAAGAAAAGAATCAGCTGTGGTAAGGAAGGGAGCGCAAATAGCAAGAATGGAACAGTTAGTTGGCACGCTGTCCCCACGTCACCCTCAGAAGCATCCCCCAGGACAGGGAATTGTTGTGGGAAATGGTTTGCAAGGTTGTCAATCATGTCATGCACTTCTGCTGAGAAAGAAAAATTGTATTATGTGCTTCAGGAGTATACAGTGATGTATTTTCTCTCTCCATTTAGGGTACACCAGCCTTTTGAAACACAAAATCAACAGATTCTGTATCTGACATGCAAAGATTATTTGATCCACATGCACAAGGTATCAGTACCATGTACATATAATTATATACATCTGGCACCCAAAGAGTTAAAAAGTGCTCCATACGAAAAGATGCCTCACCTGTTACAGTTGTCGCTGATCTGCTTGGTTCTGACTTGTTTTCAAATCATTACACTACATGTATAGTGGAATTGCACTCACAGGCAATCCGGTGTCATAGGGTATACGACTATACGGTCCGGGGCAATTTTTAGTCCGGTTTTACCCTTAGGGACCGGAATACGGTCCCCCCGGACCCAAATCCCTAGGGAATACGGTCCCCCGGAGGTCGGACAGAGTTCCCTGGTTGTACAAAACTGATCAATTAACCGGACTCAATTCCCTAGGGAATACAGTCCACCCCCGGCCCGGACCGTATTCCCTGCATGGTATACATATGCATCATCGTATATACCGCGCGCGTGGTAAGCGTGATGTGCCCAATCAGATTGTAACCAATTGCAATGCATTTTGTTTCAAAAAAGCTGAGCATTTTGTTTTTATTGACTGTAATCGTGATGCATGCCCAAGCTTACCTGCGTAGGCGGAGCTTCGCTCCTTAATGGGGGCGGGGTAGGGGGCTACTCCCTCCGGCGCGACTTCGGCGCCCTTCATCGCGTCTCCGGTTCTTTTTTGTTGTTGCCCAGTGAAATTAACCCAAGCGAAAATAGTCCCTGATCCGGATTAAGGGAAATTTTCAATGGGGTATCAAGGGTACAAATGGGGTTTAAGTGGGGTATATACATGTATAGATGCGGTACATTGCATTGTTTCAATCAAAATCAAAATTCAATTCTGTCAGGGAATTGAGTCCGCCTCCTCCCCCGAACTGTATTCCCTGGATGTACAATATTTTAGACGGACCGTATTCCCTAGGGATTTGGGTCCGGGGGGGACCGTATTCCCTAAGGGTATACGGTCCCCCGGACCAAAAATTGCCCCGGACCGTATACCCTATGACACCGGCAGTTTTTTTATATTCATGGAACTGAAAAGTGTTTTTATGCATCAAACAAGCGTTGGCTCCTGGGGCTTTACCCCAGAGTCCCAGACCCCCATTCGGGAGCGTTCCGGGGCCTAACTCAATTTCATACAAGCAAGCCCTACATCTGGAAGTGATTCGTGTTGACGCTAAACATATTCATAAAACGTCACTGCATTCCTCCCGACGTTGGTATGTTATGTAATCGCGGGACAAAATTGAGTACAGCAGCCTCTTTCCACGTAGCGGTGATGTAATCCATTCGTATCTGTGGGAATCAGGGTCTGGGTACGATACTACTGCCGTATGTGGGAGACTACAAAGTTTTGCCCTCCAGACCTCCACAGCTTTCACGTGACGTCATCTAGAAGGGCTTATAAACATGTCACACAACGATTGCGACGCCAACATTACTAACAAAGAGGAGAATATTGTTGATACCACGTCGATAGTAATTGTATCATCGGGACTTGTGCTATCTGTGATCGCCGCGTTGCTATCCATCTTCACAAGGCGGTACCACAGCTGCCTGCATCGACTATCCCTGTACATAGTGCTAGCCGTCTGTCTGAGGACCGCTCTAATGCTGCTCGGAGAGGTCAAAAACCAAGACCCAGTAACATTGGACGCCATTGATGCGGTAAACATGTACAGTGCGTGTCTGTTGGTATTTCTCACCTGCTGGGCGAGTGTTTACATAATGTCCTTGGCATTCTTCGAACAAAAACTCAACAACACAAAATGCGAACTGATTGGTGGGATCATAGTGGTACTGTGCCCCGTGCCCCTAACGGCAGCAATTATCACCATCGATATTGTAATAGCAGACGGCTGCTCAATGTTATATTTGATTTCCAGTTTCTGTTTGGATATTCCCGCGGTTATTGGGATTCTGTTCGCCGTTTGCTCCCAGTGCACAGTGGTTGGGGTCTTCATAGCAACCACAGCAAGGGCAGGTATCCATCGCAAGTACCGCATCAAGGCTCTTCAGGGGCTACTCCCTCTTATGGCCCAAGTGCTCCTTCATGAGCTGGGCGTGTGCTTCAACTTGGCACCGCGTCTTTACGTAATCGCTGTCGATAAGCAAACATTTATCAACGCGGAAATTTACAGCTTCTATCCGTTTGATTTATTCATGATAGCTCTTGTGACTATTTGTAACATAACAGTGGACCAGTGCAAGATGCATTGCTACCAGGCTCAAGGCACAAGCCTCCCCAACACCTACAGATCTGACCATACGTTGATAAATGACCAATCAAACACAACAGTTCCTTCCTACACCCACTATGTCGTCAAGCCAGAAGCAACAGATAGTGAAGTGACCCCGCTTGTTATTAAACCTGTCACGATGGCCTAGCCTATGGGTCTGATGGTCCACTGAATACACGTACACTTGAATGTCCCATCAATTGATTTCCAGCAGACCATGCACATGTTACAAATGGAAATGCTTTGTTTCTCATACAGGCATTGATTGTCAAAGGTAGTACATGTATATAGGAGGTTTGAAGCAAGTACCACACACACATACACACACACACACACTTGTCTTCTCAACAATTGTATGGAGAAGTGTACCATTTCTGTCCAGAGCATGTCACAAGATGGAGTATTCCACTTCAATGTCATTGACCTAGCTAGCTGTTACCAAAGCTTGCCAGAGTTCCCTCCCTTTTACCACCTCCTCCCCATCAGGTACTTACCACACACACACACTCATGTTTACAATACTATAAACACTTTGTTTGCTAAAGACGTAACAATATCCAACCAGACCTCTAAGTGTGTCCCCTCACAGCCTACTATACAGCCGCGGCTCCTGAGATGATCTCGATGAGTTCTTTGGTGATGACAGCCTGCCTGGTGCGGTTATAGGTGAGGGTGAGCTTGGAGATCATCTCCCCTGAGAGGGATGGGGAGAAGAGGTGAATGGATGGGATGGGGAGGAGAGGTGAATGGATGGGATGGGGAGGAGAGGTGAATGGATGGGATGGGGAGGAGAGGTGAATGGATGGGATGGGGAGAAGAGGTGAATGGATGGGATGGGGAGGAGAGGTGAAGGGATGGGATGGGGAGGAGAGGTGAATGGATGGATGGGGAGGAGAGGTGAATGGATGGGATGAGGAGAAGAGGTGAATGGATGGGATGGGGAGAAGAGGTGAATGGATGGGATGGGGAGGAGAGGTGAATGGATGGGATGGGGAGGAGAGGTGAAGGTGGGATGGGGAGGAGAAGGAGGGAGGATGCAGAGTGATGCAAAGGTATGAGGGGAGCAAATAAGGCAGCCAAGGGCGATGACTCACTGGCGTTCTTGCTAGCACCGTCCATGGCCGACATCCTTGAGCTTTGCTCGCTGCACGCAGACTCCTTCATGGCATAGAAGATGAGGTTGGCCAGGGTAATCTCGTGGTAGCAGCGGAGGACATCATCGTCCACGTCGTCATACACTGCCATCTTCTCTGCAAGGGGTCAGGCCACATCACAACACAGAGGTCCACGTGGGTGGGGGTGGTCTCTTACCTGATTCCATGAGGGTGCGCAGGGGAACCAGAGGCTGCTGAGTAGTGAGGTACGATACCACACTCCTGCATGAAGGAGGGTTAAGGGCTGTCATGACATTGATAACTAGGCAACATGTATAAAAGTTCAGTAATCCATCAGTAAACTAGAGTTCTACTGAAGTTCATTTGAGTTGTACACAACATGTGGCCTACATTGAGTGTATACAAAACATGCCATAACAACAGTAACCATGGCAATCATGTAACATCACCAGCTGGTACATTTATGTTTGTGCAAGCTACAGGTGCTAAGGGGTGTGTGTGTGTGTGTGTGTGTGTGTGTGTGTGTGTGTGTGTGTGTGTGTGTGTGTGTGTGTGTGTGTGTGTGTGTGTGTGTGTGTGTGTGTGTGTGTGTGTGTGTGTGTCTTCGTACGTACTTGAACTTGCTGTACACAATCTCTGCAGAGTCGTACTCGTACCCGCTGTTCAGGACCTCCTGGGCCACCCACGAAGCCTCCACAAACACAGGGGGCTTCCTCCCCACCTCGTTGAACACCATGGAGATGTTGTCGCGGTACGTGCGCTGGAGGATGGCCCGCACCTTGTCCCCGATGCAGATGATGGAGGTGGTGGAGTCCTTGGGCCGCTCAGCCAGAAGGGCCTTGATGTTCTTGGCCACGTTGGTGTGGATGCTGCCACAGAGACCTCGGTCAGAGGAGACCGCAATGACCAGGTGCTTGGGTTTACGCTCACTGGAGGCCAGCTCAGCCTTCTCGAATAGAGCTGGAGAGGGAGGGGAGGGAGGGAGGGAGGGGAGGGGAGGGAGGGAGGGGAGGGGAGGGAGAGGGGGAAGGAGGTGGAGAGGGGGAGGGGGAGGGGTGGAAGGAAAGAGGATAGAGAAGCCACAGAGAGGGTGCAGAGTATAATGGAGAGGGAGGGAGAGGGGATAGAGAAAGAAGGGAAGGGGAGAGGGAAGAGGGGGAGGAGATAGGAGAGAGAGTGGGAAGAGAGCAGGAAGGGAACAGAATGTTAACAGAGTGGAGAGTGGTAGACAAATAATAAATAATAACATTAATAAGATAAGGTGAACAATAATAAGTCTATGCGCACTCCTCTATATGCTCTGTATGCGTCGCACATGTGTGCACCACCATATGTATATATCTCTAACCAAACCACCTGCATTGACACGCCCTGATCATTTGGGGGGGTTGCACACACACACACACACACACACACACACACACACACACACACACACACACACACACACACACACAGCGAACGTGTGTCTATGATGAGTGTGTGCTGGCTCATACCCGCTGCTCCACGCCCGTAGACTCTCGCCGGCTGCAACTCTCGCTCGGCTTTGGCATACTTAGCCGCGGACACCATCTTCATGGACTTCGTAATCTTCTGGATGTTCTTGACCGACTTCAGCCTCATGGAAACTTTAAAAGTACAGAACAGACTGCATTTTACAAGCCAGCCAGCCCCCTTGTTGCACGCAAACACGTCTCTGCACACTCATACTTACTAGCCTTGAGGGTGGCCATCCCTCGCACCGGCTGCAGACTGCTGTGCCTGAAACATGCACTTCAGATTTACCCACGCTCTTCTCTACGATAAACTGCTTACCATGTGGGCCTTAACGAGGCTTGCAGCGTTTGAATTACAACAGACGCCATTTTTGGTTCTCTAATTTCACATGAATTTATTCGGTGTGCACTAATTGGAAATGTCGGGGAGGCAAGGTCAGAGGCGTTAGCTAGCTATCTTCTATGTTTGTCACTTTTGATGTATGAACCAATCAGGTGGTAAGAAAAAGCCGTTAAAGCAGCCGAAGAAACAACAAGATGAGATGGACGAAGTTAGTTTGCAATTCGAATGATTACCGACGTATCATGCATGTACGTGTGTACGCTCGAACATCAACACTCGCTCAGGAAGATTTAGCATTTAAGGAAAAGCAGCGGGAAGAAAAGAAGAAACTAGACGAATTAAAGGCGAAGGCGTCGCAGAAGGGACCCATGGGTAAAAACTTTACTTTCGCCATACCACTTAAATCCAACGTTCTATCATCTAGGTGGCGGAGGTATTAAGAAAAGCGGCAAGCACTAGAGAGCAGTAGCACTCAACATTTACCTTACTCATTTTATGTATACATGCATGATTCTGTATTTATGAATATTTGTAATATGTGGGTGGTTAGTCCGCGCACCCGTGTTACGCCCCCTTCGAGCGAGCCCTACCTCCCTGCATCTCTTAGCTCTCATTCTCTATCTCTCTCGACGAATGCCTCCGATTTTCGTTACTCTCAGCCAGGTCCTAACCGCCCTAGGCGGGCCCCTGGAAGAGCGGACTCTATGGGCGCTGCTGCACGTAGCTAGCAGAGCTGTACGGAGCGCGCTCAAAGGTAAGGTCGTACCAAGGCGCAACACTCCTGTGCATGTGTGTGCTCATCTCTCCCCTATCATAAAGATCGAAAGGGCTTCAACGTGCTAATAACGCCAGAGACCATGTTCCTCTACTCTGATGGGGACGTGTGCTTCGGACAGGGCGTAGCGGAGACGAGCTACACTGCTCCCGAGCTGCTGGTCAACGACACGAGCGTGCCTCTGGAGAAGGTGAGCATGCGTGCATGCGTGCTTTGCAATAGTATTGTTTGGATGCGTGCATGCGTGCTTTGCAATAGTATTGTTTGGATGCGTGCATGACATCTCTTCACCTTGGCCTTCGATGTGTTCATTCTTGCTTTCATGTAACTAGTATTAATGCACATGTACTTCACTTAGAAACGTATTTAAACAAAATGTCTTATCCTCTCTCTCTCCCTCTCTCTAGTCCTATGTCTACTCATTGGGGATGACCCTGCTATCAGCAATGGAACATGACCTAAAAGAAGGAACGGTTAGGAGTGCTCTTCCTCTCACCTCCTCCCCAGTCCTACCTCTCACCTCCTCCCCAGTCCTACCTTTCACTTCCTCCCCAGTTCTACCTCTCGCCTCCTCTCCAGTCCTACCTCTCACCTCCTCCTCCCCCTTGGCCCCCTACAGATGCCCCTGGTCACAGAGGAGCTGGACAGGCTGGTGCAGAACATGACAGAGGAGGCGGCTGACCAGAGGGTGTCCCTGCGAGATGTGCTCAACACCTGCAAGCCGAGGACCTCCAACCTTGACGTGGAGGGAGAAGTCAGGAGGCTTGTTGTTTACATACTTGGCGATGATGACTCTGTGAGTGTACTGCAAGTGTGTGTGTGTATGTGTGTGTGCGTGTGTGTGTGGATATGAGTGCTCCACAGTTATGTCATCATTGAGGCCACACCTCCTCCCTCATTGAGGCCACACCTTCTCCCTCATTAAGGTCATGCATGCATTTCTTTTCTTTTATAGCGATCTATGGGCAGCAATGGTGAACAAATGGATGAAGAGTGCTTGGAAGCTGAGGTTAGTAATGGGCTTATGGCGGGCTTATGGCGGGCTTATGGTGGGCTTATGGTGGGCACATGATGGCGGGCTTATGGCGGGCTTGTGGTGGGCTCACCCTCCATCCCTGAAAACATGTATCCACCCCTGAATAGTGGGTTATGGTGGACTATTAAGCTATTCAATAAGGATGTCCTCACTTCCACACATGTAGCTCAAGATGGCCATGATGAGCAAGAGTCCCAATGGGAACAGTGTGGAACGTCTCTTTTCACCAACATATGGCAGCAGAGCTAGTAGCTTCCTCAGCTTAGCAAGCAAAGGTAACTTTGGAGATTGTACTGTAGCATTTATAGAATCCCATCCCATCCCATCCCCTCCCTCCCTCCCTCCTCCCTCCCTCCCTCCCTCCCTCCCTCCCTCCCTCCCTCCCTCCCTCCCTCCCTCCCTCCCTCCCTCCCTCCCTCCCTCCCTCCCTCCCTCCCTCCCTCCCTCCCTCCCTCCCTCCCTCCCTCCCTCCCTCCCTCCCTCCCTCCCTCCCTCCCTCCCTCCCTCCCTCCCTCCCTCCCTCCCTCCCTCCCTCCCTCCCTCCCTCCCTCCCTCCCTCCCTCCCTCCCTCCCTCCCTCCCTCCCTCCCTCCCTCCCTCCCTCCCTCCCTCCCTCCCTCCCTCCCTCCCTCCCTCCCTCCCTCCCTCCCTCCCTCCCTCCCTCCCTCCCTCCCTCCCTCCCTCCCTCCCTCCCTCCCTCCCTCCCTCCCTCCCTCCCTCCCTCCCTCCCTCCCTCCCTCCCTCCCTCCCTCCCTCCCTCCCTCCCTCCCTCTCTCCCTCCCTCAGGTTCCCAATTAATGCTCAACAACAGGCACAGCTTCAACGGCAGCAGGGACTCCCTGGACTCCATGGACGCTCCCTTCAGACGCACCCGGTCACACCACTCCTCCGAGTGGCTCACGAGGCACCTCCCCCACAACGACCTTGAGCAAATGGCCACCAAGCACAGGAGACGCTCCTCCATCGAGGGGGCCACCTCCCCCCTGGCCCCGCCCTCCGAGCTGTCAAAGTTCTACACCCCCGTGGTCTCCCGCAGGCACAGGGGGGACCTCAGCACGGGGGCGGTGAAGAGGTCTGTGTCCTTCAGCCAGGTGGCCTATGTGGACGACGAGGGGAAGGGCGTTGCCGTGGCTGGTGGTGGTCTGGGCACCACCACTCCCAGGTCCCCCCAGCTGCTGCAAGGAATCATGAGGAGAGCTAGACATCCTGTGGAGGCACAGGAGGTACGTGATCCCTCACCACCATGATCCACATCCTCCCCCCCTCCTTCCCACCCCCAATTTCCCTTCCCCCACCTCCCCCACTTGGGCAGAGACTTACATATAGTTGTCATGCCAACAGCAGTTGATGGTACAGCCAGAACAAGCCCTGCCTCTGGGAAGAAGTGTTAGCTACGGACAGGGTGATCAGACCTTTGTAAGTGTATATTGGCCAATCACCCTCTGTCATTCCAGTTGCTATCTCTTGTATGCATTTGTCTTTGAGTTGTATTCATTGTACCCTTATCCACCCCACCCTCACCCTCATCCTACCACCCACTCATCCCTCCACACCCTCATTCCCCTTCTCTTCTCTAGTTGACTTCTGTGGACACACTCAAGCCAGCCATAGTTATGCAACATGAAGATGGGGAGGAGGCTCCTGTGGAGGCGTGGGGGGAGCCCCTTACGTCACCTGAAAAGAGGTCACCTCCTGTGAGGTACCACATGCAGCCAACCACTTCACTAACCCCACCCGTGGGGCCAGGGGGCCATCCCTCCTCATCCCCATCCCCACCAAAGCGGTCATCAGCACCCCTCCCCCCAGCGGTGGACTCTTCTCTTGAGCCACACCCCCAGAAGCAAAATGCATTTTTAGTCCTACCACCACCTCCTCCCCAGCCACCTCCATCAAAGGAGCCATCAAAGGAGCCATCGATAATATCAAAACAAACTCCCCCAGAGCCACCACTGGCTCCTCCCCCTCAGCCACCACTGGCTTCTCCCACCTTCACCCCTTCCCTCCGTGCCCCTCCCACTTCAGCTCAGCTTCCTTTGGCTTCAGGTCCATTGGTACACATTACTCAACCATCCATTTCATCTAAATCACCTCCACTAAAGGAGAAGAACTCAACTGTGCCTCCATCAATCCTATCAAAGGAACCATCTCCACAACCAATCGTACCAAAAGAACCATCTCCACAACCAATTGTACCAAAGGAACCATCTCCACAACCAATCCTACCTAAGGAACCATCTCCACAACCAATCGTACCTAAAGAACCATCTCCACAACCAATCGTACCTAAGGAACCATCTCCACAACCAATCTTACGTAAGGAACCACCTCCACAACCAATCGTACCTAAAGAACCACCTCCACAACCAATCCTACCTAAGGAACCATCTCCACAACCAATCGTACGTAAGGAACCATCTCCACAACCAATCGTACCTAAAGAACCATCTCCACAACCAATCCTACCTAAGGAACCATCTCCACAACCAATCGTACGTAAGGAACCATCTCCACAACCAATCCTACCTAAGGAACCATCTCCACAACCAATCGTACCTAAGGAACCATCTCCACAACCAATCTTACGTAAGGAACCACCTCCACAACCAATCGTACCTAAAGAACCACCTCCACAACCAATCGTACCTAAGGAACCATCTCCACAACCAATCGTACCTAAGGAACCATCTCCACAACCAATCATACCTAAGGAACCACAACCAATCGTACCTAAGGAACCATCTTCACAACCATTCCTACCAAAGGAACAATCTCCACAACCAATCATACTTAAAGAACCATCTCCACAACCAATCGTACGTAAGGAACCATCTCCACAACCAATTGTACGTAAGGAACCATCTCCACAACCAATCCTACCTAAAGAACCATCTCCACAACCAATCATACCTAAGGAACCATCTCCACAACCAATCGTACCTAAGGAACCACCTCCACAACCAATCGTACCTAAGGAACCATCTCTACAGATGCCACATACTCCTCCCCCTGAGCAACTATTGGCTCCTCCCCCTGAGCTACCTTTGGCTCCTCCCCCTGAGCTGCCTTTGGCTCCTCCCCCTGCGCAACCATTGGCTCCTCAACCTGAGGTACCTTTGGCTCCTCCCCCTGAGCTACCTTTGGCTCCTCCCCCTGAGCTGCCTTTGGCTCCTCCCCCTGAGCTACCTTTGGCCCCTCCCATACCATCAGAGGACATTGATAAAGGGGAACATTTAAGATCTTCTGAGAAGTCATCTACAAGGGACCTTGCCACATTCAACAGCTCACATTTAACCCCTACAACACCTCGACCACAGGTACCATCAACACTCCCACCACTTTTCACACCATTTCAACGCACTACATATATTGAGTCTGATGATGAAGAGGGTGTGGCCGATGATGAAGAGGGTGTGGCCGATGATGAAGAGGATGTGGCCAATACCAGTGGGATAATACTAGAAGACAAGGTCGCACATCACCATGACAACGTTGGCAGCCCTGTGAAGCTTGGTTTACAATTGGAACATCTCTCCATGTCCAATCTTGTGCCTCCCATACCTCCTTCCTCCTCCCCTCCACCACTTGAAAATATATCTCCCCCACCTTCTCCCCCACATAACCCTCCTCCCCTCACCAGTCCTCCTCCCCAGACCTGCCACCATCCCTTGGACCCTATCACCCCACGCAGAGCTCTGGATGAAGCCTTCAAGCTTCTTGATGCCAGCAGCAGTTTGCTAAATACAACGTGGGACCCCTCCCATGTGGGAGAATCCCCCCATGTCGAGGAATCTCCTCATGTTGGGGAATCCCCTCGTGTCGGGGAATCCCCTCATGTTGGGGAATCCCCTCATGTTAGGGAAATCCCCCATGTTGAGAAACCCTCCCAGGTAGCCAAAGATATTGACTTCACTATGGATGACATCCAATGTTCTTCAAAGCCTTCCCTTCAAACCAAGAGCAGTGATCCAAATGGTGACAAGGCCGTTCCTGTTTATGCAGTAGTGAAAAAACTTCCTCGCAACATCACAAGGTCAGGGGACTCGAATGGTGATGACTCTGAAGAACCAGGTTATTCGACAGTGAGTAACAGCCAAATATTTCTGAACGTTAAGTCAACTGGCGGTATGGATGATGTCATACAATATGCAAGAGTGAACAAAACTTCCAAGCAGGCAGGTTCAGCTTTGGATGATGATTCGGATGCATCAGGGTATTCTAAAGTGAAGAACCCATCTCCTGAACCGAAGAAACACATTCGCTCAGCTTTGGATGGTGATTCGGATGCATCGGGGTATTCTAAAGTGAAGAACCCATCTCCTGAACCGAAGAAACACACTCGCTTAGCTATGGATGATGACCCTGATGTACCGGGGTATGCAACAGTGGGCAATCCTTCATTTCCAAAATCAAGCACATGGGACAAGTCAAGGCAGAACACCACTCCCTCTATGTTGGCTGCAGAAAAGGATGTCAGGCGTAAGACGTCTTCAGCAAGTGACGTCTCAGGTGCCTGCCATGCGGAGGTTGAGTTCCCTGAGAGGCTCTCCTCCCCAGCATTGAACGTGGAGCAAGAGGGAAGACCACACACCCCAGCAAAGCTTGGTGGCAAGCCATTTGAGCCGGTGTTTGATGATGACTGGAGCCATGTGTGTGAGAAGGTGACCTCCATAGATAAGCTACAGGCAAGTGGAGGTGGGGTGGGGGAGGGTAGGGTGTGAGGGTGGGGAGTAGGGGTGGGGTGGGCTAGAGGTGTAATCAAAGATTAGGGGTAGGGTGTAGGTACATGTAGAGGGTAGGATTGGGGGTGAGGTGGGTATAGGGGTGGGTGTAGTCGTGGGGATTAGGGATAAGGTATAGGTAGAGGTCCCAATTAGGGGTGAGATGGTGGGGAGTACCTGGGTGTATCCATTCTGTTATCACTCTCTTGCTCATTGCAGAAGGTCCTGGGACCAGACTTTTCCCACCTGGTGGAAGGCAGGGAGAGGAATGTAGCAGCTGCCAAGACTGCTCTACATGCAGAGACCATCACTGCACATGTTGAGAAGAACAGAAGGGCTGTTAGGGTGATGCTATTGAATGGAAGGACAGTGGACTTCCAAGTGGAGGTGGGTACATGCTCACCCGTGGTCATCATCCCTTATCCCTCACCCATGCATGGTCATCATCCCTTATCCTTCACCCATGGTCATCATCCCTTATCCCTCACCCATGGTCATCATCCCTTATCCCTCGCCCATGGTTATCATCCCTTATCCCTCACCCATGGTTATCATCCCTTATCCCTCCCTCACCCATGGTTATCATCCCTTATCCCTCACCCATGGTCATCATCCCTTATCCTTCACCCATGGTTATCATCCCTTATCCCTCACCCATGGTCATCATCCCTTATCCCTCACCCATGGTCATCATCCCTTATCCCTCACCCATGGTCATCATCCCTTATCCCTCACCCATGGTCATCATCCCTTATCCCTCACCCATGGTCATCATCCCTTATCCCTCACCCATGGTCATCATCCCTTATCCCTCACCCATGGTCATCATCCCTTATCCCTCACCCATGGTCATCATCCCTTATCCCTCACCCATGGTCATCATCCCTTATCCCTCACCCATGGTCATCATCCCTTATCCCTCACCCATGGTCATCATCCCTTATCCCTCACCCATGGTCATCATCCCTTATCTCTCACCCATGTTCATTCCCTCTTCCAGAAAAGCTCCACTTGCAGAGATCTCTACGATCAGGTCGTCTCCTACACTAACCTCATGGAGCCTCAAATGTTTGGCCTCACAGTGATCAGAGGTAAGCCTGGGACACTAGTGTGTGTCATACATACACACATATGTGGAGGTACTTACAGAGGTGGGGAGGTATGTGCACATAGAGAGTTAGAGGTACAATGTACATGTATGTTTACATGTATGTACACATACTTCCACCTCTATGTGTACATACCTCCACCTCTATGTGTACATACCTCCACCTCTATGTGTACATACCTCCACCTCTATGTGTACACATACCTCCACCTCTATGTGTACATACCTCCACCTCTATGTGTACATACCTCCACCTCTATACATATGTGTACATACCTCCACCTCTATGTGTACATACCTCCACCTCTATGTGTACATACCTCCACCTCTATGTGTACATACCTCCACCTTTATGTGTACATACCTCCACCTCATACCTCCACCTCTATGTGTACATACCTCCATGTACATACCTCCACCTCTATGTGTACATACCTCCAACTTTATGTGTACATACCTCCACCTCATACCTCCACCTCTATGTGTACATACCTCCATGTACATACCTCCACCTCATACCTCCACCTTTATGTGTACATACCTCCACCTCATACCTCCACCTCTATGTGTACATACCTCTACCTCATACCTCCACCTCTATGTGTACATACCTCCACCTCATACCTCCACCTCATACCTCCACCTCTAGAGCATGATGAGGTATTCCTTGACATGGACACCAAGCTCTCCAAGTTTGCTCCCTCTGGTTGGAAGGACACCGTATGTTTAGTGTGGTGTTACACTTACGTGTGAAGTAATGGCCTCCCTCCTCCCCCTCTCTCCACCCCCTCCCACCATGGCTCCTCCCCCTCTATCCATGCGCCCCATCCATGGCTCTTCCAACACTCCTCCTCCCTCCTCTCCTCCCTCCTCCCACTCCCTCCTCCTCCTCCCCCTCCCCCCCTTTATTGCCCCTCCCTCCACTTTCTCCCTCCAATGCTCCTCCCTGGCCCCTCATGGCCCCTCCCCCCACCCCCTCCCTCCATGCCTTTCAGCCTCTCCCACTACCAAGCAATCGCGACCCTCACTCCCATCCTCCCCTCTTCACCGTGTTCTTTGCCGTGAAGTTCTACGTGAGGCACCTCCCCCTCATCCAGCGTCACCAGACCAGGCACCAGTACTACCTCCAGCTGAGGAAGAGTATCCAAGGTAACGGGTGTGGGCGTGGCCTTACTTGTGTACATGTACATGCATACACACAATTAAACTCACAAACCACACATCACAAACACATGCTTGTATCAACATGTACACATATACATGTACATGTATGTGTATAGAATGTATACCATGTGTAACCATATGCACAAATCACACACACATGCATGTACCAGCATGTACACATGTACATGTATGTGTATAGAACATATAACCATATGTACAAATCACACACACACACACACGTTAGGTGGCAGGCTGGTTGTTGAGGACCTAGCTGTGGCCACACAACTGGCTGCATACGCTCTACAGGCGGAGCTTGGAGACCAGTCCCCAGACCCTAACTACTTTAGTCCAGAGCACTACCTCCCTCCAAAGGTTGGTGTGCACCAATTGGAGCACTGTTGCACTGGGGTCTAATTAATGCACATTTGCAGGTGGGGGATGCCCGAATGCAGGAGTTGGTCATGGAGAGGCTCCTCCCACTTCACAATCAACTGAGGGGGAAAGGAAGGGATGACATGGAGAAGGAATTTATCAAGGTGTGAGCATGCACATGTGTACTTATGTATGTGAGCATGCACTTATGTATGGGCTTATTATGTAGCAGCATCCGAGTGGATGGGCTTATGAATGCATGTGTTAATGCATAATTAGAACAGTACACATGTATGTTAATCCTTTTACAGTGCACATGTATGTTAATGCTTAATTAGAACAGTACACATATATGTTTATGCATAATTAGAACAGTACACATGTATGTTAATCCTTTTAAAATTAGAACAGTGCACATGTATGTTAATGCTTAATTAGAACAGTACACATATATGTTTATGCATAATTAGAACGGTGCACATGTATGATTAGAACAGTGCAAATTTCTGTTAATGATGATACAGTGCGATGTCCAGTATAATTACACCCATATTGGCCCCCAGGGCTGTATGAAGCTCCCTGGCTATGGAGTGGTGACATACAAGATGTCCGAAGTGAGTGTTACCATGGTTACCACCTCGCACCTCTCCCTCATGGTCACCATGGTTACCACCTCTCTCTCACCTATAACAGTCCAAGCGTGAAGGGCCCAATGAAGCCAAGCAGCTGCTGATGATGAGCACACAGGGACTGTCCCTAGTAGGGGAGAGGGAACACGCCCACCCACACGTGCATGCATGGAGGGATATAGCAAAGATATCATATGCCGTAAGTGCTAGCTGTGTGCTGGTCATGTGATCATGTGATGATCGTGTGCTGGTCATGTGATGGTTGAAATGTTTGGCATGTGTCATCTGATAGTTACTAGTAGGCTGTTCATGGTTTTGTGTGATACATGACATGTGCTGTGTCATGTGATGGTCATGTGCTTGGTCATGTGCTTGGTCATGTGATGGTCATGTGCTTGGTCCATTGTGCAGGGCCGCAAGATTACTGTTGAGATAGCCAATGAACCTCTTAGATCCTTCTACACAGACTCTTGTTGGAAGTGAGTGTATACATAGGAGTGGTGTGTGTGTACAGTGGTGTGTATGATTCCTCAATGCTTACTCTCCCCTACAATGCTCAGAGCGAGGCAGATACTGAAGCTCTGTCGCTCCTTCCATCGCTTCCACCTCATGAAACGTAAGCACATTCATGTACATGTACATACACCTACTCCCTCCTCTCCCCTCCTCCCTCCCCTCCTCCCTCCCCTCCTCCCTCCCCTCCTCAATCACTTCCTCCCTCCCTTCCCACTCACCTCCCTCACTTCCTCACACTTCCATCCTCACCTCCTCCCCATCTCCCTCTCCCTCTCAGCAGGAAGTGACCACAGTGCAGGTGCACTGGATGCCACACCTCCTCATGCCCCAGGGGCCAAAGAGGTACGTCTCCTGAGGGACCCGGCCCGAGGCCTGGGGATCACCATAGCAGAGAAGGAGGGCCACATAGTCATCAAAGATGTGATAAGAGACGGGCCAGCATATATGGATGGCAACCTTAGGAATGGTATGTGTGACACACAACCTAAATTATCATTCTTTCCTACATCGTTCATGCTCCCTCCCCCCTCCCTCCCTCCCTCCCTCCCTCCCCCCTCCCTCCCTCCCCCCTCCCTCCCTCCCTCCCTCCCTCCCCCCTCCCTCCCTCCCTCCCTCCCTCCCTCCCTCCCTCCCTCCCTCCCTCCCTCCCTCCCTCCCTCCCTCCCTCCCTCCCTCCCTCCCTCCCTCCCTCCCTCCCTCCCTCCCTCCCTCCCTTCACAGGAGATGTTTTGCTATCAATCAATGGCACATCGTTGGAAGGTTTGTCCCTCGCAAATGCGACCTCCATCTTCAAAAACACCAATCTTGCACGACTGGTTGTTTGCCCCATGGCCGAACTATCACATGACATAACCGAACTATCACACGAGCATCACATGACCGAGGAGCCATCCAATGATGATATGACCTCCCCCTCTCCAAAGGGGCACAGAGCTTTGGAACTAGAGGAGACATTAACCCCATGTGGGCCAAGTGACCCACATGAGCTGAGGCCAGCCAGTGGCTTGAACACCCTAAAGGTATGTATGAGTTAATAACCACTTCATAACCATTGTCCATTCACTACATGTGCATGTGTCTATGTACCACAATTACCTCCCTGTTGGCTCTGAAGTTAAGGGATGAGCCCCAGGGGGAGGAGCCTCAGGGGGAGGAGCCCCAGGGGGAGGAGGCCAAGCATTACATGACCGGCACACCGCGCAGGCTAACGTCCCTCAGTTGGCATCGCCCACCTAACCTTCCGGCTGGGGACCAGTTTGTGGTGAACATGGACAGGAAAGGAGAACCAATCGGGTTCAAGATCGTGGGAGGGTCTGACTCCAAGAGGACCCACGGCTTTATCTACGTGGCAGAAGGGTCAGTGAGTGAGGAGAGGAGGAAGGTCATCAGAGATGGTGACATCATCCTGCAGGTAGGAAGGAGGGGGAGGAGTTTATTTGCTATGGTTACTGTATGATCACGGTGCAGGTCAATGGAGAGACGGTGGTAGGGATGACCTACAGGCAGGCCATGGAGGCACTCCTCAGGTGCACAGGACACTTCCAGCTGCTTGTTCATAGACCAGCCACCAAGGGGGTGGAGCCAGTGGGCGTGTCTAATGCTATGCTTCCTAGCATAAATGAACAGGAACAACATGGCAGCACAGGAGGGAGGGAAGGTGTGTGATGGGGAGGAGGGAGGGAAGGTGTGTGATGGGGAGGAGGGAGGGAAGGTGTGTGATGGGGAGGAGGGAGGGAAGGTGTGTTATGCGGAGGAGGGAGGGAAGGTTTGTGAGGGAGAGAAGGTTTGTGATGGGGAGAAGGGAGGGAAGGTGTGTGATGGGGAGGAGGGAGAAAGGTGTGTGAAGGGAAGGAGGGAGGAAGGTGTGAGAAGGGGGAATATGATGGGGAGGAGGGAGTTATGGAATGGGGAGGAGGGAGGGAAGTATAGGAACGAATGCAACAGAGTGAAGGGTGAAGTGTGTAAGGAGAAAATGTATGTGTCTTATAAAGGTTTGGAGCATATCCTCATGGAGATTGATAAATAACATGTCCCATGATTTTCCCACCATCCTGATAACAGCGGAGAAGGATGTTAGTGGCAACATCTGTTTGGCAGCAAGTTGACCACGCCCTTTTGTGAAACCACCATGAACATGCGGGATGGGGTGGGAGGGTAAGGCCTGGGGATGAGTCAGTGGAGTTGGGTGGGAGGATTATTCTTGCTAATTTAGAAAAACAATGTTTTGTCCTGTCAATAGCTACATGTAGTGGGGAAGTCCTCAAGGTTGAGCTGTACATGTGTATGGACCAACCATGGACACACATACATGTATATGTACAATGTGTATGTACACACATATACCAATAAACACACGTTTAAATGTGTTCTTCATCCAGGTGATGACACAACTATCCTTGTAACGCTTACAAAAGGCAGTACTGGATTTGGCTTCGGAGTGGATAGAAACCAGCAAAGTGCTCCAGGTAAGCAGGCCACACCCTTTTAGATAAGCCTGGACTGTAACTATGATCAGGATTTGTGATTTATAACCATCTGGTTATTATTATGATTAGTTATTGGTAATATTATATTAATACCTAGCAGCAGGCTAGCACACATCACACCTGTATTGTTGTAATGCACACCACTTTCCCCTTCATAGGACAAGGGATGATAATCCTCACTATAACTGGTGATCCGGCCAGGTCAGATGGAAGGATACAGCCTGGGGACCAGCTGGTGGAGGTGGATGGGAGGAGCTTGGTGGGGCTTCCCTACCTTGAGGGTGTGGCCATCATCAAGGCGACATCAAACATGGCTACCTTTAGAGTGAGGAAGAGGAAGGAGGGCAGAGGGGACATGCCTAGCAGAGAAGGGGACACACAATCTCCTCTTGGAAGAGAAAAAGAACAACCCCAGATGGTCAGTGTGGGCACACCTCTTAGGAGGGAGGAGCCACGTGATGGAACTGTTAAAAGTGCGGATGTTGGATCTCCCCTGGCATCTGGTGAAAATGTGGCCACACCCACTCAGCAGGTCACACCCTCTCTGGAAGAGTCCACACCCACTCAGCAGGAGGCCACATCCACTCAGCAGAAGGCCACACCCACTCAGCAGGAGGCCACACCCACTCAGCAGAAGGCCACACCCACTCCGCAGGAGGCCACACCCACTCAGCAGAAGGCCACACCCACGCAGCAGAAGGCCACACCCACTCAGCAGGAGGCAATACCCTCTCCGAAGGATGAACTAACCACGCCTCCTCAGATGATCTCACCCACAGATGATCTTCATGTTGAGGAAAAAATAGGTAAGTGCATGTGGGGGTGTATGTTAAGTAACATACCTTGTACAAATCTATTCCATCAGATGATGGCACTATGCTGATTACACTGCAGAATAAAGATCATTTCCGTGGAGGATTTGGCTTCAAGCTTGATGCTGCACTGTCAGGCAAAGGTGGGAAAGACAACACTTCCTATACCATGTATGGCAGCTGGTTGATTATCCATTCCCCTCCTGACAGGCCAAGGTTTGGTGGTTGATGAGATATGTCATGACCCAGCAAGGTCAGATGGAAGGTTACAGCCTGGAGACCTGCTGGTGGAGGTGGATGGGAGGAGCTTGGTAGGGCTGACCTACGCCGAAGGCTTTAAGATCCTTAAGGGAACACCCAAGATGGCTACCTTCAGAGTGAAGAAGATGAGAGAGGGAGCAGGGGATGTGCCCTCAAGGAAAGGGGTTGAGCCAGATATGAGAGGGGCTGTGAGTACTGATGTAAAGGCTAAAGTGAACACGGCAAGCTCCTATCAGAGTGTTGTGCACAGCAAAACGGAAACTGGTGCTCCCTTACTTTCACTTTCAGAGGTCTTGACCATGCATCAACCAGAGGTGGATCTAGTACAAGAAACAGCTTCGAGTACCGATCTGGGCATGATCGATATAGACCTGCAGGAGCCTTCAGATCAGGACATGCCCCTGGGGTCTGATCTGTTCAGAAGCAGCAGGACAAACCACGCCCCTGAACTGGACCACGCCTACAAACTAGACCACGCCCATCAACTGGACCGCCCTCTGGGGAGGAGTGGCCACATGTTTGCAGGTGGGGTGACCACCACATCACATGAAGGTGCTCTCCCTGGTGGGGATGGGGATGGGGACCTGACTGATGTCACTGATACAGAAATAGAATCGGATGATGAAATCTCAGCCCCTCCTCCACCTCTCCCAACATCCCCCATACCACACGACACGCCCACCCACACCCTTGTTGTAGAAGACTCATAACTCATGTTGTCATACAGTAGTTACAGCCCTGTTATATTCTGTTCAATATATTCGAATTAGTTTGGTCTCATCAAGATGACTTATTATAATATGAATCTTTCTTCTGCATGATTTGTACATCTGGTATGCACTCAATTTCACTACTTGTACACTGCACTGCTATATGCCACACATCACATAACAAGTGAAGGCGATATGTGAATTTTGAATGATTCTTATATCAACAAGCTTTAATTAAGTTACATAAAATTATTTTTTCAAATTTTTATTTTTAAATAAAACAAGATCTGACCATACATTCATAAACGACCAATTAAGCTCCGGCAACACCTACAAGCAAGCACAACAATGCCTTCGAACTCCCACTATGTCGTCAAGCCAGAACATCTACATGTACTAGCAAAGTGACCCCAGTTATTATTAAATCTGTTGTGATGGTCCATATATGAAACTAAGCACATGTTATGATTACAAAATGCATATCATTGTTTCACATGCTGGCTTTGATCGTAAAATTAAACATAGTATAGATCAAGTGAGTATTGTAATACGCAAAATAGAGCATATACAGTTCTCTCCCCGGCCCATTGCCTCCCCCTCCCCCTCCCTCTCCTGCTCCCCCTCACCCTCCAAGGGCCCACTTGTCTAGTTTCTTGAGAACTGGAGGGAGGTGCCTCTCTTCTGTCCATGAAGCAAGAGCACATGAATATTGAGAGTACCCAGTCTCATCACATGGTGGAGTCTTCCACTTCAATGCCATTGATCTAGCTGTTACCAGAGGGTTCCTTCCCATGTGATGTGTTTACTCAAGGCAGGGAAACCATTGCTAATGTATATTTCTGTCCGTTCAGTCTTTGTATTATTAATTTTGTTGTAAATGGTAAATTTCATAATTATAAATATCATCATGATTTATTTTTTTATCTCCCATGGAGATGGGAGCAAATGGAGGGGAAAGAGCATAATGGTCAAACAAGAGCAAAATAGTTGTGGTGCTACCTTTTGTTCCGACCCTGTGATGCCTTTCTTCACCTTTTCTTTCAATCACCATCCGTTAGTTATGCACACCTGACCACACAACCACCACCACACACACACACAGCATACTATAAACACTTTGTTTGCTAAAGATGTAGCAATATCCAACCAGACCTCTAAGTGTGTCCCCTCACAGCCTACTATACAGTCGCGGCTCCTGAGATGATCTCGATGAGTTCTTTGGTGATGACAGCCTGCCTGGTGCGGTTATAGGTGAGGGTGAGCTTGGAGATCATCTCCCCTAAGAGAGATGGGGAGGAGAGGTGAAAGGGATGGGGAGGAGATGTGAAAGGGATGGGGAAGAGAAGAGTATGGGATGAGGAGGAAAGGTGAAAGGGATGTGGAGGAGAAGTGGATGGGATGGGGATGAGGTACGGGAGGGAGGAGTTGAATGAGATGGGGAGGAGAGGCTTATGGATGAGATGGATGGGGATGGGGAGGTGAGGTGGTAAAGGAGGGATGTCATCTCTGTGAACATTTGGGTCTGGGTACAAGACTAAAGGTGGAGTGTGATGTAAGAGTGGGGTGCAGTGGTGTCCTGGCTGTCTTTTACAGCCGTGGGTGGGGGGGAGGTAAGAACCAAACATGGTGCCCCCATCCCCCCCCCCCCCCCCCCCCCCCCTGAATGATACATAACTCTGTATGTTTCTAATTTATTGTACCAGCCGGTAAGCGTGGGGCAGGGAATGTTTCAGGGGTTAGATTAGCAGCTCTTGGGGTGAGATTAGCCTTGTGCCCCCCCAACACCATGCTATGCAGCATAACCAATGTAGTCAGTTCTGTTTGACTACGAGAGACTGAAGCAGTGGCGGATACTAATCTCGTTCCCAGACCCAAGTCCGTATGGGTCACAACATTGACTTCACTAGCTGCAATCAAGTTGGTTGCTGTGTCCATAGTTATATCAAACCAAAATGTAGGTTTGCTGACTTTACAGCACCGTTTAAACCACAACCACGGATCGGTTTATGGTTAGAATCAAGATCGGTTGGTTTACTCTTCAAACTGTCCTTTTGATTTGAAGTTGAACTCACCAGTTGTTAACGTTTTCTGCATGTGATTCGAACTTAGTCATAGGCTTTCCATCACAAAGCATACATGTATGTGAATTATATGTTTATGGCTACCAAAGTATTTTTGGGACCTGACCATGTAGCTTTGAAATATTATACCAATTACATGAACTTGGCTTCAGTTTGATATAAAAAAATTCATTATGACCACATTTAAGGTCAACTGATCCCTACCTAGAAAACAATATATATTGAGGTGTATACAATTACAAAACCACAAATCGGCCAATAATTTTCGTTTACCATTAAATTGGTTCGATATATTCACTAACTTATTTGCAGTGAACCCGTTATCCAAGAAGATGATAGCATCCTCGCGATCTGATGGTACCTATTGCTGCACCGTGCCATACATGTACCTAGTTGTTCCGTACAGTGCCTTCATAGATTAAAGACCTTACGGAAGGTCCTCAGTACCAAAGATATGTCGGCCCCCCCCCCCCCCCCCCCCCCCCCCCATTTTCCCGGTTCCTACGCCATGGACCCTATGGTGTCAGTAGTCTCTCGCGCCATGACGTGATGCGTCATGGCACGAGAGACGATGCAGTCAGGCATTGTCTACCTCATACGCATACCCATACCCAAATACGTCACAGCTGCGGATGGATTACATCATAGATATTAAATGTTAATTTGTTTGTCAAGACAGACAGGTGTTGCTCGCGACACGTATTAACTCCCAGTTGATCCATCGCACGCTGCTGGAACACGAATGGCACGTTTTCCCGTACCCAAAAGCCATTTCCTCTCACAAAGCTGCGAATGGCCGCCTCCTTCAGTTTGTCGTTCACTCCAATAATTTGACCCATCGCAAGACGTACATCTTTATCCAAAGTTATCTGTACTACTTGTTGATTACATCAACATTCATGCGGTCAATTTGCTTTGGACTTTAGTAATCCAGCTGTGATATGGAGTGGACACTTGTTATAAATAACTAGCAGCCAGTTATGGAAATAAGCAGTCTGATCCGAGAAAACATACTGATCTTGATTTTATTATTACGATCGTTGAACCGTCTAATTGAGAAACTTATAATTAGTTTGTCATCAGTGGAAGTGCTAATTTATATATCAACCTTACCCACATCCTACGCTAAACGTACATAAACTCCCTCTCACATGCTAGAATATTGACGTTTTTATATGGTACAGTGGACGACACATGGTGGGCCATAACTTACGATTTCGTATTAAAAACGTATTTATTTTATCTGTATACCTATTTTACTTATATCAACAATGAACACTGACACACAAAGGTGTGTTCTTCATGCAGGTGATGACACAACTATCCTTGTAACGCTCACGAGAGGCAGTGCTGGATTTGGCTTCGGAGTGGATAGAATCCAGCAAAGTGCTCCAGGTAAGCAGGCCACGCCCTTTTAGATAAGCCTGTACATGTACTGTAACTATGATCAGGATTGGTGATTAATAACCATCTGGTTATATTGGTGATTAATAACCATCTGGTTATCATGATGATCAGTTATTACATCACATCTGTGTTCTGTGTTGTACTGCACTTTCCCCTTCATAGGACAAGGGATGATAATCCTTACTGTACCTGGTGACCCGGCCAGGTCAGATGGAAGGATACAGCCTGGGGACCAGCTGGTGGAGGTGGATGGGAGGAACTTGGTGGGGCTTCCCTACCTTGAGGGTGTGGCCATCATCAAGGCGACGTCAAACATGGCTACCTTTAGAGTGAGGAAGAGGAAGGAGGGCAGAGGGGACATGCCTAGCAGAGAAGGGGACACACAATCTCCTCTTGGAAGAGAAAAGGAACAGCCCCCGATGGTCAGTGTGGGCACACCTCTTAAGAGGGAGGAGCCACTTGATGGAAGTGTTAAGAGTGCGGATGTTGGATCTCCCCTGGCATCTGGTGAAAATGTGTCCACACCCACTCAGCAGCCCACACCCTCTCTGGAAGATTCCATACCCACTCAGCAGGAGGCCACACCCACTCAGCAGAAGGCCACACCCACCCAGCAGAAGGCCACACCCACTCAGCAGGAGGCAACACCCTCTCCGAAGGATGAACTAACCACGCCTCCTCAGATGATCCCACCCACAGATGATCTTCATGTTGAGGAAAAAATAGGTAAGTGCATGTGGGGGTGTATATTTAAAAGTAACGTACCTCATACAAATCTATTCCACCAGATGATGGCACTATGCTGATTACACTGAAGAATAAAGATCATTTCCGTGGAGGATTTGGCTTCAAGCTTGATGCTGCACTGTCAGGCAAAGGTGGGAAAGACAACACTTCCTATACCATGTATGACAGCTAGTTAATTAACCATTCCTCTCTTGACAGGCCAAGGTTTGGTGGTTGATGAGATATGTCATGACCCGGCAAGGTCAGATGGAAGGTTACAGCCTGGGGACCTGCTGGTGGAGGTTGATGGGAGGAGCTTGGTAGGGCTGACCTACGCGGAAGGCTTTAAGATCCTTAAGGGAACACCCAAGATGGCTACCTTCAGAGTGAAGAAGATGAGAGAGGGAGCAGGGGATGTGCCCTTAGGGAAAGGGGTGGAGCCAGATATGGGAGGGGCTGTGAGTACTGATATAAAGGCTAAAGTGAACACAGCAAGCTCCTATCAGAGTGTTATCCACAGCGAAATGGAAACTGGTGCTCCCTTACTTTCACTGTCAGAGGTCTTGACGATGCCGCATCAGCCAGAGGTGGATCCAGTACAAGAAACAGCTTCAAGTACTGATTTGGGCATGATCGATATGGACCTGCAGGAGCCTTCAGATCAGGACATGCCCCTGGGGTCTGATCTGTTCAGAAGCAGCAGGGGACACCACACCCTGAACTGGACCACGTCCACAAACTAGACCACGCCCACAAACTGGACCACCCTCTGGGGAGGAGTGGCCACATGTTGGCAGGTGGGGTGACCACCACATCACATGAAGGTGCTCTCCCTGGTGGGGATGGGGATGGGGACCTGACTGCATGATGTTACTGATGCAGAAATAGAATCAGATGATGAAATCTCAGCCCCTCCTCCACCTCTCCCAACATCCCCCATACCACACGACACGCCCACCCGCACCCTTGTTGTAGAAGACTCATAACTGTTGTATAGTTGCAGCCTGTTATATTCTGTTCAATATTGGAATTAGTGTGGTCTCATCAAGATGACTTGTTATAATATTAATATTTCTTCTGCATGATATGTACATCTCCACACCTGAGGTGTGCACTCAATTTCACTACATGTACACTGCACTGCTATATGCCACACATCACATAACAAGTGAAGGCAATATGTGAATTTTGAATGATTCTTATATCAACAAGTTAATTAAGTTATTTAACATATATAGTTCTCTCCCCCTCCCCCTCCCCCTCCCCCTCCAAGGGCCCACTTGTCTAGTTTCTTGAGAACTGGAGGGAGGTGCCTCTATTCTGTCTATGAAGCAAGAGCACATGAATATTGAGAGGTGAGTCTTCCACTTCAATGCCATTGATCTAGCTGTTACCAGAGGTTCCTTCCCATGTGATGTGTTTATTCAAGGCAGCGAAACCATTGCTTTATGTAAATGTATATTTCTGTCCATTCAGTCTTTGTATTATTAATTATGTTATAAGTAGTATAAATTTCATAATCATAAAATCATCATAATTGCAAAGAATTTAGTAACAGTTAACATGTGATGATTTATTATTTATCTCCCATGGAGATGAGAGCAAATGGAGGGGAAAGAGCATAGTGGTCAAAATGGTCAAACAAGAGCAAAATAGTTGTGGTGCTACCTTTTGTTCTGACCCTGTGATGCCTTTTTTCACCTTCTCTTTCAATCACCATCCGTTAGTTATGCACACCTGACCACACAACCACCACACACACACAGAGCATAGTATAAACACTTTGTTTGCTAAAGACGTAGCAATATCCAACCAGACTCCATATCACAGCTGGATTACTAAAGTCCAGAGCGCTTTTTAAAATTGACCGCATGAATGTTGATGTAATCAACAAGTAGTACAGATAACTTTGGATAGAGATGTACGTCTTGCGATGGGTCAAATTATTGGAGTGAACGACAAACAGAAGGAGGCGGCCATTCATCTGGTTATATTGGTGATTAATAATCATCTGGTTATCATGATGATCAGTTATTACATCACATCTGTGTTCTGATTAAATCGTTAATGGTTGAAAAAGTTTTCTGCATGTGATTCGAACTTAGTAGTATGCTTTCCATCTCAAAACATATGTGAAATATATTTTTAAGGCTAGCAAAGTATTCTTGGGACCTGACCATGTAGCTTTGAAGTATTACACCAATTACATGAACTTGGCTTCAGTTTGGCTTCCATACATGTACAAAATTCATTATGACCACATTTAAGGTCAACTGATCCCTACCTAGAAAACAATATATATTGAGGTGTGCACAATTACAAAACCACAAACCGGCCAATGGTTCGACATATTCACCAACTTATTTGCAGTGAACCCGTGACCCAAGAAGATCCTCTGCTGGTACCTATATTGCTGTATCGTGCCATACCTAGCTGTTCCGTACAGTGCCGTAGTACCAAAGATGTGTCGGTCCCCCTCAAGTGGACCCTATGGCATATAACTGACCCAAATACGTCACAGCTGCGGATGGATTACATCACCTCCATGTGTATATACCTCCACCTCTAGAGCATGATGAGGTATTCCTTGATATGGACACCAAGCTCTCCAAGTTTGCCCCCTCTGGTTGGAAGGACACTGTATGTTTAGTGTGCTGTTACACCTACGTGTGAAGTAATGGCCTCGCTCTCTCCTCCTTCCTCCACCTTCTCCTCCCTACCTCCACCCCCTCCTACCATTGGTCCTCCCTCCATGCCCCTTCCCCACCCCCTCCCTCCATGCCTTTCAGCCACTCCCACCACCAAGCAATCGCAACCCTCACTCCCATCCTCCCCTCTTCACCGTGTTCTTTGCCGTCAAGTTCTACGTGAGGCACCTCCCCCTCATCCAGCGTCACCAGACCAGGCACCAGTACTACCTCCAGCTGAGGAAGAGTATCCGAGGTAACGGGTGGGGGCGTGACCTTACTTGTGTACATGTGCATGCATACACACACACATCACAAACACATGCGTGTACCAACATGTACCAACATGTACACATGTACATGTACATGTGCATGTGCATGTACACATGTGTACATGTACACATATATCCATATGCACAAATCACACACACACGTTAGGTGGCAGGCTGGTAGTTGAGGACCTAGCTGTGGCCACACAACTGGCTGCATATGCTCTACAGGCAGAGCTTGGAGACCAGTCCCCAGACCCAAACTCCTTTAATCCAGAGCACTACCTCCCTCCAAAGGTTGGTGTGCACCAATTGGAGCACTGCTGCACTGGGGTCTAATTAATGCACATTTGCAGGTAGGGGATGCCCGGATGCAGGACTTGGTCACGGAGAGGCTCCTCCCACTTCACAATCAACTGAGGGGGAAAGGAAGGGATGACATGGAGAAGGAATTTATCAAGGTGTGAGCATGGACTTTATTATGTAGCAGCATCCAGAGTGGATGGGCTTATGAGTGCATGTGTTAATGCATAATTGGAACAGTACACATATATGCTAATGATGTCCAGTATAATTACGACCATATTGGCCCCCAGGGCTGTATGAAGCTCCCTGGCTATGGAGTGGTGACCTACAAGATGTCAGAAGTGAGTGTAACCATGATTACCATCTCTCAGCTCTCCCTATGGTCACCATGGTTACCACTTCTCTCTCTCCCAACAGTCTAAGCGTGAAGGGCCCAATGAAGCCAAGCAGCTGCTGATGATGAGCACACAGGGACTGTCCCTAGCAGGGGAGAGGGAACATGCCCACCCACATGTGCATGCATGGAGGGATATAGCAAAGATATCCTATGCCGTAAGTGCTGGTCATCTGATGGTCATGTGATGGTTGGATGTTTGGCATGTGTCTGTCATCTGATACACATACTCCATGTAGTAGGCTGTTCATGGTTTTGTGTGATACATGACATGTGCTGTGTCATGTGATGGTCATGTGCTTGGTCATGTGATGTGCTTGGTCCATTGTGCAGGGCCGCAAGATTACTGTTGAGATAGCCAATGAACCTCCTAGATCCTTCTACACAGACTCTTGTTGGAAGTGAGTGTATACATGTATATATATATATATGTGTACATGTGCGTACAGGAGTTCAAGTACATGTAGCCCATGTGGTGTGTATGATTCCTCAATCCTTACTCTCCCCATGCAATGCTCAGAGCGAGGCAGATACTGAAGCTGTGTCGCTCCTTCCATCGCTTCCACCTCATGAAACGTAAGCACATTCATGTACATGTACATACACCTACTCCCTCCTCTCCCCTCCTCCCTCCCCTCCTCCCTCCCTTCCTCCCTCCCCTCCCCTCCTCCCTCTCCCTCTCAGCAGGAAGTGACCACAGTGCAGGTGCACTGGATGCCACACCCCCTTGTCCCCCAGGGGCCAATGAGGTACGTCTCCTGAGGGACCCGGCCCGAGGCCTGGGGATCACCATAGCAGAGAAGGAGGGCCACATAGTCATCAAAGATGTGATAAGGGACGGGCCAGCATATATGGATGGCAACCTTAGGAATGGTTTGTGTGACACACAACCTCATTCTTTCCTACATCGTTCATGCTCCCTCCCTCCCTCCCTCCCTCCCTCCCTCCCTCCCTCCCTCCCTCCCTCCCTCCCTCCCTCCCTCCCTCCCTCCCTCCCTCCCTCCCTCCCTCCCTCCCTCCCTCCCTCCCTCCCTCCCTCCCTCCCTCCCTCCCTCCCTCCCTCCCTCCCTCCCTCCCTCCCTCCCTCCCTCCCCCCCTCCCTCCCCCCCTCCCTCCCCCCCTCCCTCCCCCCCTCCCTCCCCCCCTCCCTCCCCCCCCCTCCCCCCCCTCCCTCCCTCCCTCCCTCCCTCCCTCCCTCCCTCCCTCCCTCCCTCCCTCCCTCCCTCCCTCCCTCCCTCCCTCCCTCCCTCCCTCCCTCCCTCCCTCCCTCCCTCCCTCCCTCCCTCCCTCCCTCCCTCCCTCCCTCCCTCCCTCCCTCCCTCCCTCCCTCCCTCCCTCCCTCCCTCCCTCCCTCCCTCCACAGGAGATGTTTTGCTATCAATCAATGGCACATCGTTGGAAGGTTTGTCCCTCACAAATGCGACCTCCATCTTCAAAAACACCAATCTTGCACGACTGGTTGTTTGCCCCATGGCCGAACTATCACATGAGCATCACATGACCGAGGAGCCATCCAATCATGATACGACCTCCTCCCCCTCTCCAAAGGGGCACAGAGCTTTGGAACTAGAGGAGACATTAACCCCACATGGGCCAAGTGACCCACATGAGCTGAGTGGCTTGAACACCCTAAAAGTATGTATGAGTTAATAACCACTACATAACCATTGTCCATTCACTACATGTGCATGTGTTAATGTACCACAAATTTCCTCCCTGAAGTTAAGGGAGGAGCCCCAGGGGGAGGAGGCCAAACATCACATGACCGGCACACCACGCAGGCTAACGTCCCTCAGTTGGCACCGCCCATCTAACCTTCCGGCTGGGGACCAGTTTGTGGTGGACATGGACAGAAAAAGAGAACCAATCGGGTTCAAGATCGTGGGAGGGTCTGATTCCAAGAAGAGCCACGGCTTTATCTACATGGCAGAAGGGTCAGTGAGTGAGGAGAGGAGGGAGGTCATCAGAGATGGTGACATCATCCTGCAGGTAGGAAGGAGGGGGAGGGGTTTGGTCACTATGGTTACTGTATGATCATGGTGTAGGTCAATGGAGAGACTGTGGTTGGCATGACCTACAGGCAGGCCATGGAGACACTCCTCAGGTGCACAGGGCACCTCCAGCTGCTTGTTCATAGACCAGCCACCAAGGGGGTGGAGCCAGTGGGCGTGTCTAATGCTATGCTTCCTAGCATAAATGAACAGGAACAACATGGCAGCACAGGAGGGAGGGAAGGTGTGTGATGGGGAGGAGGGATTTATGGGATGGGAGGAGGTGGTGAATAATAGGGTGAAGTGTGTGGGAAGAAAATGTATGTGTCTTATAAAGGTTAGCAGCGTCCTCATGGGCTAATGGAGATCGATAAATGCTAGTATTAACAAGTCCCATGATTTTCCCACCATCCTGATAACAGTGGAGAAGGGTGTTAGTGGTCATATCAATAAGGAGATGTCCGGCAGCGAGTTGACCACGCCCCTTTTGTGAAGTCGTGGGAGGATAAGGCCTGGGGATGAGTCAGTGGAGTTGGGTAGGAGGATTATTCTTGCTAATTTATTACCTAGGTTACCTCCCTAAAAAATGTTTGTCTTGTCAATATTTACATATAGTGGGGAAGTCTTCAAGGTTGAACTGTACATGTGTATGGACCAAACAATAAACACACATAGATGTACATGTATATGTACAATGTGTATGTACACACATATACCAATAAACACACGTATAAATGTGTTCTTCATGCAGGTGATGACACAACTATCCTTGTAACGCTTACAAAAGGCAGTACTGGATTTGGCTTCGGAGTGGATAGAATCCAGCAAGGTGCTCCAGGTTAGCAGGCCACGCCCTTTTAGACTGTAACTATGATCAGGATTGGTGATTAATAACCATCTGGTTATATTGGGGATTAATAACTATCTGGTTATATTGGTGATTTATAACCATCTGGTTATAATGGGGATTAATAACCATCTGGTTATATTGGTGATTAATAACCATTTGGTTTAACATTATGATTAGTTATTGGCACTATTATGTAGGTGTATTAATACCACTAGCACACATCACATATGTGTTCAGTGTAGTTCTGCACACACCACTTTCCCCTTTATAGGACTAGGGATGATTATCCTTACTGTACCTGGTGATCCGGCCAGGTCAGATGGAAGGATACAGCCTGGGGACCAGCTGGTGGAGGTGGATGGCAGGAGCTTGGTGGGGCTTCCCTACCTTGAAGGTGTGGCCATCATCAAGGCGACATCAAACATGGCTACCTTTAGAGTGAGGAAGAGGAAGGAGGGCAGAGGGGACACACCTAACAGAGAAGGGGACACACCTAACAGAGAAGAGGACACACCTAACAGAGAAGAGGACACACCGAACAGAGAAGGGGACACACCTAACAGAGAAGGGGACACACCTAACAGAGAAGGGGACACACCTAACAGAGAAGGGGACACACAATCTCCTCTTGGAAGAGAAAAAGAACAGCCCCCGATGGTCAGTGTGGACACACCTCTTAAGAGGGAGGAGCCACGTGATGGAATTGTTAATACTGTGGATGTTGGATCTCCCCTGGCATCTGGTGAAAATGTGGCCACACCCACTCAGCAGGCCACACCCTCTCCAGAAGAGTACACACCCACTCAGCAGGAGGCAACACCCTCTTCGAAGGATGAACTAACCACGCCTCCTCAGATGATCCCACCCACAGAAGATCTTCGTGTTGAGGAAAAAATAGGTAAGTGCATGTGGGGGTGTATATTAAGTAACATACCTCGTGTGGGGGTGTATATTAAGTAACATACCTCATGTTTGGGGATGTATGTCAAGTAATATACCTCGTACATATCTATTCCATCAGATGATGGCACTATGCTGATTACACTGCAGAATAAAGATCATTTCCGTGGAGGATTTGGCTTCAAGCTTGATGCTGCACTGTCAGGGATAGGTGGGGCTTCCTATACCATGTATCCCAGCTAGTTAATTAACCATTCCCCTCCTGACAGGCCAAGGTTTGGTGGTTGATGAGATATGTGGTGACCCGGCCAAGTCAGATGGAAGGTTACAGCCTGGGGACCTGCTGGTGGAGGTGGATGGGAGGAGCTTGGTAGGGCTGACCTACGCAGAAGGCTTTAAGATCCTCAAGGGAACACCCAAGATGGCTACCTTCAAAGTGAAGAAGAAGAGAGAGGGAGCAGGGGGTGTGCCCTCAGGGAAAGGGGCGGTGCCAGGTATGGGAGGGGTTGTGAGTACTTATATAAAGACTAAAGTGAACACGGCAAGCTCCTATCAGAGTGTTATGCACAGCGAAATGGAAACTGGTGCTCCCTTACTTTCACTGTCAGAGGTCTTGACCATGCATCAGCCAGAGGTGGATCCATTACAAGAAACAGCTTGGAGTACTGATTTGGGCATGATCAATATTGACTTGCAGGAGCCTTCAGATCAGGACATGCCCCTAGGGTCTGATCTGTTCAGAAGCAGCAGAACACACCACACCTCTAAACTGGACCACACCCACAAACTGGACCGCCCTTTGGGGAGGAGTGGCCACATGTTTGCAGGTGGGGTGACCACCACATCACATGAAGGTGCTATCACTTGCGGGGATGGTGATGGGGACCTGACTGATGTCACTGATACAGAAATAGAATCGGATGATGAAATCTCAGCCCCTCCTCCACCCCTCCCAACATCCCCCATACCACACGACACGCCCACCACACCCTTGTTGTAGAAGACTCTTAACTCATGTTGTCATAGTTACAGCCGTGTTATATTCTGTTCAATATTTGCATTAGTGTGATCTCATTGAGATGACTTCTTATGATATTAATCTTTCTGCATATGATGTTGTACATCTTCACACATAAGACATGCCACTCAATTTCATGACCATTTGCAATATAACAGTGGACCACGCTGGTGCAAGATGGCATGTCTGCCCTACTCAAGGTACAAGTCTCCCCAGCTAACACCTCCAAACAAGCACAATAGTGCCTTCAAACACCCACTATGTCGTCACGGCAGAGCAACTAGTATCAAAGTGACCCCCAGTTATTATTAAATCTGTTGTGATGGTCCACTGAATGTGCATGTAGTACAGTATATATCATATGAGATAAAGCACATGTTATGAGAAAAATGCATTGTTTTACATGCTGGCTTTGATTGTGAGCATATGCAAAATAGAGCATAAATAGTCCCCTCCCCCCCCCCCCCCCCCCATCTCCTCCCCCTCCACGGGCCCACTTGTCTAGTTTCTTGACAACTGGAGGGAGGTGCCTCTCTTCTGTCCATGAAGCATGCAATGAATATTGAGGGGTGCCCAGTCTTATCACATGGTGGAGTCTTCCACTTCAATGCCATTGATCTAGCTAGCTGTACCAGAGAGTTCCTTCCCCTGTTAGCAGTAGCAATTTGTTTATGCAATGCAGGGTAACCATTGTTTTGTATATATCCTTCCATTCAGTATTAATATTGTTGTAAGTGGTAAATTTCATAATTATAAATATCATAATTGCAAAGAATATACAAACAGCTAACTGTGTTTTATCTCCCATGGAGATGGGAGCAAATGGAGGGGAAAATGCATAGTGGTCAAAATGGTCAAACAAGAGCAAAATAAGTTGTGGTTCTAACCTCCTGTTACTTGACCATAAGATGCCTTTTTTCACTTTCTCTTTAAATCACCATCAGGTAGTTATGCACACCTGATCACACACACACACACACACACACACACACACACACACACACACACACACACACACACACACACACACACACACACACACACACACACACACACACACACACACACACACACACACACACACACACACACACACACACACACACACACACACACACACACACACACACACACACACACACACACACACACACACACACACACACACACACACACACACACACACACACACACACACAGCATACTATAAACACTTAGTTTGCTAAAGACGTAGCAATATCCAACCAGACCTCTAAGTGTGTCCCCTCACAGCCTACTATACAGCCGCGGCTCCTGAGATGATCTCGATGAGTTCATTGGGGATGACAGCCTGCCTGGTGCGATTATAGGTGAGGGTGAGCTTGGAGATCATCTCCCCTGAGAAGGATGGGGAGGAGAGGTGAATAGATGGGATGGGGAGGAGAGGTGAATGGATGGGATGGGGAGGAGAGGTGAATGGATGGGATGGGGAGGAGAGGTGAATGGATGGGATGGGGAGGAGAGGTGAATGGATGGGATGGGGAGGAGAGGTGAATGGATGGTATGGGGAGGAGAGGTGAATGGATTGGATGGAGAGGAGAGGTAAATGGATGGGATGGGGAGGAGAGGTGAATGGGGTGGGAGAGAGGAGGTAAGGGATGGGAGGAGAAGTGAATGAGGAGGTAAGGGATGGGAGAAGGTAAGGGATGGGGAGGAGTGAATGAAATGGGGAGGAGAGGTTTATAGATGAGATGGATGGGGATGGGGACAGAGATTATATATAGAATCTCTGCTCTGAAATTATGATTGCTACACGCAATCCACGATCTTGTATGCATTCGAATATGATTGGCGCCCGGGCCGCGAAGCAAATAATGAGGTAGACCTACTACTTGTGCTGCTATGAGCGCAGCTATCAATATAATTTTAATGTCACGTGACCTACAGCTTCGTCCACCGCTTAAGTACCAACCCGTGCATGCACCCTCGGCCTCTCGTACGGTGTAGTCTCAGACGGCTGCACCGTTTCTGCTATTGATCATTTAAAAGTATACATGAGCAACATGCACGTATATAGGCAGATACAAGGGCTCTGTTACAAGCGATACACTGAAGAAATGCAGTTTATAAACATAGCAAAAGGTTTGTCTTTCCCATATTGGCGTCTCCAAGAAAATTCCACCAGATAAGTGGGGAAAAGTTCAGAAGACGTCCCGAACATCCTCTTGTATTTTTTTTTCGCATGTGCCCAAGTACTCTCAATTGTCTGGGTCAACAAAGTTAACGGAATGATTCACGGTATGGTGCTGGAATCCCCGACGCTGCAACCGAGCGTAGGAACGCCATTCGTCCGTATGAATCTCGGTTCCAGGTAGTACATGCTTTAAAATTATGGGGAGTAAAGTCGCAGCATCTCTTGTCGGAACGACTTCCATGAAGACGTTGTCTGTTCCCCTTTCTACTCCGCCAAGTACCCAGTGCCCTTCCCTCCAGCGGCCTCTGTTGTATTTCCTTTTTCCGAACTTAGCCTCGTCCACTTCCACCACTGTACCGGGGCCACCTATTTTTTGACTGTGTTCAGCCATGAAAACAGCACAAAGCTCGCGGCAAAAGTTGCACCAATCTACTATTGTACTTTTGGAGGATATGTCCACCCACTTCATAATAGTTTTTTGTGACAGATCCTTCGTCCACAGATATGTCAACTCAAGGATCTGTTCAATGCTCAGATGGCTGCGCGAAAACCACGAATTCACACGAATGGATTTGGCCCTTCTGCAACGTGGACAGCGCCATCTATAGTGCATTCATCAGTATAATTATATATGCAGTATACGTACATTCGTGCAATTTAACGCTGGCCGACTCACCTGTATCCATCAATTCCGTTGTGCTTTACCCACGACATTGGTACATTACACTGGCCGCATTTTGCGATCGTACTAGCAGACCTTTTGCCTTGCACCAGGATATAGCCGTGTCCCTGTCACACAGAACCTTCTTGAGCAGTCTTTTATAAGACCAATACTCTAATGGCAACCCGAAAGGTCCATGGCCAGCAGCCATTTCAATGATATATTACAACTGTACATTTGAAAGTGTTTTTATACATGCTTTCCCGCCATTAAAATAGTAAATCTAACGCGCCCACTAAGACGATTGGTCGACTTCTTGGCGCGCATTTCCCTCTCTTGATCCGGATCGCTCCTGCCAGAATTCTATTGGACAAATTTTGTACTGCAATAGCTATTGGACAAATTTTGTACCGCGATTGGCGCCACAATTACTATCGGGATGCAATACAATGTACTGCGATTGGCGCCTCGATAAGTGGCAGAACATGTAAACTACAAAAGGTATATTAATTGCGCATGCGCAATGAAACGTTGAGGTGTGATGTGCTACGAATAGTCTGGGGCCTAGACCACACTGTGTATGAAGTAGTACTTTGGCATATTGCTTCGGCCTGGGCGCCAAGGTGTGCATACAAGATCGTGGATTGCGTGTGGCAATCATAATTTCAGAGGTACGCCATTGTATTGCACGCGTACTATCGGGCGCCATGCACGTGGTTTTAGAGATACCACACCAATGTGGGCATGGGCCTGTGTGGCATACGTACAGGCGTGGTTTTGTGACATGTTAGGACTTCTAAACGCTATGCCAAGTTTTGGCGGTGAAATGGCCCTAGCTCGTGCTACACGGAAGGAAACGGCAGTTCCGCAATGCCGAGTTGCCTTAATGATTTCATAATGTCTAAACAAACGGCTTGGCCACGAAACCTTACTATTGTAATGAATATTAATTCCGGAATCTAAACTGTACTTATGCCCAAAGGTCTTCGGTTGTCACGGTCGTTGTCAAGGGCATGACATCATCATTTCAATTTTTCGGCAAACGAACCTAGTGTCCACAAAACATTGGGCCGCGAACACCTGTGTCCCTGATTATCTGCCTCAGGTTTTATAACCGCGATAATAATTCACTCGCATCTCCCTTTTCCATTCCGGCCAACCCAGCTGCGTGATTGCCGCGCTTGTGTGATTACGTCCTACACAACCTCCACCGCGCATGCGTCGTGCCCGGATAACAATAGCTATTAACTCTTTGCTTGGTCTAAACTCATTTAATTAACAAAGAAAAATGCACATGCATGCACAAATGAAGCACATGACAATTTTGTAGGTCTTACATTAAATTCCACTACAAAATTAATAACACTGCATGAGTACAAATTGAAAATTTCGCACATTGCAGGTGGTGTTTAGATTACAAATGGCATATGGTGATAATCTAACAAATCAGTGAACGACTGTATTCAAATTATCAGTACTGTTACAATAAAGACTTCATTTCATCAAGAAGGATTCATCAAGAAGAATTCATGAGAAGCATTTGAAGTCTTCCTTTTTATGCCTGACGGAAGTGATTGATGGATCCAGTGGCGGATACAGGGGGGGGGGGGGGGTTCCAGAGGTTGGAACCCCCCCCCCCCCCCCTCGAAACTGAATATGAATATAATTAATGTCTAATCGGCGCACGTGAGCTATACATTTCTATGGAGAGTTCAGCGTGCACTCGGTGAAGTTGCTAAACAGCTTATTCTTATTGCTAATTCCTTGTTTAGTACTATATTCTGTAAACTGCGAGATATGTATAGTAGGCTGTTATTTATACGTAAATCTAAATGTATTCCAAAATGCTAACCCGCGGACGTAATAGAGCGATTCTTTCCGCATGCAGTTATTTTGATTGGTGCGCTAGTATTAGTACCCATCAAAGTTGAATGCACCTTGCTGCATGCTTTTAGAGATGATGGTAAATTTTAACATATAGCAAAGAAACTAAGCCGGCGCATGTAATTTTATAAACGTACAATGGCGAATGCAAATCTGCGATATGATGAAGCACATGCAGCCCTTTAATATCACAATAGCCTGGAAGCCAGAACGTAACGGAGTGGCACGCATTTATTGGTTATGACATATTGCCTCCGTTTTCTGTTTCTAATCCCCCTATACATTGTACATATACAATCTGTGGAATGTGTACAAAAAATGTTTTCGCGCGCCAATGTCACACTGTTCACTGCTTGAAGTAGGTCATCTGCCGGAATTAGTGCGATGAAAAATTTTAAGTGGCTCAACTGTATAGCAAAGAAAAGCGCGCATACATGTTCCAACACAGCCATTTAAATCCGTAAAACCAGAGTGTCCAATAAAATCTGTGGAAAAATTAGAATGCATTCGCCTGAAAGCGATCCAAATGCACGCAGGTGTGTCCATGGAATAGCTATGCTTTGTGTTCAAATGACGAATCATCAGACATCTCGGCGGGAAAAAATGCAATGAAATTGAACCAAGTTGCTAATCAATTTCGATTTTGCGGAGCAAAATTGATAGCAATTTTTTAAAAGTAAATCATTCCCTGTAGCCAGTCACAAGTGTGACATTGTGCACCTTCCCTCTAGTACAAGCAAGTGCATTCATCAGAACCTGTACTTGTATTATTGTATATATATATAATTATATATATATAATTATATATATGGGAAAGTTTACGAGAAAAGGGACCTATAGCGTTTATTATAAAAAAGTATAATAAAAATGCATTACGTTTGATTTGCTATAACTTCCGAACAGTTAACGCTATCAACTTCCTATTTTCAACACTTTATACTGCACCATTTCTCTATGGTAAAATACAATTTGGAGTCTTGCACTTGCTCCGTGTCAGTATTGCAACGTTCGATACCCCACTGGGTTCAAACCCGCCATAACTTTCGGTAGGAGTAATCAATTCGCTTCAAATTCGGTTTGTAGGTAGAGAGGTCCTCTACCTATCGATTTGTTCTGTTCGTTAATTTTTATGCTATCCGTTACGGAGATACAGTTGAACAAACTACGTGCACGTTTTCCCGCTTGATTCGCGCCAATGTTATAATCCCCGCCTCCCCATACATTGAGCGGAACGCAATTTGCCCAAATCATTGGCGCGAATCGAGCGCGAAAATGGGCACGTAGTTTGTTCAACTGTATCTCCGTAATGGATGGCATAAAAATCAACGAACAGAACAAATCGATAGGTATAGGACCTCTCTACCTACAAACCGAATTTGAAGCGAATTGATTACTCCTACCGAAAGTTATGGCGGGTTTGAACCCAGTGGGGTATCGAACGTTGCAATACTGACACGGAGCAAGTGCAAGACTCCAAAATGTATTTTACCATAGAGAAATGGTGCAGTATGATGTGTTGAAAATAGGAAGGTGATAGCGTTAACTGTTCGGAAGTTATAGCAAATCAAACGTAATGCATTTTTATTATACTTTTTTATAATACACGCTAGGTCCCTTTTCTCGTAAACTTTCCCATATATGGGACAGTTTCCGCAAAAATGTCACCCTTTTATAACATTATAAGGTTATAAAAATGCTTCTTGTTTGAATGGCTATATCTTCCGAACGCTAAACGCTATCTACTTCCTATTTTCAACTGTTCATACTACACTATTTCTCTATGACAAATTGCATTTTGAAGTCTTGCACTTGCTCCACGCCAGTATTGCAACGTTCGATACCCGACCGGGTTCAAACCCGCCATAACTTTAAGTAGGGGTAATCAAATCGCTTCAAATTCGGTTTGTAGGTACAGGGGTCCTGTACCTATCGATTTGTACTGTTCGTTAATTTTTATGCCATCCGTTACGGAGATACAGTTGAATAAACTACGTGCACTTTTTCCCGCTTGATACGCGCCAATGTTATAATCCCCGCCTCCCATTCATTGAGCGGGACGCGATTTGCCAAAATCATTGGCGCGTATCGAGCGGGAAAAGTGGACGTACTTTGTTCAAATGTATCTCCGTAACAGATGGCATAAAAATTAACGAATAGAACAAATCGATAGGTATAGGACCTCTGTACCTACAAACCGAATTTGAAGCGATTTGATTACTCCTACCTAAATTTATGGAGGGTTTGAACCCGGTCGGGTATCGAACGTTGCAATATTGGTGTGGAGCAAGTGTAAGACTCTAAAAAGTAGTTATTCATATATAAATGGTGTAGTGTGAAGTATTGAAAATAGGAAGTCGATAGCGTTTAGCGTTCGGAAGATATATCGATTCAAACAAGAAGCAATTTTATAACACTATAATGTTATAAAAGGGTGACATTTTCGCGGAAACTGTCCCATATAATTATATATATAATTATATATATTATTATAATTATATATATATATATATGTACTTATTATTTATAATTATAATATAATTATATATATTATAATATTATATTATATTATTATACATGTATATATAATCCACTCAAGGTGGAGGATATCATGAGGCCCAACCTCACTCATTGTCGCCTATTTTAAGCAAATTGGACAATCAGCTGATAATATTGCTAGTCAGGCTTATGCACAACACAACACCAGATTTTAGTTGGATGCTAAGGTTTATAATCAAGTCTAATTGCATTGCAATTATGTCACACATTTGATTAGTGGGCAATGATAGCTGTACTCTGACAGCTTTGCACCACATGTGACAGAATGTGTTGAAGCAATGACTGATTATTACAAAAGACTTTGAGTCAATGTGTGCACCAGACCTTGCCAAGCAAATCAAACTGAAACGTACCAACAACTCAATGTGCAGACACTGCTTGCACACATACATGTACATTGGTCATGCAGGACACAATGGCATAGCTGTACAGAATGCACTTCCCACCATGTGGTTCACACATGTAAGGTAAGAATAGCTTATCATGACTATTAGAATAACGCATCATTACTTACCGATTACCCTTACAGCTGAGAGGTTTACAACATCAAAATGATATACCATTTTTTCCAATAAATATACCTTTCATATACATTTTCCCCTTCTAGTTCAGTCGTCACCTCAACATTTTTCTCTGTCTCCTGTTGCTGGTTCTCCAACACAGCTGTCTGCTAGTTGGTCTGCACATACATCCATAAATGATAACATCACCAGCTACTCTGTGTACTGCAACACTTCTGCTAATCAATCATATCCTGAGCAAGTGATTGGATCCAATTTGCCCACAATTGTATCTGTAGTGAATGGGACAACACTGGCTGTTACTCTTCCTGGTCTTAGCCCATTCACTCAATATAGTTGCTATGTGACTGCTAATACATCAGTAGGAGAATGGTACCCATCAGAAACTTTATCAGCAAAAACAGTTGAAGGAGGTATAATGCGTGATTCATTTTGCGAATAAAGTGTTGGCATCTTCTAAACATTCACATCACTTTATCCCATAGTTCCATCCTCACCTCTCAACTTTTCTATGTTTGCTGTTCCTGGATATCCAACTACACTGTCAGCTAATTGGTCTGCACCTATTCCTAAAAATGGAATCATTGTAGCCTATTCTGTGTATTGCAACACTTCTATCAATCAGACATATCCAGAGCAAGTGATTGGTCCAAATGCACCCACTAGATCAGTAGTAAATGTAACAAGACTTACTATTGTTGGACTCAACCCATTCACACAATATAGTTGTTATGTGACTGCTAATACATCAGTGGGAGAAGGAAGTCCTTCAAACATTGTCACTGTGCAAACTGCACAATCAGGTAATATCATGCTCTTTGATTTTGAACAACTTTGTTGTAGTGTGGTTATTATCACGTGACTATTAAGTATATCTGTATGATGCGCATGTCTCGTGATTCATTGGATTGTGGTGTGTACTAATATTACGAGTGTGTGTGTGAATAGACTCATTACATGGTGGCAGCGGCGGACAGAGATGGCTAACATTCGCCTAGAACCGCCTGAGCCGTTTGATTTCAAGACCCCGGACGAGTGGGAGAAATGGAGACGTCGTTTTGAGCAGTTTCGCGTGGCTTCTGGACTGTCGGGGGAGTCGGGGGAAAGGCAAGTCTGCACCCTCCTGTACTGCCTCGGGGAAGAGGCAGAGAATTTTCTTTCCTCTATGAACGTAACAGCTGAAGAAAGGGGAAGTTACGTTGCCGTGTTAAAAAAATTTAACGACTTTTTCAAAGTTCGAAAGAACATCATTTTTGAAAGAGCGCGCTTTAACCGGCGGGCGCAAAGAGACGGAGAGTCTGTAGAACAGTACATCTCTGACCTTTACAGCCTCGCCGAGAATTGTGAATACGGGGCAATGAAGGACGAAATGATACGCGACCGACTTGTGGTAGGGCTACTTGACTGTGCACTCTCCGAACGCCTGCAGCTAGATCCTGAACTTACCTTGGAAAAGGCAAAGAGGGCAGCACGACAGAAAGAAGCTGTTCAAGAACAACAGCAGTCATTAAGAAGTGACTTGAAAGTACCGGGAACAACTGATGTAGACGTGGTTGGACAGCAGCGGAGAGAACAAGTAAGAGGCCCAAATACACACAGTACAGTGAATCTGCCCAATATAGGCAGAACCAGGTGCGGAAACTGTGGTCGTGGTCCTCATACTCGAGAAAACTGTCCTGCTAGACGTGTAGCTTGCCACTCTTGTGGCAAACAAGGGCACTTCAGTGCTCATTGTCGCTCCAAAGAAGTGCTGGCCCTATCAGTCCCTGGCTTCGAAGAAGATGTGCAACCGGCTGGTCCAGTATTCCTTGGGACTCTGGATAATGAAGGAACAAGTACGTGGACAGTTGATGTCGTCTCACATGGCAAACTTCTGAGATTCAAGATTGATACTGGAGCGGAAGTCACAGCAATTTCAGAAACAACGTATGAGTCTTTGGGGAAAACACAACTCCTGAGGAAATGCGCTAAAACATTGTACGGACCTTCCGCAGAACCCCTACATATTCTAGGAGTTCTCCAAATGGAGCTCAAATACTCTGGTCGTGTTTGCCATCAACCAGTGTACGTGATAAAAGGACTGAAGGGGAACCTACTAGGGCTTCCTGCAATCCAGTCCCTGCAACTACTGTCCAGAATTAACAGTATTGACGACTATAGCACAAACATCTACCGACAGTTCCCAAACCTCTTCCGTGGTCTTGGTATTTATGATGAACCATATCACATTAAGTTGAAACCAAATGCAACTCCCCATTGCGTCTACACAGCTAGAAACATCCCTATTCCCTATTTTGAGAAAGTTAAGTTGGAGCTTACCAAAATGGAATCTTCTGGTGTTATCTCTCAAGTTGACGTGCCTACGGAATGGTGTGCTGCCATGGTTGCTGTGCCTAAAAAAACGGATAGTCTAAGGATCTGTGTAGATCTCAGACCACTGAATGAGTGTGTCCTGCGCGAAGTTCACCCTCTTCCAAAGGTGGATGTTACTTTGGCTTCACTCTCTGGAGCACGGGTGTTTTCCAAACTTGATGCCAATAGTGGATTTTGGCAAATACCACTGAGCGAGGAGTCACGACTCCTAACAACGTTCATTACACCATTCGGGCGGTATTGCTTCAATAAACTCCCATTCGGCATTGCAAGCGCCCCTGAACACTTTCAGAAGGTCATGAACAAGGTACTAAGTGGCTTGGACGGCATAGTTTGTCAGATGGATGATACTCTGGTGTTTGGGAAATCCCAAGAAGAACATGACAAGAGGCTACTTACAACACTTAGTCGTATACAATCTGCCGGTCTAACGTTGAATAAGGAGAAATGCTTGTTCTCCAAATGTACAATTACCTTTCTGGGCCATGTTATTGACAGTTCTGGTGTTTCACCTGATCCTGAGAAGATTGCAGCCATCAAAGATATGCCTTCACCAAAAAACATCTCTGATCTAAGACGTTTCATGGGAATGGTGACTCAACTTGGGAAGTTTACACCAAATCTGGCAGAGTTGAGCCAACCATTACGAGAGCTACTTAGTACAAAACGGTGCTGGTGTTGGGGACCTGACCAAGTTGAATCGTTTACAAATATCAAAACAGAACTGACCAAACCAGCTGTACTTGCATTTTACAATCCTGCAAATGAGACCAAAGTGTCAGCGGATGCCTCTTCACATGGTCTCGGAGCCGTCCTTCTACAGATGGAAGCCAATGCATGGAAACCAGTAGCGTTTGCTTCTCGTTCTATGTCATCAACCGAAGTGAGATACGCACAGATTGAGAAAGAAGCACTTGCGGCCACATGGGCATGTGAAAGATTTAGAGATTACTTAGTTGGGAAACGATTTTGCATTGAGACGGACCATAAACCCCTAGTGCCACTCTTGAGTTCAACACATCTTGACAACCTCCCACCTCGAGTTCTTCGTTTTCGGCTTCGTCTGATGCGTTTCGACTACAGCATTGTCCACGTTCCAGGGAAACTCTTGTATACTGCAGACACTCTCTCACGTGCACCAACGACATTACCAGATGCTGACTCAAATGCACTTCAAGATGAGGTAGAAGGGTTTGTGTCAAATGTGACCAAATGCTTACCAGCAACAGAAGGCAAGCTGCAGACCTATCGTGTGTTTCAAGCCTCGGATCCAGAGTGCGTACAAATCATGAAGTATTGCCGGTTTGGCTGGCCTGAGAAACACTGCATATCGGATGGTACCAAACCGTACTGGGTACACAGAGGATTGTTGACAATACAAGATGGTCTGTTACTGTTTGGGAGTCGCATCGTTGTTCCAAGGGCTTGCCGTAGAGAAACACTTGACAAAATTCATAGTGGGCACCTTGGAATTCAAAGATGTAAACTAAGGGTGCAGCAGTCTGTTTGGTGGCCTGGTGTTTCTAAAGAAATTGAGTCCTTAGTGAAACACGGTCGTATCTGTGCTAGAACCACAACTACTCATAAAGAGCCCATGATTGTATCCCAACTTCCGGACTATCCCTGGCAAAAGGTCGGGTCAGATCTTTTTGAGTTCAAAGGACACTCCTACATTGTCCTGGTAGATTATTTCTCCAGATTCCTAGAAGTAATCAAGTTAACAGCAACAACTACATCAGCAATTATCAGCATTATGAAGGCTGTATTTTCTAGACATGGAATTCCAGAGTTGTTGATAAGTGATAATGGCCCACAATACCAGTCACATGAGATGAAACAATTTAGCCAGGCGTATGGGTTCGTGCATGTGACTAGCAGTCCTCATTATCCCCAAAGCAACGGAGAGGCAGAACGTGCAGTTCAAACAGCTAAACGACTTCTTGGACGATCCGAAGATCCCTTTTTAGCAGTCCTGAGCTACAATGCCACCCCAATGCCTTGGTGTAATCTCTCTCCATCGGAACTGTTGATGGGGAGAAAACTTCGAAGCACAATCCCACAGACAACCACAGTCCTTATTCCAGGATGGCCCTACCTAAAGGAGTTCAAGGTGAAAAACAGGTGTCTGAAAGAGAAGCAGAAAATCTATTATGACCAGCGGCACCAGACACGTTCAAAAACACCATTGGAGGATGGTACAGAGGTATGGGTATCAAAAGATGGGGACAAGATACCAGGCACTGTCACAGCACCCGCCTCCACACCGAGATCATATTTAGTGCAAACCCCTGCAGGTCAGTTGAGAAGAAACAGATCTCACCTCACAGAAATCCCTTCACTCGAGGATGCTGCGGAGGCCTCAACTGAGGACCAGCCTTCTGAACCTGATGAGGACCAGCTTTCTGAACCTGACGAGACAGAACCTGTACCACAGGCACCACCCAGGAGCCCTATCATGACACGCACTAGAACTGGAACAGCTATCAGACCTCCACTTCGATTCTAGGAGGGGAGGTGTAGTGTGGTTATTATCACGTGACTATTAAGTATATCTGTATGATGCGCATGTCTCGTGATTCATTGGATTGTGGTGTGTACTAATATTACGAGTGTGTGTGTGAATAGACTCATTACATTTGTCATCCAATTGCAGCGAACACATTTAAACCTACCATTTGAAAATGATATTTGATATACATGTATGTTCTATTTCCAGTTCCATCATCACCTCAAATCATTGTATTGGCGCCTGTTGCTGGTTCTCCAACACAGCTGTCTGCTAGTTGGTCTGCACCTATACCCAAGAATGGTATCATTACTGGTTACTCTGTGTACTGTAACACTTCTGATAATCAATCATATCCTGAGCAAGTGATTGGATCAAATGTGCCCACCATTAGATCTGTAGTGAATGGGACAACACTGGCTGTTACTCTTCCTGGTCTAAACCCATTGACACAATATAGTTGCTATGTGACTGCAAATACATCAGTAGGAGAAGGAAACTCATCGGCAACTGTATCAGCAAGAACAGTTGAAGGAGGTACATGTACATTGTATAATGCACTATTTTGATACATTAAAATACTTTTATTTGAGAATGAAGTGTTAGCATGTTCTAAACATTCACATCACTTTATCCCATAGTTCCATCCTCACCTATCAACTTCTCTTTGTTTGCTGTTCCAACTACACTGACAGCTAACTGGTCTGCACCTATTCCTAAAAATGGAATCATTGTAGCCTACTCTGTGTATTGCAACACTTTTATCAACCAGACATATCCAGAGCAAGTGATTGGTCCAAATGCACCCACCATTAGATCAGTAGTAAATGTAACAAAACTTGCTATTGTTGGACTCAACCCATACACACAATATAGTTGTTATGTGACTGCTAATACATCAGTGGGAGAAGGAAGCCAGTCAAACATTGTCACTGTGCAAACTGCCCAATCAGGTAATAATGTGCTCTTTGATTTGTCCTCCAATTGCAGTGAACGTATTTAAACCTACCATTTGAAAATGATATTTGATACATGTATGTTCTATTTCCAGTTCCATCATCACCTCAAAATATTATATTGTCTGCTGGTTCTCCAACACAGCTGTCTGCTAGTTGGTCTGCACCTATCCCCAAGAATGGTATCATTACTGGTTACTCTGTGTACTGCAACGCTTCTGCTAACCAATCATATCCAGAGCAAGTGATTGGATCAAATATGCCAACCATTAGATCTGTAGTGAATGGGATAACATTGGCTGTTACGCTCACTGGACTCAATCCATACACTCAATATGGTTGCTATGTGACTGCTACTACATCAGTGGGAGAAGGAAGCCCTTCAGTTCTTGTGACTGCACAAACATTTGAAGGAAGTAAGGTTCTTAATATTGATGTTTTGCAATAGTGTGAACTTGGTCTTTGTAATAGATTTTGACATTAATTTTTGCTATTTTGTAAATGTATTACATGTATGTGTGTGTGTGTGTGTGTGTGTGTGTGTGCTTGCATGATACACGGTCATCTTCAGTTCCCAGTGGTTTGCCCAGCAACATTACTGCCATCACAATTTCACCATTTTCAGTTAACGTCACATGGGTCAGTGTATCCAATATTTCAAGGAATGGTATCATAACAACCTATGAAGTGATGTACATGTGGCCACTGAGTAATGGACATCTCAGTAAAAATTATGCAAACACCAGTGGTATTTCAACTCAAATATTACTTAACATGCTTATGGGCTGTGTGCAATATTAGAGCTTACACCAGCCAAGGACGCGCAATCCCACGGTGCCATTCAATTTATCCTTCGCTACCGGTTACATATTTACCTTGCGCACATATATTGTTAAAAAAAAGTTCAGAGCCAAAAGGGGGGTTCGCCGAACCCCCTCGAACCCCTCCCCCCCCCCCCCCCCCCCCCCCCCACCGAGTACGCCCTTGGCTCACCTGCAGCTGGGTAGCCCACCTCGCGATAGGTCGGGTTACCCAAATCGGGTATCAAATTATGATTTGTGTCCGTGTTAAATAATACAGTAATGGCTCACAAAGCAGGGGCGGATTCAGGGGGGGGGGGGGGGGGGGGGGGGGGGGATTTTTGGGGTCTAAAGACCCCCCCCTTGGCTCCAAGTAATGAATAATTAATTAGATTTTGACGCATGCGTGGTTAATTGAGTCTTACCGCGAAATGAAGCGATCGAAAGGTGCGAGCTGTGCTACAGGATGTAAGCGTGTCAATGCAGTGGATGACAGGTCCTTTTTCTCAGGAAACAGGTAGACATAAGCAAACTAAAGTACTGTCTGACAAGTATTAAACACTCGATATATATATATATATATGCATGTGTATTTAACTTTGACCAGCTGTTGGCCACGTTGAGGCTTCGGGTGCACAAAGAAATCCAAAGTTGCACGATGGACAAAATGGCATTGCTGAGCAGCAAGAACCACAGGAGTGCGAGGAACAAGAAGCAATTGTCCAAATTCTGCCTTCTGAATTGGTCAGCTCCTCTGTTCAGCTTAAGCCAACAGCTTCCATCAGCTAAGGCATTACATACTGAGCTGGATGTATGGCGAATGAAATGGAAAGTTAATCCATCAAAGCAAAAGAGCTAGATACGCCTACAAAGACTCTTATATTTGTTGACAAGGATTACTTTCCAAACATTTACTTTACTCCTTGTCATATCGGCTACTCTGCCAGTATCAATCAGCATGCTAAAACTTCTGAAGACGTCACTTCGAAGCACGATGGGTAATGAAAGATTAAACGATTTGGCATTGATGCTTATTCATAGGTATATAGAGCGGTGGTTGAAGAGTTTTCTCGTCGTCATCCACGCAGGCTTTCATTTTTCAGAATAGCGTATTGTGTGCTTAAATTAGGTTGCACTTGATGCTATCAAATTAAGTTGTTTTGGAATCGTATCCTTATGAAAAGTGCTTTAATTTTCATGCTAAATAAATGGAAAACTAAAAAAGCGGCTGGGGCTCCGCCCCAGACCCCGCCACGGGAGGGGCGTGCCCCCTCCCGTACCCTCCCCCTTCATGAATTTAATCTTAGACCCCCCCTTCCAGAATTCCTGGATCCGCCCCTGCAAAGCGAAAACACATTATTGGTTAGAAGTAGGCTTACATAAGTTGCCGAACGGAACTTGCCTTGTCCATTATGTATTTGTATAGGCTTGTGATCCCGCACCAAAGTTTATCCTATCTCGAAGAATGCATCAATTGCAAGGGCGTGGTGAGCCATTGACGTGGATAAATTTCAACAGAGATTACGGCTCACATAATGTCACGTGACATCTTAGCTAGCTATTTAATTGCACTCCTCAACGATAGGAAATGACAGTGAAGCCCTTTATCTATGACTGGACTAAGGGTGTGAAGCTTTTAATTGTATTATTTACACTTCTTGCTGGTATTCCCTAATATAAAGTCTTTGACTGGCTACATGTACGTAATACAACTTATGTGTAGTTGTATAGAGTTACATATATTAGCCCTTTAATGAAGGACCAGGTAAGGGCTATCAATCAACATGGCATCTCTGTCATCTTACTGCAGTGGATACTTGTCGTTAAATTTTTTTGAGTGTGTTTTAATGTTAACTTGATTTTTTAACATTAACTGCATGCAGTATTGAAAATTTGACAACACAGTGTTGTTGACCAAACATTTGTAAACAAGTACAGAAATAAGTAAGTGTCATGTGACTAACATGTCCGTTTGTTTTTTTGTTTTTAAATGTTTCAGTCCAAAAAAACAGATTTTTAGCATATTTCTCCGCCCTGAGGCAGCAGATCAACACAAAATTTTGTATATAAGAGAGAAAACAAACCTGCCCAACGTTTGGTCGAGTCATATTTCAAACCCGGGAAATGATTTGTGTGCTTTCATGGGAGACACGTTTGTTTAGGTCGAAAAGCGTTTAGCATGCTGCTTTGCACAGTGGGCGTTATATGCGACAGTACATCTATTTGTATACCGAGGGATGGCTATTAATATTGCACCTTAGACACCTATGTTTACAACGTAACAGTTAATTTTACCGTCAAAATTCTGCTTGCAAACGTTGAAGCTTGACGCTAGGGAGCTTTCATGGTTGTAGGAAGACATTTTGGACAGTGAGAGGGACAAATATAAATGTACATGCTAAAAAGATGACCTGGCCACTGCTATATAGACACCACTGCCACTACAGTTTTTTTTTTAAAACCCACAAGGAATTGTAATAGAAATGTTGCTTTAAAAATGGACATCTATTATGTCAAAGGTTCCGGTTGGTGCAAGAGTGCTAAAAACCTTATTATGTGCATCGGGCAGTTGTGATTCCCACACATATATACCTGGCACGTACAACATTGTGGCAGCAGTATTGCCAACCAGTCAGGTAACCCTATAACAAATTTGACACTATCAATAAACTGCAGAATAGTAACACAAATGAAAGTTTGAAAAATTATACAGGTGGAATTAGTTACTGATGTTCACAAATTATAGAAAGTACATGGTTCTTACTTTATTTTAAATCAGATAACATCTTGTAAAAACAATTTTAAAGATCATACAGTACCGCTCACGAGAAAGGTAACAAACCTCGCGAGACGCTCGCGCGACACACGCGAGACGCTCGCATGCCAAAATGCACTCCTCGCGAGAGAACACTCGCGTGCCCTCGAAAGTACTCGCAACAGCAAATGGATCACTCGCACTCGCACACTCGCGAGCATTTTGTACTCGCAGGATATTATAGTTGCCTCGCGAGTACTTACTCGCGTTTCGTTTATGGAACTTCTTTACATAGATGTTTTGCTATCAATCAATGGCACATCGTTGGAAGGTTTGTCCCTCACAAATGCGACCTCCATCTTCAAAAACACCAATCTTGCACGACTGGTTGTTTGCCCCATGGCCGAACTATCACATGAGCATCACATGACCGAGGAGCCATCCAATCATGATACGACCTCCTCCCCCTCTCCAAAGGGGCACAGAGCTTTGGAACTAGAGGAGACATTAACCCCACATGGGCCAAGTGACCCACATGAGCTGAGTGGCTTGAACACCCTAAAAGTATGTATGAGTTAATAACCACTACATAACCATTGTCCATTCACTACATGTGCATGTGTTAATGTACCACAAATTTCCTCCCTGAAGTTAAGGGAGGAGCCCCAGGGGGAGGAGGCCAAACATCACATGACCGGCACACCACGCAGGCTAACGTCCCTCAGTTGGCACCGCCCATCTAACCTTCCGGCTGGGGACCAGTTTGTGGTGGACATGGACAGAAAAAGAGAACCAATCGGGTTCAAGATCGTGGGAGGGTCTGATTCCAAGAAGAGCCACGGCTTTATCTACATGGCAGAAGGGTCAGTGAGTGAGGAGAGGAGGGAGGTCATCAGAGATGGTGACATCATCCTGCAGGTAGGAAGGAGGGGGAGGGGTTTGGTCACTATGGTTACTGTATGATCATGGTGTAGGTCAATGGAGAGACTGTGGTTGGCATGACCTACAGGCAGGCCATGGAGACACTCCTCAGGTGCACAGGGCACCTCCAGCTGCTTGTTCATAGACCAGCCACCAAGGGGGTGGAGCCAGTGGGCGTGTCTAATGCTATGCTTCCTAGCATAAATGAACAGGAACAACATGGCAGCACAGGAGGGAGGGAAGGTGTGTGATGGGGAGGAGGGATTTATGGGATGGGAGGAGGTGGTGAATAATAGGGTGAAGTGTGTGGGAAGAAAATGTATGTGTCTTATAAAGGTTAGCAGCGTCCTCATGGGCTAATGGAGATCGATAAATGCTAGTATTAACAAGTCCCATGATTTTCCCACCATCCTGATAACAGTGGAGAAGGGTGTTAGTGGTCATATCAATAAGGAGATGTCCGGCAGCGAGTTGACCACGCCCCTTTTGTGAAGTCGTGGGAGGATAAGGCCTGGGGATGAGTCAGTGGAGTTGGGTAGGAGGATTATTCTTGCTAATTTATTACCTAGGTTACCTCCCTAAAAAATGTTTGTCTTGTCAATATTTACATATAGTGGGGAAGTCTTCAAGGTTGAACTGTACATGTGTATGGACCAAACAATAAACACACATAGATGTACATGTATATGTACAATGTGTATGTACACACATATACCAATAAACACACGTATAAATGTGTTCTTCATGCAGGTGATGACACAACTATCCTTGTAACGCTTACAAAAGGCAGTACTGGATTTGGCTTCGGAGTGGATAGAATCCAGCAAGGTGCTCCAGGTTAGCAGGCCACGCCCTTTTAGACTGTAACTATGATCAGGATTGGTGATTAATAACCATCTGGTTATATTGGGGATTAATAACTATCTGGTTATATTGGTGATTTATAACCATCTGGTTATAATGGGGATTAATAACCATCTGGTTATATTGGTGATTAATAACCATTTGGTTTAACATTATGATTAGTTATTGGCACTATTATGTAGGTGTATTAATACCACTAGCACACATCACATATGTGTTCAGTGTAGTTCTGCACACACCACTTTCCCCTTTATAGGACTAGGGATGATTATCCTTACTGTACCTGGTGATCCGGCCAGGTCAGATGGAAGGATACAGCCTGGGGACCAGCTGGTGGAGGTGGATGGCAGGAGCTTGGTGGGGCTTCCCTACCTTGAAGGTGTGGCCATCATCAAGGCGACATCAAACATGGCTACCTTTAGAGTGAGGAAGAGGAAGGAGGGCAGAGGGGACACACCTAACAGAGAAGGGGACACACCTAACAGAGAAGAGAACACACCTAACAGAGAAGAGGACACACCGAACAGAGAAGGGGACACACCTAACAGAGAAGGGGACACACCTAACAGAGAAGGGGACACACCTAACAGAGAAGGGGACACACAATCTCCTCTTGGAAGAGAAAAAGAACAGCCCCCGATGGTCAGTGTGGACACACCTCTTAAGAGGGAGGAGCCACGTGATGGAATTGTTAATACTGTGGATGTTGGATCTCCCCTGGCATCTGGTGAAAATGTGGCCACACCCACTCAGCAGGCCACACCCTCTCCAGAAGAGTACACACCCACTCAGCAGGAGGCAACACCCTCTTCGAAGGATGAACTAACCACGCCTCCTCAGATGATCCCACCCACAGAAGATCTTCGTGTTGAGGAAAAAATAGGTAAGTGCATGTGGGGGTGTATATTAAGTAACATACCTCGTGTGGGGGTGTATATTAAGTAACATACCTCATGTTTGGGGATGTATGTCAAGTAATATACCTCGTACATATCTATTCCATCAGATGATGGCACTATGCTGATTACACTGCAGAATAAAGATCATTTCCGTGGAGGATTTGGCTTCAAGCTTGATGCTGCACTGTCAGGGATAGGTGGGGCTTCCTATACCATGTATCCCAGCTAGTTAATTAACCATTCCCCTCCTGACAGGCCAAGGTTTGGTGGTTGATGAGATATGTGGTGACCCGGCCAAGTCAGATGGAAGGTTACAGCCTGGGGACCTGCTGGTGGAGGTGGATGGGAGGAGCTTGGTAGGGCTGACCTACGCAGAAGGCTTTAAGATCCTCAAGGGAACACCCAAGATGGCTACCTTCAAAGTGAAGAAGAAGAGAGAGGGAGCAGGGGGTGTGCCCTCAGGGAAAGGGGCGGTGCCAGGTATGGGAGGGGTTGTGAGTACTTATATAAAGACTAAAGTGAACACGGCAAGCTCCTATCAGAGTGTTATGCACAGCGAAATGGAAACTGGTGCTCCCTTACTTTCACTGTCAGAGGTCTTGACCATGCATCAGCCAGAGGTGGATCCATTACAAGAAACAGCTTGGAGTACTGATTTGGGCATGATCAATATTGACTTGCAGGAGCCTTCAGATCAGGACATGCCCCTAGGGTCTGATCTGTTCAGAAGCAGCAGAACACACCACACCTCTAAACTGGACCACACCCACAAACTGGACCGCCCTTTGGGGAGGAGTGGCCACATGTTTGCAGGTGGGGTGACCACCACATCACATGAAGGTGCTATCACTTGCGGGGATGGTGATGGGGACCTGACTGATGTCACTGATACAGAAATAGAATCGGATGATGAAATCTCAGCCCCTCCTCCACCCCTCCCAACATCCCCCATACCACACGACACGCCCACCACACCCTTGTTGTAGAAGACTCTTAACTCATGTTGTCATAGTTACAGCCGTGTTATATTCTGTTCAATATTTGCATTAGTGTGATCTCATTGAGATGACTTCTTATGATATTAATCTTTCTGCATATGATGTTGTACATCTTCACACATAAGACATGCCACTCAATTTCATGACCATTTGCAATATAACAGTGGACCACGCTGGTGCAAGATGGCATGTCTGCCCTACTCAAGGTACAAGTCTCCCCAGCTAACACCTCCAAACAAGCACAATAGTGCCTTCAAACACCCACTATGTCGTCACGGCAGAGCAACTAGTATCAAAGTGACCCCCAGTTATTATTAAATCTGTTGTGATGGTCCACTGAATGTGCATGTAGTACAGTATATATCATATGAGATAAAGCACATGTTATGAGAAAAATGCATTGTTTTACATGCTGGCTTTGATTGTGAGCATATGCAAAATAGAGCATAAATAGTCCCCTCCCCCCCCCCCCCCCCCCATCTCCTCCCCCTCCACGGGCCCACTTGTCTAGTTTCTTGACAACTGGAGGGAGGTGCCTCTCTTCTGTCCATGAAGCATGCAATGAATATTGAGGGGTGCCCAGTCTTATCACATGGTGGAGTCTTCCACTTCAATGCCATTGATCTAGCTAGCTGTACCAGAGAGTTCCTTCCCCTGTTAGCAGTAGCAATTTGTTTATGCAATGCAGGGTAACCATTGTTTTGTATATATCCTTCCATTCAGTATTAATATTGTTGTAAGTGGTAAATTTCATAATTATAAATATCATAATTGCAAAGAATATACAAACAGCTAACTGTGTTTTATCTCCCATGGAGATGGGAGCAAATGGAGGGGAAAATGCATAGTGGTCAAAATGGTCAAACAAGAGCAAAATAAGTTGTGGTTCTAACCTCCTGTTACTTGACCATAAGATGCCTTTTTTCACTTTCTCTTTAAATCACCATCAGGTAGTTATGCACACCTGATCACACACACACACACACACACACACACACACACACACACACACACACACACACACACACACACACACACACACACACACACACACACACACACACACACACACACACACACACACACACACACACACACACACACACACACACACACACACACACACACACACACACACACACACACACACACACACACACACACACACACACACACACACACACACACACACACACACACACAGCATACTATAAACACTTAGTTTGCTAAAGACGTAGCAATATCCAACCAGACCTCTAAGTGTGTCCCCTCACAGCCTACTATACAGCCGCGGCTCCTGAGATGATCTCGATGAGTTCATTGGGGATGACAGCCTGCCTGGTGCGATTATAGGTGAGGGTGAGCTTGGAGATCATCTCCCCTGAGAAGGATGGGGAGGAGAGGTGAATAGATGGGATGGGGAGGAGAGGTGAATGGATGGGATGGGGAGGAGAGGTGAATGGATGGGATGGGGAGGAGAGGTGAATGGATGGGATGGGGAGGAGAGGTGAATGGATGGGATGGGGAGGAGAGGTGAATGGATGGTATGGGGAGGAGAGGTGAATGGATTGGATGGAGAGGAGAGGTAAATGGATGGGATGGGGAGGAGAGGTGAATGGGGTGGGAGAGAGGAGGTAAGGGATGGGAGGAGAAGTGAATGAGGAGGTAAGGGATGGGAGAAGGTAAGGGATGGGGAGGAGTGAATGAAATGGGGAGGAGAGGTTTATAGATGAGATGGATGGGGATGGGGACAGAGATTATATATAGAATCTCTGCTCTGAAATTATGATTGCTACACGCAATCCACGATCTTGTATGCATTCGAATATGATTGGCGCCCGGGCCGCGAAGCAAATAATGAGGTAGACCTACTACTTGTGCTGCTATGAGCGCAGCTATCAATATAATTTTAATGTCACGTGACCTACAGCTTCGTCCACCGCTTAAGTACCAACCCGTGCATGCACCCTCGGCCTCTCGTACGGTGTAGTCTCAGACGGCTGCACCGTTTCTGCTATTGATCATTTAAAAGTATACATGAGCAACATGCACGTATATAGGCAGATACAAGGGCTCTGTTACAAGCGATACACTGAAGAAATGCAGTTTATAAACATAGCAAAAGGTTTGTCTTTCCCATATTGGCGTCTCCAAGAAAATTCCACCAGATAAGTGGGGAAAAGTTCAGAAGACGTCCCGAACATCCTCTTGTATTTTTTTTTCGCATGTGCCCAAGTACTCTCAATTGTCTGGGTCAACAAAGTTAACGGAATGATTCACGGTATGGTGCTGGAATCCCCGACGCTGCAACCGAGCGTAGGAACGCCATTCGTCCGTATGAATCTCGGTTCCAGGTAGTACATGCTTTAAAATTATGGGGAGTAAAGTCGCAGCATCTCTTGTCGGAACGACTTCCATGAAGACGTTGTCTGTTCCCCTTTCTACTCCGCCAAGTACCCAGTGCCCTTCCCTCCAGCGGCCTCTGTTGTATTTCCTTTTTCCGAACTTAGCCTCGTCCACTTCCACCACTGTACCGGGGCCACCTATTTTTTGACTGTGTTCAGCCATGAAAACAGCACAAAGCTCGCGGCAAAAGTTGCACCAATCTACTATTGTACTTTTGGAGGATATGTCCACCCACTTCATAATAGTTTTTTGTGACAGATCCTTCGTCCACAGATATGTCAACTCAAGGATCTGTTCAATGCTCAGATGGCTGCGCGAAAACCACGAATTCACACGAATGGATTTGGCCCTTCTGCAACGTGGACAGCGCCATCTATAGTGCATTCATCAGTATAATTATATATGCAGTATACGTACATTCGTGCAATTTAACGCTGGCCGACTCACCTGTATCCATCAATTCCGTTGTGCTTTACCCACGACATTGGTACATTACACTGGCCGCATTTTGCGATCGTACTAGCAGACCTTTTGCCTTGCACCAGGATATAGCCGTGTCCCTGTCACACAGAACCTTCTTGAGCAGTCTTTTATAAGACCAATACTCTAATGGCAACCCGAAAGGTCCATGGCCAGCAGCCATTTCAATGATATATTACAACTGTACATTTGAAAGTGTTTTTATACATGCTTTCCCGCCATTAAAATAGTAAATCTAACGCGCCCACTAAGACGATTGGTCGACTTCTTGGCGCGCATTTCCCTCTCTTGATCCGGATCGCTCCTGCCAGAATTCTATTGGACAAATTTTGTACTGCAATAGCTATTGGACAAATTTTGTACCGCGATTGGCGCCACAATTACTATCGGGATGCAATACAATGTACTGCGATTGGCGCCTCGATAAGTGGCAGAACATGTAAACTACAAAAGGTATATTAATTGCGCATGCGCAATGAAACGTTGAGGTGTGATGTGCTACGAATAGTCTGGGGCCTAGACCACACTGTGTATGAAGTAGTACTTTGGCATATTGCTTCGGCCTGGGCGCCAAGGTGTGCATACAAGATCGTGGATTGCGTGTGGCAATCATAATTTCAGAGGTACGCCATTGTATTGCACGCGTACTATCGGGCGCCATGCACGTGGTTTTAGAGATACCACACCAATGTGGGCATGGGCCTGTGTGGCATACGTACAGGCGTGGTTTTGTGACATGTTAGGACTTCTAAACGCTATGCCAAGTTTTGGCGGTGAAATGGCCCTAGCTCGTGCTACACGGAAGGAAACGGCAGTTCCGCAATGCCGAGTTGCCTTAATGATTTCATAATGTCTAAACAAACGGCTTGGCCACGAAACCTTACTATTGTAATGAATATTAATTCCGGAATCTAAACTGTACTTATGCCCAAAGGTCTTCGGTTGTCACGGTCGTTGTCAAGGGCATGACATCATCATTTCAATTTTTCGGCAAACGAACCTAGTGTCCACAAAACATTGGGCCGCGAACACCTGTGTCCCTGATTATCTGCCTCAGGTTTTATAACCGCGATAATAATTCACTCGCATCTCCCTTTTCCATTCCGGCCAACCCAGCTGCGTGATTGCCGCGCTTGTGTGATTACGTCCTACACAACCTCCACCGCGCATGCGTCGTGCCCGGATAACAATAGCTATTAACTCTTTGCTTGGTCTAAACTCATTTAATTAACAAAGAAAAATGCACATGCATGCACAAATGAAGCACATGACAATTTTGTAGGTCTTACATTAAATTCCACTACAAAATTAATAACACTGCATGAGTACAAATTGAAAATTTCGCACATTGCAGGTGGTGTTTAGATTACAAATGGCATATGGTGATAATCTAACAAATCAGTGAACGACTGTATTCAAATTATCAGTACTGTTACAATAAAGACTTCATTTCATCAAGAAGGATTCATCAAGAAGAATTCATGAGAAGCATTTGAAGTCTTCCTTTTTATGCCTGACGGAAGTGATTGATGGATCCAGTGGCGGATACAGGGGGGGGGGGGGGGTTCCAGAGGTTGGAACCCCCCCCCCCCCCCCTCGAAACTGAATATGAATATAATTAATGTCTAATCGGCGCACGTGAGCTATACATTTCTATGGAGAGTTCAGCGTGCACTCGGTGAAGTTGCTAAACAGCTTATTCTTATTGCTAATTCCTTGTTTAGTACTATATTCTGTAAACTGCGAGATATGTATAGTAGGCTGTTATTTATACGTAAATCTAAATGTATTCCAAAATGCTAACCCGCGGACGTAATAGAGCGATTCTTTCCGCATGCAGTTATTTTGATTGGTGCGCTAGTATTAGTACCCATCAAAGTTGAATGCACCTTGCTGCATGCTTTTAGAGATGATGGTAAATTTTAACATATAGCAAAGAAACTAAGCCGGCGCATGTAATTTTATAAACGTACAATGGCGAATGCAAATCTGCGATATGATGAAGCACATGCAGCCCTTTAATATCACAATAGCCTGGAAGCCAGAACGTAACGGAGTGGCACGCATTTATTGGTTATGACATATTGCCTCCGTTTTCTGTTTCTAATCCCCCTATACATTGTACATATACAATCTGTGGAATGTGTACAAAAAATGTTTTCGCGCGCCAATGTCACACTGTTCACTGCTTGAAGTAGGTCATCTGCCGGAATTAGTGCGATGAAAAATTTTAAGTGGCTCAACTGTATAGCAAAGAAAAGCGCGCATACATGTTCCAACACAGCCATTTAAATCCGTAAAACCAGAGTGTCCAATAAAATCTGTGGAAAAATTAGAATGCATTCGCCTGAAAGCGATCCAAATGCACGCAGGTGTGTCCATGGAATAGCTATGCTTTGTGTTCAAATGACGAATCATCAGACATCTCGGCGGGAAAAAATGCAATGAAATTGAACCAAGTTGCTAATCAATTTCGATTTTGCGGAGCAAAATTGATAGCAATTTTTTAAAAGTAAATCATTCCCTGTAGCCAGTCACAAGTGTGACATTGTGTACCTTCCCTCTAGTACAAGCAAGTGCATTCATCAGAACCTGTACTTGTATTATTGTATATATATATGGGACAGTTTCCGCGAAAATGTCCGAGTTTTATAACATTATAATCTTATAAAAATACTTCTTGTTTGAATCGCTATATCTTCCGAACGCTAAACGCTATCAACTTCCTATTTTCGAAAGTTCATATTACACCATTTCTCTATGATAAATTACATTTTGGAGTCTTGCACTTGCTCCATGCCAGTATTGCAACGTTCGATACCCGACCAGGTTCAAACCCGCCATAACTTTAGGTAGGAGTAATCAAATCGCTTCAAATTCGGTTTGTAGGTATAGAGGTCCTATACTTATCGATTTGTTCTGTTCGTTAATTTTTATGCCATCCGTTACGGAGATACAGTTGAACAAACTACGTCCACTTTATCCCGCTCGATTCCTGCCAATGATTTTGGCAAATCGCGTCCCGCTCAATGTATGGGGAGGCGGTTGTTATATCATAGGCGCGAAACGAGCGGGAAAAAGTGCACGTAGTTTGTTCAACTGTATCTCCGTAACGGATGGCATAAAAATTAGCGAACAGTACAAATCGATAGGTATAGGACCTCTGTACCTACAAACCAAATTTGAAGCGATTTGATTACTCCTACCGAAAGTTATGACGGGTTTGAACCCGGTCGGGTATCGAACGTTGCAATACTGGCATGGAGCAAGTGCAAGACTCCAAAATGTAATTTATCATAGCGAAATGGTGTAGTATGAACTTTTGAAAATAGAAATTCGATACCGTTTAGCGTTCGGAAGATATAGCGACTCAAACAAGAAGCATTTTTATAAGATTATAATGTTATAAAACTCGGACATTTTCGCGGAAACTGTCCCATATAATTATATATATGGGAAAGTTTACGAGAAAAGGGACCTATAGCGTTTATTATAAAAAAGTATAATAAAAATGCATTACGTTTGATTTGCTATAACTTCCGAACAGTTAACGCTATCAACTTCCTATTTTCAACACTTTATACTGCACCATTTCTCTATGGTAAAATACAATTTGGAGTCTTGCACTTGCTCCGTGTCAGTATTGCAACGTTCGATACCCCACTGGGTTCAAACCCGCCATAACTTTCGGTAGGAGTAATCAATTCGCTTCAAATTCGGTTTGTAGGTAGAGAGGTCCTCTACCTATCGATTTGTTCTGTTCGTTAATTTTTATGCTATCCGTTACGGAGATACAGTTGAACAAACTACGTGCACGTTTTCCCGCTTGATTCGCGCCAATGTTATAATCCCCGCCTCCCCATACATTGAGCGGAACGCAATTTGCCCAAATCATTGGCGCGAATCGAGCGCGAAAATGGGCACGTAGTTTGTTCAACTGTATCTCCGTAATGGATGGCATAAAAATCAACGAACAGAACAAATCGATAGGTATAGGACCTCTCTACCTACAAACCGAATTTGAAGCGAATTGATTACTCCTACCGAAAGTTATGGCGGGTTTGAACCCAGTGGGGTATCGAACGTTGCAATACTGACACGGAGCAAGTGCAAGACTCCAAAATGTATTTTACCATAGAGAAATGGTGCAGTATGATGTGTTGAAAATAGGAAGGTGATAGCGTTAACTGTTCGGAAGTTATAGCAAATCAAACGTAATGCATTTTTATTATACTTTTTTATAATACACGCTAGGTCCCTTTTCTCGTAAACTTTCCCATATATGGGACAGTTTCCGCAAAAATGTCACCCTTTTATAACATTATAAGGTTATAAAAATGCTTCTTGTTTGAATGGCTATATCTTCCGAACGCTAAACGCTATCTACTTCCTATTTTCAACTGTTCATACTACACTATTTCTCTATGACAAATTGCATTTTGAAGTCTTGCACTTGCTCCACGCCAGTATTGCAACGTTCGATACCCGACCGGGTTCAAACCCGCCATAACTTTAAGTAGGGGTAATCAAATCGCTTCAAATTCGGTTTGTAGGTACAGGGGTCCTGTACCTATCGATTTGTACTGTTCGTTAATTTTTATGCCATCCGTTACGGAGATACAGTTGAATAAACTACGTGCACTTTTTCCCGCTTGATACGCGCCAATGTTATAATCCCCGCCTCCCATTCATTGAGCGGGACGCGATTTGCCAAAATCATTGGCGCGAATCGAGCGGGAAAAGTGGACGTACTTTGTTCAAATGTATCTCTGTAACGGATGGCATAAAAATTAACGAATAGAACAAATCGATAGGTATAGGACCTCTGTACCTACAAACCGAATTTGAAGCGATTTGATTACTCCTACCTAAATTTATGGAGGGTTTGAACCCGGTCGGGTATCGAACGTTGCAATATTGGTGTGGAGCAAGTGTAAGACTCTAAAAAGTAGTTATTCATATATAAATGGTGTAGTGTGAAGTATTGAAAATAGGAAGTCGATAGCGTTTAGCGTTCGGAAGATATATCGATTCAAACAAGAAGCAATTTTATAACACTATAATGTTATAAAAGGGTGACATTTTCGCGGAAACTGTCCCATATAATTATATATATAATTATATATATTATTATAATTATATATATATATATATGTACTTATTATTTATAATTATAATATAATTATATATATTATAATATTATATTATATTATTATACATGTATATATAATCCACTCAAGGTGGAGGATATCATGAGGCCCAACCTCACTCATTGTCGCCTATTTTAAGCAAATTGGACAATCAGCTGATAATATTGCTAGTCAGGCTTATGCACAACACAACACCAGATTTTAGTTGGATGCTAAGGTTTATAATCAAGTCTAATTGCATTGCAATTATGTCACACATTTGATTAGTGGGCAATGATAGCTGTACTCTGACAGCTTTGCACCACATGTGACAGAATGTGTTGAAGCAATGACTGATTATTACAAAAGACTTTGAGTCAATGTGTGCACCAGACCTTGCCAAGCAAATCAAACTGAAACGTACCAACAACTCAATGTGCAGACACTGCTTGCACACATACATGTACATTGGTCATGCAGGACACAATGGCATAGCTGTACAGAATGCACTTCCCACCATGTGGTTCACACATGTAAGGTAAGAATAGCTTATCATGACTATTAGAATAACGCATCATTACTTACCGATTACCCTTACAGCTGAGAGGTTTACAACATCAAAATGATATACCATTTTTTCCAATAAATATACCTTTCATATACATTTTCCCCTTCTAGTTCAGTCGTCACCTCAACATTTTTCTCTGTCTCCTGTTGCTGGTTCTCCAACACAGCTGTCTGCTAGTTGGTCTGCACATACATCCATAAATGATAACATCACCAGCTACTCTGTGTACTGCAACACTTCTGCTAATCAATCATATCCTGAGCAAGTGATTGGATCCAATTTGCCCACAATTGTATCTGTAGTGAATGGGACAACACTGGCTGTTACTCTTCCTGGTCTTAGCCCATTCACTCAATATAGTTGCTATGTGACTGCTAATACATCAGTAGGAGAATGGTACCCATCAGAAACTTTATCAGCAAAAACAGTTGAAGGAGGTATAATGCGTGATTCATTTTGCGAATAAAGTGTTGGCATCTTCTAAACATTCACATCACTTTATCCCATAGTTCCATCCTCACCTCTCAACTTTTCTATGTTTGCTGTTCCTGGATATCCAACTACACTGTCAGCTAATTGGTCTGCACCTATTCCTAAAAATGGAATCATTGTAGCCTATTCTGTGTATTGCAACACTTCTATCAATCAGACATATCCAGAGCAAGTGATTGGTCCAAATGCACCCACTAGATCAGTAGTAAATGTAACAAGACTTACTATTGTTGGACTCAACCCATTCACACAATATAGTTGTTATGTGACTGCTAATACATCAGTGGGAGAAGGAAGTCCTTCAAACATTGTCACTGTGCAAACTGCACAATCAGGTAATATCATGCTCTTTGATTTTGAACAACTTTGTTGTAGTGTGGTTATTATCACGTGACTATTAAGTATATCTGTATGATGCGCATGTCTCGTGATTCATTGGATTGTGGTGTGTACTAATATTACGAGTGTGTGTGTGAATAGACTCATTACATGGTGGCAGCGGCGGACAGAGATGGCTAACATTCGCCTAGAACCGCCTGAGCCGTTTGATTTCAAGACCCCGGACGAGTGGGAGAAATGGAGACGTCGTTTTGAGCAGTTTCGCGTGGCTTCTGGACTGTCGGGGGAGTCGGGGGAAAGGCAAGTCTGCACCCTCCTGTACTGCCTCGGGGAAGAGGCAGAGAATTTTCTTTCCTCTATGAACGTAACAGCTGAAGAAAGGGGAAGTTACGTTGCCGTGTTAAAAAAATTTAACGACTTTTTCAAAGTTCGAAAGAACATCATTTTTGAAAGAGCGCGCTTTAACCGGCGGGCGCAAAGAGACGGAGAGTCTGTAGAACAGTACATCTCTGACCTTTACAGCCTCGCCGAGAATTGTGAATACGGGGCAATGAAGGACGAAATGATACGCGACCGACTTGTGGTAGGGCTACTTGACTGTGCACTCTCCGAACGCCTGCAGCTAGATCCTGAACTTACCTTGGAAAAGGCAAAGAGGGCAGCACGACAGAAAGAAGCTGTTCAAGAACAACAGCAGTCATTAAGAAGTGACTTGAAAGTACCGGGAACAACTGATGTAGACGTGGTTGGACAGCAGCGGAGAGAACAAGTAAGAGGCCCAAATACACACAGTACAGTGAATCTGCCCAATATAGGCAGAACCAGGTGCGGAAACTGTGGTCGTGGTCCTCATACTCGAGAAAACTGTCCTGCTAGACGTGTAGCTTGCCACTCTTGTGGCAAACAAGGGCACTTCAGTGCTCATTGTCGCTCCAAAGAAGTGCTGGCCCTATCAGTCCCTGGCTTCGAAGAAGATGTGCAACCGGCTGGTCCAGTATTCCTTGGGACTCTGGATAATGAAGGAACAAGTACGTGGACAGTTGATGTCGTCTCACATGGCAAACTTCTGAGATTCAAGATTGATACTGGAGCGGAAGTCACAGCAATTTCAGAAACAACGTATGAGTCTTTGGGGAAAACACAACTCCTGAGGAAATGCGCTAAAACATTGTACGGACCTTCCGCAGAACCCCTACATATTCTAGGAGTTCTCCAAATGGAGCTCAAATACTCTGGTCGTGTTTGCCATCAACCAGTGTACGTGATAAAAGGACTGAAGGGGAACCTACTAGGGCTTCCTGCAATCCAGTCCCTGCAACTACTGTCCAGAATTAACAGTATTGACGACTATAGCACAAACATCTACCGACAGTTCCCAAACCTCTTCCGTGGTCTTGGTATTTATGATGAACCATATCACATTAAGTTGAAACCAAATGCAACTCCCCATTGCGTCTACACAGCTAGAAACATCCCTATTCCCTATTTTGAGAAAGTTAAGTTGGAGCTTACCAAAATGGAATCTTCTGGTGTTATCTCTCAAGTTGACGTGCCTACGGAATGGTGTGCTGCCATGGTTGCTGTGCCTAAAAAAACGGATAGTCTAAGGATCTGTGTAGATCTCAGACCACTGAATGAGTGTGTCCTGCGCGAAGTTCACCCTCTTCCAAAGGTGGATGTTACTTTGGCTTCACTCTCTGGAGCACGGGTGTTTTCCAAACTTGATGCCAATAGTGGATTTTGGCAAATACCACTGAGCGAGGAGTCACGACTCCTAACAACGTTCATTACACCATTCGGGCGGTATTGCTTCAATAAACTCCCATTCGGCATTGCAAGCGCCCCTGAACACTTTCAGAAGGTCATGAACAAGGTACTAAGTGGCTTGGACGGCATAGTTTGTCAGATGGATGATACTCTGGTGTTTGGGAAATCCCAAGAAGAACATGACAAGAGGCTACTTACAACACTTAGTCGTATACAATCTGCCGGTCTAACGTTGAATAAGGAGAAATGCTTGTTCTCCAAATGTACAATTACCTTTCTGGGCCATGTTATTGACAGTTCTGGTGTTTCACCTGATCCTGAGAAGATTGCAGCCATCAAAGATATGCCTTCACCAAAAAACATCTCTGATCTAAGACGTTTCATGGGAATGGTGACTCAACTTGGGAAGTTTACACCAAATCTGGCAGAGTTGAGCCAACCATTACGAGAGCTACTTAGTACAAAACGGTGCTGGTGTTGGGGACCTGACCAAGTTGAATCGTTTACAAATATCAAAACAGAACTGACCAAACCAGCTGTACTTGCATTTTACAATCCTGCAAATGAGACCAAAGTGTCAGCGGATGCCTCTTCACATGGTCTCGGAGCCGTCCTTCTACAGATGGAAGCCAATGCATGGAAACCAGTAGCGTTTGCTTCTCGTTCTATGTCATCAACCGAAGTGAGATACGCACAGATTGAGAAAGAAGCACTTGCGGCCACATGGGCATGTGAAAGATTTAGAGATTACTTAGTTGGGAAACGATTTTGCATTGAGACGGACCATAAACCCCTAGTGCCACTCTTGAGTTCAACACATCTTGACAACCTCCCACCTCGAGTTCTTCGTTTTCGGCTTCGTCTGATGCGTTTCGACTACAGCATTGTCCACGTTCCAGGGAAACTCTTGTATACTGCAGACACTCTCTCACGTGCACCAACGACATTACCAGATGCTGACTCAAATGCACTTCAAGATGAGGTAGAAGGGTTTGTGTCAAATGTGACCAAATGCTTACCAGCAACAGAAGGCAAGCTGCAGACCTATCGTGTGTTTCAAGCCTCGGATCCAGAGTGCGTACAAATCATGAAGTATTGCCGGTTTGGCTGGCCTGAGAAACACTGCATATCGGATGGTACCAAACCGTACTGGGTACACAGAGGATTGTTGACAATACAAGATGGTCTGTTACTGTTTGGGAGTCGCATCGTTGTTCCAAGGGCTTGCCGTAGAGAAACACTTGACAAAATTCATAGTGGGCACCTTGGAATTCAAAGATGTAAACTAAGGGTGCAGCAGTCTGTTTGGTGGCCTGGTGTTTCTAAAGAAATTGAGTCCTTAGTGAAACACGGTCGTATCTGTGCTAGAACCACAACTACTCATAAAGAGCCCATGATTGTATCCCAACTTCCGGACTATCCCTGGCAAAAGGTCGGGTCAGATCTTTTTGAGTTCAAAGGACACTCCTACATTGTCCTGGTAGATTATTTCTCCAGATTCCTAGAAGTAATCAAGTTAACAGCAACAACTACATCAGCAATTATCAGCATTATGAAGGCTGTATTTTCTAGACATGGAATTCCAGAGTTGTTGATAAGTGATAATGGCCCACAATACCAGTCACATGAGATGAAACAATTTAGCCAGGCGTATGGGTTCGTGCATGTGACTAGCAGTCCTCATTATCCCCAAAGCAACGGAGAGGCAGAACGTGCAGTTCAAACAGCTAAACGACTTCTTGGACGATCCGAAGATCCCTTTTTAGCAGTCCTGAGCTACAATGCCACCCCAATGCCTTGGTGTAATCTCTCTCCATCGGAACTGTTGATGGGGAGAAAACTTCGAAGCACAATCCCACAGACAACCACAGTCCTTATTCCAGGATGGCCCTACCTAAAGGAGTTCAAGGTGAAAAACAGGTGTCTGAAAGAGAAGCAGAAAATCTATTATGACCAGCGGCACCAGACACGTTCAAAAACACCATTGGAGGATGGTACAGAGGTATGGGTATCAAAAGATGGGGACAAGATACCAGGCACTGTCACAGCACCCGCCTCCACACCGAGATCATATTTAGTGCAAACCCCTGCAGGTCAGTTGAGAAGAAACAGATCTCACCTCACAGAAATCCCTTCACTCGAGGATGCTGCGGAGGCCTCAACTGAGGACCAGCCTTCTGAACCTGATGAGGACCAGCTTTCTGAACCTGACGAGACAGAACCTGTACCACAGGCACCACCCAGGAGCCCTATCATGACACGCACTAGAACTGGAACAGCTATCAGACCTCCACTTCGATTCTAGGAGGGGAGGTGTAGTGTGGTTATTATCACGTGACTATTAAGTATATCTGTATGATGCGCATGTCTCGTGATTCATTGGATTGTGGTGTGTACTAATATTACGAGTGTGTGTGTGAATAGACTCATTACATTTGTCATCCAATTGCAGCGAACACATTTAAACCTACCATTTGAAAATGATATTTGATATACATGTATGTTCTATTTCCAGTTCCATCATCACCTCAAATCATTGTATTGGCGCCTGTTGCTGGTTCTCCAACACAGCTGTCTGCTAGTTGGTCTGCACCTATACCCAAGAATGGTATCATTACTGGTTACTCTGTGTACTGTAACACTTCTGATAATCAATCATATCCTGAGCAAGTGATTGGATCAAATGTGCCCACCATTAGATCTGTAGTGAATGGGACAACACTGGCTGTTACTCTTCCTGGTCTAAACCCATTGACACAATATAGTTGCTATGTGACTGCAAATACATCAGTAGGAGAAGGAAACTCATCGGCAACTGTATCAGCAAGAACAGTTGAAGGAGGTACATGTACATTGTATAATGCACTATTTTGATACATTAAAATACTTTTATTTGAGAATGAAGTGTTAGCATGTTCTAAACATTCACATCACTTTATCCCATAGTTCCATCCTCACCTATCAACTTCTCTTTGTTTGCTGTTCCAACTACACTGACAGCTAACTGGTCTGCACCTATTCCTAAAAATGGAATCATTGTAGCCTACTCTGTGTATTGCAACACTTTTATCAACCAGACATATCCAGAGCAAGTGATTGGTCCAAATGCACCCACCATTAGATCAGTAGTAAATGTAACAAAACTTGCTATTGTTGGACTCAACCCATACACACAATATAGTTGTTATGTGACTGCTAATACATCAGTGGGAGAAGGAAGCCAGTCAAACATTGTCACTGTGCAAACTGCCCAATCAGGTAATAATGTGCTCTTTGATTTGTCCTCCAATTGCAGTGAACGTATTTAAACCTACCATTTGAAAATGATATTTGATACATGTATGTTCTATTTCCAGTTCCATCATCACCTCAAAATATTATATTGTCTGCTGGTTCTCCAACACAGCTGTCTGCTAGTTGGTCTGCACCTATCCCCAAGAATGGTATCATTACTGGTTACTCTGTGTACTGCAACGCTTCTGCTAACCAATCATATCCAGAGCAAGTGATTGGATCAAATATGCCAACCATTAGATCTGTAGTGAATGGGATAACATTGGCTGTTACGCTCACTGGACTCAATCCATACACTCAATATGGTTGCTATGTGACTGCTACTACATCAGTGGGAGAAGGAAGCCCTTCAGTTCTTGTGACTGCACAAACATTTGAAGGAAGTAAGGTTCTTAATATTGATGTTTTGCAATAGTGTGAACTTGGTCTTTGTAATAGATTTTGACATTAATTTTTGCTATTTTGTAAATGTATTACATGTATGTGTGTGTGTGTGTGTGTGTGTGTGTGTGCTTGCATGATACACGGTCATCTTCAGTTCCCAGTGGTTTGCCCAGCAACATTACTGCCATCACAATTTCACCATTTTCAGTTAACGTCACATGGGTCAGTGTATCCAATATTTCAAGGAATGGTATCATAACAACCTATGAAGTGATGTACATGTGGCCACTGAGTAATGGACATCTCAGTAAAAATTATGCAAACACCAGTGGTATTTCAACTCAAATATTACTTAACATGCTTATGGGCTGTGTGCAATATTAGAGCTTACACCAGCCAAGGACGCGCAATCCCACGGTGCCATTCAATTTATCCTTCGCTACCGGTTACATATTTACCTTGCGCACATATATTGTTAAAAAAAAGTTCAGAGCCAAAAGGGGGGTTCGCCGAACCCCCTCGAACCCCTCCCCCCCCCCCCCCCCCCCCCCCACCGAGTACGCCCTTGGCTCACCTGCAGCTGGGTAGCCCACCTCGCGATAGGTCGGGTTACCCAAATCGGGTATCAAATTATGATTTGTGTCCGTGTTAAATAATACAGTAATGGCTCACAAAGCAGGGGCGGATTCAGGGGGGGGGGGGGGGGGGGGGGGGGGGATTTTTGGGGTCTAAAGACCCCCCCCTTGGCTCCAAGTAATGAATAATTAATTAGATTTTGACGCATGCGTGGTTAATTGAGTCTTACCGCGAAATGAAGCGATCGAAAGGTGCGAGCTGTGCTACAGGATGTAAGCGTGTCAATGCAGTGGATGACAGGTCCTTTTTCTCAGGAAACAGGTAGACATAAGCAAACTAAAGTACTGTCTGACAAGTATTAAACACTCGATATATATATATATATATGCATGTGTATTTAACTTTGACCAGCTGTTGGCCACGTTGAGGCTTCGGGTGCACAAAGAAATCCAAAGTTGCACGATGGACAAAATGGCATTGCTGAGCAGCAAGAACCACAGGAGTGCGAGGAACAAGAAGCAATTGTCCAAATTCTGCCTTCTGAATTGGTCAGCTCCTCTGTTCAGCTTAAGCCAACAGCTTCCATCAGCTAAGGCATTACATACTGAGCTGGATGTATGGCGAATGAAATGGAAAGTTAATCCATCAAAGCAAAAGAGCTAGATACGCCTACAAAGACTCTTATATTTGTTGACAAGGATTACTTTCCAAACATTTACTTTACTCCTTGTCATATCGGCTACTCTGCCAGTATCAATCAGCATGCTAAAACTTCTGAAGACGTCACTTCGAAGCACGATGGGTAATGAAAGATTAAACGATTTGGCATTGATGCTTATTCATAGGTATATAGAGCGGTGGTTGAAGAGTTTTCTCGTCGTCATCCACGCAGGCTTTCATTTTTCAGAATAGCGTATTGTGTGCTTAAATTAGGTTGCACTTGATGCTATCAAATTAAGTTGTTTTGGAATCGTATCCTTATGAAAAGTGCTTTAATTTTCATGCTAAATAAATGGAAAACTAAAAAAGCGGCTGGGGCTCCGCCCCAGACCCCGCCACGGGAGGGGCGTGCCCCCTCCCGTACCCTCCCCCTTCATGAATTTAATCTTAGACCCCCCCTTCCAGAATTCCTGGATCCGCCCCTGCAAAGCGAAAACACATTATTGGTTAGAAGTAGGCTTACATAAGTTGCCGAACGGAACTTGCCTTGTCCATTATGTATTTGTATAGGCTTGTGATCCCGCACCAAAGTTTATCCTATCTCGAAGAATGCATCAATTGCAAGGGCGTGGTGAGCCATTGACGTGGATAAATTTCAACAGAGATTACGGCTCACATAATGTCACGTGACATCTTAGCTAGCTATTTAATTGCACTCCTCAACGATAGGAAATGACAGTGAAGCCCTTTATCTATGACTGGACTAAGGGTGTGAAGCTTTTAATTGTATTATTTACACTTCTTGCTGGTATTCCCTAATATAAAGTCTTTGACTGGCTACATGTACGTAATACAACTTATGTGTAGTTGTATAGAGTTACATATATTAGCCCTTTAATGAAGGACCAGGTAAGGGCTATCAATCAACATGGCATCTCTGTCATCTTACTGCAGTGGATACTTGTCGTTAAATTTTTTTGAGTGTGTTTTAATGTTAACTTGATTTTTTAACATTAACTGCATGCAGTATTGAAAATTTGACAACACAGTGTTGTTGACCAAACATTTGTAAACAAGTACAGAAATAAGTAAGTGTCATGTGACTAACATGTCCGTTTGTTTTTTTGTTTTTAAATGTTTCAGTCCAAAAAAACAGATTTTTAGCATATTTCTCCGCCCTGAGGCAGCAGATCAACACAAAATTTTGTATATAAGAGAGAAAACAAACCTGCCCAACGTTTGGTCGAGTCATATTTCAAACCCGGGAAATGATTTGTGTGCTTTCATGGGAGACACGTTTGTTTAGGTCGAAAAGCGTTTAGCATGCTGCTTTGCACAGTGGGCGTTATATGCGACAGTACATCTATTTGTATACCGAGGGATGGCTATTAATATTGCACCTTAGACACCTATGTTTACAACGTAACAGTTAATTTTACCGTCAAAATTCTGCTTGCAAACGTTGAAGCTTGACGCTAGGGAGCTTTCATGGTTGTAGGAAGACATTTTGGACAGTGAGAGGGACAAATATAAATGTACATGCTAAAAAGATGACCTGGCCACTGCTATATAGACACCACTGCCACTACAGTTTTTTTTTTAAAACCCACAAGGAATTGTAATAGAAATGTTGCTTTAAAAATGGACATCTATTATGTCAAAGGTTCCGGTTGGTGCAAGAGTGCTAAAAACCTTATTATGTGCATCGGGCAGTTGTGATTCCCACACATATATACCTGGCACGTACAACATTGTGGCAGCAGTATTGCCAACCAGTCAGGTAACCCTATAACAAATTTGACACTATCAATAAACTGCAGAATAGTAACACAAATGAAAGTTTGAAAAATTATACAGGTGGAATTAGTTACTGATGTTCACAAATTATAGAAAGTACATGGTTCTTACTTTATTTTAAATCAGATAACATCTTGTAAAAACAATTTTAAAGATCATACATGTACGACAATAATTTGCTGCGATCGCATTTAATTAGGCCCGAGTTTAGGCCTACTTAGTTGCTAGTATTTTCAAAACTCGCGATGGTGAAATGGAGGCTGCATGGCCGGTGTTGCGTAAGCTTCATTTGTGGTTCAATTCTTTTGGCATCGGGTACGATGTGTAGGTAGACCTCAGCGTGGCCACGCTAACTTAGGTCAGGACACGCCCATCTATGTTTGTGGTTAGGCCAAGCGATTTAGGCCTATGTAGGTAGTTGTATGCAGAGTGCATCTGGTGTGATGTGGGTAGCTGTGGATGCATGCTATACTGATCTGGTGTAATGTGGGTAGTTGTAGGAGGGTGTCTGGTGTGATGGGGGAAGCTTTGGTTGTGTGATGGGGGTAGCTATGGTTGTGTGCCTCATGAGGGCACTGGTGTGATGGGGGTAAGTGTGTTTGTGTGCTGAGGGCATACGAGGGACTCTGGTGTGATGTGTACATTTAGGAGCAGAAAACCTGAATAAACTAGGTATTCGGCTGGCAAATTGTCAAAACCTATTCGGAAAAATCGATTTTCTTTTTTCAAGCATTCTGAAAAATCGATTTTCAGATCCAGAAAAACCTGAAAAATTGATTAGTGTTTTAAAAGTATTCGGAAAAATCGATTTTCATTGTTCAGGGGAGGTTACACACCCTAGTCTGGGGCAAAGCCCCATAAGCTCCCCACCGATTCCAATGCCACTGGCTGTTCTGGCAGCTTATTACCAGTAGCTCAATACAAAACGTGAGATTTTTCTGACAATGGAGCTAGTATACATATATTATGGGTCTGGTAGCCTCGGGACACGACCATAGTGTCCAACATATGGTCTGGTCCCCAAATTGTATCCTGAATATCACATGCTGGGGTTCATGGTCTTCTGGATAGCATTCTGGCCTCTAGCTTGTCTCAAGTAATAATTTGATATCAAATTTATTACATCAAATCACTCTGGTGTGTGTATTTATCCCTTTCATCATGTGCGCTACACATAATCGTGAGGTCTTGTACCTACATGTACATGTTTGCATTTTATGTTTTATTTAGTAGTAATAAATGTATTGTGTATTATTATCAGTAATGTTATATAATTATGTTGTGATTTGTATATTCTTTTCCACCAGAGGCCTTAGCAATTGGTGTACCAGTTATGGTGGTTCTAATCATCATTATAATTTCTGCTGCTGTTCTTCAAAAAACCCAACACATTGCAACAAGGTACACTAGTGTTTTTCATGAAAAATTGTGTACTATAATTAAAACTGAGCCAACAGGTCCATTTGATTGTGTTTGGTAAATGAAGCATCTACTTTGACTTGAAGCATTTAGGCCTTTGTAACACCAAATTTACTCATACATTGATGCATCAATGAAAGTTGATGTTGGGAAGGGTGGAACCAGCGTCCAACTGGAAACATCCCGTTTGGGTAGCTTGAACCCTTTGTCACACTGGGATAGGGAGACGTGCCTGAGTGTCTCATCAACCTGTACAGTCACCATATGTAATGCAAGGCCTTTAGAAATCCTTGAGGCAGTAGATGAAGCAAGCATGGCAGTGTTTTTACCCTAAGACGTGGATGAACTTCAAGGTAATGCTGATAGCATGACAAACCAGCTGTGGCAGTAATAATGGGCAATAAAAAGGTAGATGCTAATTTATGCTTCATCAAATCCTTATCAAATGCCATGGAGACACTGGTTGTACTAGCCTATTACAGCAGCATAGCATGCTCTCTCAATACATCAACATGCACATAAGAGTGCCCCAGCATTTCACATGAATGCTTTCAGGAACAGCACAGGAAGCAGGAATCTGAATCTGAAGTGTGTGTTTGAATAGTTAGCCTCAAGTTAAACTTGCAGAGGTGTCACTTGGATCATGCGGTGTCATCAAATAGAATAGCAAGCAGGTCGCTCAAATGTGCACCAGATTGCTCAGTGTCCAGATCCAATGTCCCAGAAGGATGTTCAGAGGTTTTGGGGTTTCCTAGTTATTATCAGTGGTATAGTATAATAAGATAATAAGACATCTTGCGTGAGTGGTTTGTAACTTGTCAAGTTGTAATAGTGTGCCTGCTGTAGTTGTGTTCAAAGACCGAATCTGCATGATTCCTAGTCAATCACTTGAATGGTGACCCATGCAGTAGGAGTGTGACATGGTGTCAGACAATATGCATGTATATTCATCATACACATCCAGTTCTCTTTTTGTGCTGTTTTGCTGAAATTCCTTCAGCAACCAAAAACCTCGATGCTTTCAAATTGTTTGAAGGATGATCCTAAACCATTTACTTTTTCCTTTGTTTCTTTATCTTATTACCAGTCAGCTACGCATCATAGTACAAGTTTGGAAGAGCAATCATGTCTGCTGTCATTAAAATTGCTGGTGCTAGTTCAAAAAAGGTTTTCATGGTGTACACCCGCGTGGGTCACAATTGTGTTGCTGTACTAAAACTGCCAAGGTGAACATTCAAATGATAATTGATGTTTGAGTGAATGATGAAAAAAAAAAGAACCAGAAGGTTTGATTTATTAAATGACATGCACATGTATGCCTATGAGTTGCAACTCAGAAACTAATACATGTAGTTTTAAGATTGCAAGACAAATTTGGCCATTGGACAACTGGATTCAAATCTGCCTTGATAATGGAGTCTTGGCATTAATTTTACTAGGTTGATTATTGCTTGGCACATGGCTAACATATTTATCTATCACTGTTCATGAAAAATTGTATAATATCACCGCACAGGTGAATGTGTAAATAAATTTAATGAACATAGACTTGGCCTAATTCTGCATATTAAAAAATGCTATATCATAAATCAAGATTTGGTTTTTTATTAAGTAATGGGCTCTTTTGTTACCTTTTCGTAGAGTACGTATCAGGATCAGGATGGCTAAAGGTGCCAATACAACTGTGACTTCACACTCCACAAGTATGTGAACATAGTCATTGCATACCATTGATGACAATTTTTATTCAAGGAACAACTCCTTGCCATTTGGAAACAAAAAACTGTATTGGAGAATATGATATGGAACATTTTGAAGACATTTTGATCAGTTTCGATCAGCTCCAAATGGATGTGCAGCCATGTGGTTCAGGTATGCATATTTTCGTCAGCGAAACATTTATCTTCTGCACACCTTTCATTATACAGGACAATTTGGTGTTGTGCATCATGCTATATTGATGACAAAAGATGGCCTAATCCAAGACGTTGCTGTGAAATCACCTAAGTGTAATGACAATGAAATAAACAGCAGTTTGACTACTGTCAATAGAATCACTACTTGTAAGGAAATATAATATAGCATCTCACATATTTAAATTTATTAAATGTTCTACCTCATATTTTGTGCTTTGCCTCCAGATACCGATATTATAAAAGGTTTCTTAGAAGAATGTGCTTCAATGAAGTCCTTCAAACATCCCAATGTTTTGGGATTGGTGGGAATGTGCCTGAACTCACCCAATGGTGTGCCACTTATGGTGCTTCCTTTCATGGCTAATGGGAACCTTAAGAAATACCTACAGCAGGCAAGGAGATATGAAAAGATAGATCAATACCCAGAGGCAAGTGTAAATGGCTCTGCTGATTTACTAATTTGTGACTATCACAATTTCCAGGGATTGCCTTGCAATATTCTGGTTTCCATGTGTTTGGACATTGCTAAAGGGATGAGATACTTGGCTGATAAAAGAATTGTCCACAGAGACCTTGCAGCAAGGAACTGCTTGTGAGTGTACTTGTACAAATACTAATTAGCCATATAAAATAATAATTGTAATTGACACAACTGGATAAAGGACATTGTCTTTTCTCTGTTATGACAAGTGAACCAAATTGAGATTTGACCATTGTAGTGTTATATTTAGTACTCATGTATTTTAATAGCAAATTAATTAAAGTGAGCAGTTTCAGTGGACTACAAAGGCCACATCTAGAAAGATTTCAAGGGATTGCTTCATCCTGTGTAAGGGTTTGTATTTGATATTACTGAGAATTCATTTGTTTGAACATGTGCTAATAGTGGAACGAATTTAACCCTTCGAACATTTGTGCATTTCTAGGGTGGACATTGATCTGGTTATCAAAGTTGGAGACTTTGGACTGTCTAGGGACATATATATGATAAATTACTACAAGATGTCAAGCATCTTTGTATGTCCAGTCAAATGGATGCCTCCTGAGATGATACGAGATGGAATATGTACTGAAAAATCTGATGTCGTGAGTTTTTTTCATTTTAGGTAAATTATTACAGCATTTACATGATGATTTCCTCGTGGTCCTTAAACCTGAATTCCTGCCAAGTGTCCTATAATATAATTAAACTAAATGACGGTTAATGTACAATGTAGGGTGTATGGTACAATGCTCAGAAAGTATCATAGCACAGACAAAAACCCGTGGCTGCTTGGTTGATTTCATGAGACAGTGCATATGCAAAGCATCCACATTGTGATTCATAATAATTTACTATGTGCAATATTCCTGTCCAATTTTTCTCAGTGTGTTGCTTTTGTATGTGATTTATTATGAAACATTACATCTCAGCATATGTATGATGGAGGACATTTGAAATGTTGGACTAAAGGCTACATAAGTTCATGCATGCACAGGCTATGTGTGAGTTGCAGTAATGTTCACAAACAAAAACCACTCATATTGATAAAGAGCTACAACAGTACTAGTCTGCTGGCATTGGTGAGGTGGATCAACAGACAAATGGTGAAAACGAAGTGTGATAAGTCCAAATTTAATCAAGTTATACTTTCATGTCTCATATCCTTGCTAGAGTAGTATGTGCACCTGAATTAATGGACAGTACATGTACATCTTACTTGTCACTTTTCCCTTCCTTTGTCTTTAATAATTAATCTAGTGGTCTAGTATTCATGATTGTAGCATACTCAATGAAGCGGTACTTTTATAATGTTCATTGTACACTATTATTGACATGTCAGGTGGTTCATTTTACTTTTCACCTATCCCAATCTTCAGTGGGCATATGGGGTGACATGCTGGGAGGTGTTCAGCATTGGAACAACCCCTTACCCTGGTGTGGAGAGTTATGACATCCTTGATCATCTGGATAAAGGACTTAGATTAAAGCAACCACACCTTTGTCCTGATGCCATGTGAGCAAATAAATATATTAATGATGGACTGGCAATGGAAGATATTTTTCTTTCAGTTTCATATTGATGCAGAGATGTTGGCTGGAGGACCCTCAGGCTCGTCCAACGTTTGTGCAACTTGTTTCAGACTTGGAACTTGTATCTAACATGCAGCATCAAACCTATTGCTGAACGGGAACTTGCATTTAACATGCAGCATATAAAATGTATTGCTGAATGGCTTTTTAAAAAATGATAATTTATAGATATAATTGATGTGAGCTGTAATGACCAATCTTTTATAAATTTATGTTGTTAAGAATGTGCATGTACATGTATGAAACAGTGCATTCATGACCAATTTCACAACTTTGCATTGAAGTGCATGTAAAAAGACCAGATTATTATCATCAGGATTTTAGTGCATGGGATTTGCAAAATACAGTTTGATGTTCAAATGCTGAAGCACATTCCACACCAGTAGAGCGAAGGTTCTTGTTGCCTCCTCACCCCAATTGTAGTATGTTTCTACTGCTAGAGACACACACAGATCAGCACATTTTGGGTCATTGGCTGTGTGCTTTCTCCTTTCTGCAGCAGCACACACCCTCATACTTGCTTCAGCCAAAATAGCAGGGGTGAGGGGAGACATGACTGGTATGTCAAAAGCAGCCGGCTTGCCTTGTGCCCAGTCCCTCACTAGCACATCAGCTGGGCGAGTGTGATCCAGTCCAGGAGTGAGGCCACTACCAGCTTCTAATCTTGCTGCCAGGTGGGCTTGGAGGCAGAAGCTCAGAAAGACATCAGCAACCTGTTGTGTCGTATCACAACATCACCACTGTAACAAGCTAGGCTTCATGTTTGAATCATGACTGACTAGACTGTCGGGCTTTTTATGTACTGCATGTGACCTTTGAACTTCCCATGTATTCCTATATAAGTGCATTGATGTAGGCATATGATATCTTTCGGCATATGAGAGTTTGTGCACCACCATGCCAGCAGGTAGCTGCATGATGGCCCAGAGGGTCCAGTGCCACATCAGGGCAAAGAGCACATGAAGAGCCTCTGGAACTGTCCAAGCCCAACTATACTATCTGAAGTTCAAGGAATCTAAATGGAGCCCAAGACATACAGATCGAAGGCACAACTGTAAGTCAAGAGGGTGCAAATGTGAAGAGATGTGCTTTGTCTGCATCAGTTGCAGCTCCAATCAAAAGAGTGGTCATTCAACCTCTGATACGAAATGGACCCTAAGTTGTTTGGGATGCACAGTCTGCAGGCTGGTGGTGCCACAGCAGCTGCTAACACCAGGGTGCATGATAGACTATTCAAGCAGTGTGGGAGGTGGACATCACAGTCAGCAAAATATGTGAATGCATGTAAAGGACTCTGTTGAGAGTCGCTTAGAAGTTTCTAAGAACTAATAAGGTTTCTTTGGACATCTAGTTGGCAGTCATGCACAGGCGATGCTGCACCAAAAGTTGTCAATATGCATGGGGTAAGGGTCATACATGTACACGTTTCTGTCAGTGGAATGTAGTGAATGAGACAGAAACTATACTCAGCTCACTCCGTATAAATATGATTGGTTGTACAGCATGTGATGTGACCACGTGGCAGTAGAGGTATATAAGATTATGTGAGCGGGAAAGAAGTCATTCTAGTATGTTGCTAGTGCACATGTCTGTGACCTTTGTTATCATCACTTGGAGCTGGTACTTCTACATCCAGTAGGTCCTCCTCCATATCCACCATCTCCATGTTGTTGGGCAACAGGTTATTATTTTTGGATGGGCAAGGGAGGGAGGGAGGGAGGGAGGGAGGGAGGGAGGGAGGGAGGGAGGGAGGGAGGGAGGGAGGGAGGGAGGGAGGGAGGGAGGGAGGGAGGGAGGGAGGGAGGGAGGGAGGGAGGGAGGGAGGGAGGGAGGGAGGGAGGGAGGGAGGGAGGGAGGGAGGGAGGGAGGGAGGGAGGGAGGGAGGGAGGGAGGGAGGGAGGGAGGGAGGGAGGGAGAGAGGGAGGGAGGGAGTGCGTGTCATTGTGTATGTACAGCAAATGACAAAGTGTGAAGGTCACCTATAATCACCCACAGTACGTTTTTAAAAGCACTAAATTTTATCTTTGCTGCATGTGATATCACACCATCGAGTGAGCTCGTGTGAAATCACTCCGTTATTTGGTGTGACCTTCACTCAGATTTAGTTTGTATTAATAATTGATGACATTGTGGGATAAATGGTAATTTAAAGATGTGGCACATATCCGTAGAAAATTTTTATTCTATTTTTTATTCTATTTGCAGGTTTCTAGGGCTAATAGCTGGCCGTGTTATTCTACGTACTGCGTGATAATTACTCAATGCTGAACAGCTATATCTATAAATTGGCTACAATCTCATTTCAGTTAAGCTAATTACACCGCTATAAAAGCATAAATTATACTAGCGCCGGCGTCTATCGCATAGAATAAAGCTACAATTTTTTACCATTTATGTATCCCCGTAATCGCACTGCCTTAGTTTCGCTACAGCTTCCGCTTTTAACATTTGTGTTTGGGATTCTATCTGTATTGTGATGCCGCGCCGTATACAATATCTGTGCACTGGATGTCTCAAAGAAACGTGGTTTTCACGATATCTTAAGTTAAAGTTTTTTTATTTGAGAGTTTGTAGGGAACTCGGTACCGTTTTTAAGGATGACTTTTAAGGTGTTTTTGAAAACGTTATATTTCCACAACCATACATCCGTTTCTTGCCAAATTTAAGAAACGTATTGCCCCATCCCTTACATACATATAGTACGATTTTGATGTTATAGAAGCACTCTGCTGGCTGTATCCGAGGCCAGATAGGTCCCAGAGATAAAACGCATCATAACTCTAACACCGAAAATACTTCTAATGATCACTGGTAGGAAAATGGTGTCCAAACAAACGGTTACTTTTCGAAATACCTTTATAGCGTTAGTTTAGGCGAGGCTTAGTGTCAAACTTAGTGCAGCGGTGAACCATTTTGTAAATTTACATACGTGCCACACCTCCATTTCTACGTGACGTCAAGCATTTATTGCCTATTAATAAATGGACGGCTATGACACGATTCCACGTAAAAGAAAAATGTATTTGTCAGTGTTTACTTGAGGTAGAAAAGACGCTTCATAAAATAAAGGCTTACATTGCCAAATTTGGGTAAAGCTTAATTTAATGAAAACAAATGGTATACAATAAAATCACGATTACATTCCCTCTCCATCGTCGTCAGACTCGGTGCCATCTTCATAAAGTTCAGATCCCTCATCAAAGTTATCTTCTGATTCGCTTTCCTGAACTCTCCAAACCTTCCGTGTTTATTCCACGTGACGTCACACAGAAATGTGGGTGTGGCACGTATGTAAATTTACAAAATGGTTCACCGCTGCACTAAGTTTGACATTAAGCCTCGCCTGAACCATCGCTATTGCGAAAAGTCACCGTTTGGTTGGACACCATTTTCCTACCAGTAATCCAAATTTGGCATAAGAAGTATTTTCGGTGTTGGAGTTATGATACGTTTTACCTCCGGGATCTATCAGGCCTCGGATACAGCCAGCAGAGTGCTTCTTAACATCGAAATCGTACTATATGTATGTAAGGGATGGGGCAATACGTTTCTCAAATTTGGCAAGAAACGGATGTATGGTTGTGGAAATATAACGTTTTTAAAAACACCTTATAAGTCATTATTAAAAACGGTACCGAGTTCATATGTGCCATTTCTTTAGTTACGTATACACCATTCATATAGGTACAGGGCTGTAGTACAGATTGCCTGCCCAATACATCGTCTTGTTTCCTTTGGGTGAAATCACCAGCGCTCGGGTGTGACGGTCACACTTGGTTTGGTGTAAAAAATAGGGGGCCTTCATACTTTAATTTTTTGATGAGCATGTGTGTGTATCTGCATGTACCTCTCTGTGTATCCAGCTGTTTGTGTGTGTATCTGTTTATGTGTGTACATGTGCCTGTTGATATACATGTATCTATGTGTGTGTCTTTATGTGTGTCTCCCTGGATTTGAGTGTCTGGGAGGGTGGGTGTGTCTCCAGATATGTCTGAGTGGGTTTCTGTGTTTGTGCATCTGTGTCACAATTGAATTCCATGTGTGATATAGAGCTATCTGATACTTTGCATGTGATCACCACATTTGCTATTCGGAGAGTAGCTGCATCATCTCCTTCAGAATAATCTGTGTTATGCAAAACTGTACATCTTATCAGCCTTACATTTATGTAGGCTTGTACTACACCATGGGTGTGTCTGTGTCTGTGTGCTAGGTATATGCATGTGCATGGGTGGGCCTGCATGTATCTATGTATCTGGCTTTGTGTGTGTGCCATTGTGTGTATCTATTTGTGTGTATCTGTGTCTGTTAATGTATGTTTGTGTCTACGTGTAAGTGTGTGTGTCTCTGGAATTGTGTATCTGGGTGTGTGTGTGTGTGTGTGTGTGTGTGTGTGTGTGTGTGTGTGTGTGTGTGTGTGTGTGTGTGTGTGTGTGTGTGTGTGTTTCTCTGGAATTGTGAATTTCTATGAGTGTGTTTCCTGTGTATTGAGCGTCTGTCATAATTGATAAAACTATCTGATCTTATGCAGGGTGATCACCATGGCATGTAGCCCCTCACTATCCTGTAGCCATTAGTGTGCAGCTGTGAGGGAGTTAGCTGAATATTACCCGAGTAGCGTCACGTATCAACCAATTTGGAAAGTTGCATGGGTGAACACATCAGTATGTATGTAAATATACATGTACGCAGGTTATTGATCAGAATATTAGCGTATGCCCAACTAGGTATCTAGCGTAACTTGTGGGTGTCTGGTGTGATGTATAATGTGCTTGTGCTGAGGGTATCTGGTGTGTTATATGCATATAGGTGGCTGTGGTTGTGGGTATATGTATATAGATGACAACCATAGCTAGGTGAGCAGAAAACCTGATCACCTATTAGGTATTCGGCTGGCAAAAAAAGTCACAAAACCATTTCGGAAATTTTTTAAGTATTTGGTCTGCACATAAAACCATGAGACTGTTTACAGATTGAACAAATAAAATTTGGTCTATTTACTGTACGTGTATAGTTGACGGACGCGTCGAACCAAATTTTGGGTTGACATAGTACCAAAGTTAACTATCGCGTAATCGCGAACAGCCAAAGTTAACTATCGCGTAATCGCGAACAGGCGCCTCTTGAGTTTTGATTTTGAGAAACATCCGCACGCAAACCGTATTTAGTATTCGAGCTAGTCTCTTGTGCCATGGCGTAATGTGTAGAGGTATGTTGCGTCTGTAAAAATAGCAAATTAAAGTTGCAAAGCTGCTGGGGTATATTCAATGCTTGTATGCAGCTCATGCCCACCCATGCATATATGTAGGAAAGCAAATGTGGTTAAAGTCGTCCTCTTCTACATAGTCCTATTTACTACTACAAAGGTATTTGGTTCGTGTAGTAAATCTGGTCAATGCCATATACATGTAGAATTGAAGTGTTTCGAATTTTGCAAAAGCTGCACGAAAAGCTGCTGGGGTATATTCAATACTTGCAGCTCACACTGCAAATGTGGTTAAAGTCGTCCTCTTCTACATCGTCCTATTTACTACTACAAAGGTATTTGGTTCGTATAGTAAATCTGGTCAATGCCATATAAAAATGAAGTGTTGCGAATTTTAACTGAATGCAAAAGCTGCACGAAAAGCTGCTGGGGCAATGCACTATGCATTAAGTGCATGCATGCCTGTACATGCATGCATGCATGCAGGTATACGGTTGCTCACACTACAGATACACATAAAAGTAAATGTGGTTAAAGTCTTTCTCTACTACATATTCCTGTTTACCACTAGTTAAAAGGAAGGCTGGTACTACACATTTTCATTATTTGGTTAATACAAAGTAGTAAATCTGGCCAATGCCATATGGAATTAATGTGTTGCAAATATTTCATTTGCAATTGACTGCATGAATACAAATTGTAAAAACTGCAAGCAAAGCTGCTGGGGCACAATGCTATAGCGTATATACAGTAGCTCGATCGATCACACTACAGATACTACACATGAAAGTAAATGTGGTTAAAGTCTTCCTCTTCTACATAGTCCTATTTACTACTTGTTAAAGGAAGGCTGTTACCACATTTTCATTATATATAAAGTAGCGCTTCCCTCCACCCCACAGGCTGGTCGGGAGGGGGCTGTACACCCATACATGCAGTATAAAAGCTATTCCTGTCTGTTACGATAGTTAATTCCATGCCCCCCCCCCCCCCCCCCCCCCCCCCCCCCCCTCATCTCCTGACCAGCATGCGGACCTGTGGACATTAGCGTATGCCCAACTAGGTACCTGGCGTGACTTGTGTGTATCTGGTGTGATGTATAATGTGCTTGTGCTGAGGTATCTGGTGTGATATGTGCATATAGGCAGCTGTGGTATGAGGGCTGTGGGTATGTAGGTGACAACTATAACTAGGTGAGCAGTTAACCTGATTACCTACATGTATAGGTATTCGGGTGGCAAAAAATTGACAAAACCTATTCCCAAAAATCTATTTTTAAAGTATTTGGTCTGCACATAAAACCATGAAACAGCTTAGTGCAGACCAGGGCTAAAAGTCACACGGGTTAGTTGTCACAGCATTTATATCTTGGAAGCGGGTGACAGCATCGATTGGACATGTACATGCAGGTCAAATGTAGGTATGAAAGTGTAGTGTCTACCCATGAATTGGTGGTCACATCTATCGGACGTTGCATTTGAATTTGCATATTTTACTACCTCCGAGTAAATTGTTTCCATTTGATGCGTAACTAAATTCAAAAATTAGCAGGTGGAGAGAATGTATGAAATAAGTTATTACAAAGTCATGTACGTGGACTAAGCTTCCCATTAATCATTGTGAAAATTGTATTTGTTAGCCATTATAAAAAGTTATGTGTTCTGGGCCTTAGTGGGGATAGTTGACACAAGACGGCTTGGGGTAAGTAGGGCACACTAACCACAGACGGAATGTCCATTTGTTCGAAGTTGCTTGAAAATATCTCGATTGCGAAGCTATATACCCGAAAGACTAGTTAAGGTTCGTACTCGAAATAATACATAGTAAGGGCTGTTGACCTTGTCTAAAGAACCAAGCATCCACCAGAAGACGTGTTGTATTAAATACCAAACTTTGTCGCGATACTATAACCAGAGATTATACGCTTTAGAAGAAAACGGCGAGTCTTTTATAGTTGATGTGTCGAACCAAATTTTGGGTTGATATATAGCAACCAACACATTTGCATGCAGTGCACGATGATGCGCGAATGAGATGTGCTGCATGCACTCGCCGCAATGTCTAAAAATGATCGTTCTCTAAATATGCATACACGCGAATATCGATCGTTTTACCATCATGCATGTATGTATATGCGGCATTCGACAAAACTGACATTGCAAGACGGATATAAATACGCTGCCACATGCATCCCCTCACACTCAACACTTCAAGAACACCGCATATGCAGCCGTTAGGGTTTAGCATGGTTCTACTGGTCTGCATTGCTTTGTGCACGTGGACGGTAAGTGGCCTTAAGATAGGCGCTTTCAACATCCAAATATTTGGAAAAACAAAAGCTCAGGATGCAAAGGTGATGAACGTTATTACCGAGGTAAGATTTAACCAATGTGTTCACCCTTACGATAAGAATATATCATATCATTGCAGCCACGCGTGATTACAAATTTATATATATAATTATTATTATATATACGGGATCGTTCACGAGAAAAGGGACCTAGTGCATATTATAAAAAAATGTTATAAAAATGGCATTACGTTTGAATTGCTATAACTTTCGAACGGTTACTATCAAATTCCTATTTTCGGCGCTTCATATTACACCATTTTTCTATGGTAAAATACATTTTGGGGTCTTGAAAATGCTCCACAAGCAAAAGGATTTCACTCAAAACGGCTTACTATATTACTCAGCATTAGGATTTGAGTGATATAGTAAGCCGTTTTGAGTGAAATCCACCAAACTGTTTTTGCTGTGCATGCCAGCAACATCCGATACCCCAAGGGGTTCAAACTCGCCCTAACTTTCGGCAGGAATACTCAAATCCGTTTGTACATAAAGAAGTCCCTTAGCTATTGGATTGTTCTGTTCGTTAATTTTTATGTCATCCGTTACGGAGATACAAGCACAGTTGAACAAACTACGTGCACTTTTCCCATACATTGAGCGGGACGCGATTTGCTCGAATCATTGGCGGGAATCGAGCGCGAAAATGTGCGCGTAGTTTGTTCAACAGTATCTCTGTAACAGATGGCATAAAAATTAACGAACAGAATAATCCAATAGCTGAATGACCTCTTTATGTACAAACCGAATTTGGAGCGATTTGAATATTCCTGCTGAAAGTTAGGGCGAGCTTGAACCACTTGGGTATCGGATGTCGCTATACTGGCCGGGCATGGAGCAAAAGTTATAGCAATTCAAACGTAATGCCATTTTTATAACATTTTTTTATGATATGCGCTAGGACCCTTCTATCCCATACATGTATATCTGCGTTTGTATATTTCATGCAGATCGTAGAACGTTACGACGTCTTGCTCATACAAGAAATCAGGGATAATACGTTTAGCGTGGTTCCAACTCTACTTAACTACCTGAATAAGTCAGTATTTATGAAATCAAATACTGAAGACGCATTAGGATGTGTTCCTCCACTACAGCAACGCTCCAAACAGTTACGCTGCTGTTGTCAGTGATCGGCTGGGGAGCACGTCATCTAAAGAACAATATGCATACTTTTACAGGTAACGAATGCATAGGACAAGGGTTGCCGTGTTTAAGGTTAATATTTAACCGCAGTATCTGCGATATATCGCGGTTACAGCGTTTAACCGCGCGGTTAAATATCGCGGTTAAAAGTTACGTATTCCACAGCCCTTTGCGACTGGTCCATAATTAGACAATACCGTAAACCAAAAAAATCCATTGCGGCTATATGCGCCATGGCCTCATTAAAATGGCGTTTTTTGAGAGAGCTGTATTTCGTTCATTTTACCATCGAATGCTCGTTGATCCATCCCATTTAACTGGTGTATTATCGCAGTAGAGACTATACCATATGCGCACTCTTCATATCGCAATCCTTAATAACGCGCAGCCAATTTATATACGGATATCGTAAGGGAGAGGGGTAGCTTTAGGCTGAAAACACCAAGCACAGACAAATTCTCAAGACGGTTGGTATGCCGCATCGTCCATACACACAATTAGGTGTACAGTAACACCATTCAGATGCAGCCATACTTTTATTTTCATCACACAATAAACGGTTTTGCTTGGCTATGAATAATGCAGCTTCAGTTGCTTTGTTCGGTCACATAGCCTAGATGTAACACCACAGAGACCAGCTCCAGAAACGCTGCAGAGTCTATGGAAGCCTTTTGGTGGCTACAGGGAAGAAAAGGAGGGCATTCTATCAATGTTCAGAGTTATACAACCCCTGATGGCACCCACTGGAAGTGCCATTCGGTGCTTGTGATATATAAGCACTTCTTTGACAGTGTAGTTATAAGTGTATAAGGAGAATTCTGTTTAAACTGGCATTAGTGTAGTACAGTTAATAGATTCTGAAGGGAAAGTGTAACAACAAGGGAGAATGGGTGGGAGGGAGGAGTGAGGGTGAGGGACGGGAGGAGAGGGAGAGGGAGAGGTAAGGAGAGGGGGATGAGGGGAGGGAGAGGGGGATGAGGGGAGGGAGAGGGGGAGGAGGGGTGAGGGAAGGGAAGAGAGGGGGAGGGAGAGGGGAGGAGAGGAGGGAGAGGGGGAGGAGGGGGGAGGGGGAGGAGGGAGGGGGGAGGGGGAGGAGGGAGGGGGGAGGGGGAGGAGGGAGGGGGGAGGGGGAGGAGGGAGGGGGGAGGGGGAGGAGGGAGGGGGGAGGGGGAGGAGGGAGGGGGGAGGGGGAGGAGGGAGGGGGGAGGGGGAGGAGGGAGGGGGGAGGGGTCAGGGGGGGAGAGGGGGGAGGGGGGGAGGAGGAGAGGAGAGAGGGAGGAGGGGAGAAGAGGGGGAGGAGAGGGGGAGGAGGGGAGGAGGGGAGGGAGGAGGGGAGGAGAGGGGGGGAGGAAGGGAGGAGAGGGGGGGAGGAGGGGAAAAGAGGAGGGGAGGAGGGGAGGAGAGGGGGGAGGAGGGGAGGAGAGGGGGGAGGAGGGGAGGAGAGGGGGGAGGAGGGGAGGAGAGGGGGGAGGAGGGGAGGAGACGGGGGGAGGAGAGGGGTAGAGGGGGGAGGAGGGAAGGAGAGGGGGAGGATGGTGAGGGGAGGGAGAGAGGAGAGGGGAGGGAGAGAGGAGAGGGGAGGGAGGAGGGGAGGGAGGAGGAGAGAAGAAGGAGGAGAAAGGGAAGGAGTGAGGGGAGGGAGGAGAGAGGAGAGGGAGGGAGGAGAGGGGAGGGAGGAGAGGGGAGGGAGGAGAGGGGAGGGAGGAGAGGGGAGGGAGGAGAGGGGAGGGAGGAGAGGGGAGGGAGGAGAGGGAAGGGAGGAGAGGGGAGGGAGGAGAGGGGAGGGAGGAGAGGGGAGGGAGGAGAGGGGAGGGAGGAGAGGGGAGGGAGGAGAGGGGAGGGAGGAGAGGGGAGGGAGGAGAGGGGAGGAAGGAGAGGGGAGGGAGGAGAGGGGAGGGAGGAGAGGGGAGGGAGAGGAGTGGGAGGGAGGAGGGGAGGGAGAAGAGAGGAGAGGAAGGGAGGGAGGGAGAGGGGAGGGAGGAGAAGGAGGGAGGAGAGGGAGAGAGGGGAGGGAGGAGAGGGAAGGAGGAGAGGGGAGGGAGGAGAGGGAAGGAGGAGAGAGGAGGGAGGAGAGGGGAGGAGAGGGGAGGGAGGAGAGGGGAGGGAGGAGAGGGGAGGGAGGAGAGGGGAGGGAGGAGAGGGAAGCGTGAGGGAAGGGAGAAGGGTGGGAGGAGAGGGAAGGAGAAGGGAGAGGAAGGAGAGGGAGGAGGGAGAGGGAGGGAGGAGAGGGAAGGGAGAGGAGAGGAGAGGGGAGTAGAAGAGAAGGTACTACTAATGGCTTCACATTTATACCCATTTTAAGTTAAAATTGTCCCCAGTTCATTTCCACTTAGAATGCTGAGAACAGGAACAGCTGGAGGTACCAATGGATCGGGGTCAGAATAGTAGTCACTTCCTTCCCATAACATATGGGTAGGCATACCTGAGAAGTGTAGGTAAAGGTACCGGGGGATGCAGTCTCAATGATGGAGACACTAAGAGGAGGGTTGTCTAACAAATGAGGCTGCTTGATGATGGCTAGGACATTGATCTTATCTATAACAATGGGCAAGGTGGACGGGTGCAGGCTTTGGTCTACTAGGTTTACAGGGGGTAGCGTCTATCCTGACTATCCATGCCCACACACACCGCTCTCTTATTGTTCAAGAGCACAGGCTATCCATTGCACCCCGGATTGTGGAAGCAATTCCACCGCCAAACAAAGCAACAAAATCGTGGATAGGCATTCTATCCCTTTTCAAACACGTCCATACGCACATGTACCATTACTCAAACCACAGTATAGTTCACACGCGTATACCATCGCGAAGAAAAAGTATGGCTACAGTTCCATACTACACGTTGTTAGTACCTTCTGTCTCCTTTTGTTCTGTACTTCCATCTGGGGAGCAGAATTTGTCTGCGTAGTCGTTGAAGTCGATGGGTTCGTCAAAAAATGGCCGCTTGTAGGAAGCAGTGGAGAGACAACTAGGCCATGTGGCATTGGCTACTAATAGAACAAAGGTACTTCATTCCATGTATGGCCTTTAAATGGCGACAAGTTCAAACATGTTAACACGTAGTGCAAAGTTTGTAAGGTTGTCGGTTGTCAAGGGTGGTTGCTAAGGCATTACGCCACTTTTTCAATATTTCTATAGGTATGCCTTTTGTCCACAAAATGTATGGCCGCATAGGGCTGTGAAGCCAATTTTCGAACCCTAACCAAGCTAGAGATCACGTACATGTACATGCAACGTGGCAGTTCTTTGCTGCAGTGTATTAACCTTGGGTGGTTTGCATCGCGCGAGTGGGTTTTGTATGGTATTGTGAATACCTACCTTAATAAAAGTTTTACCATGGACATTATCACATCCAAATGTCATTAAGCTAGTAACACACTTTTGTGCAAAAAATAAATAAAAATCCGAGAAGATATCTTCTGCTACAAGTTGATTTTTACTTATACTATTTGTATGTTTAAAAAAAGAGAGTCAACAGAATGATAATACAGTACAGAAATATATATATATATATATATATATATATATACGTATATAAAAGAAGACGAACAGACTTCAGAAAAGCTGATCCACTTATGTGGTGGAAAGAACGTGAAATACTTTATGGCTAAAAATTATTTAGCCATCAGAAAGTGCATTTACTGTTGCCAAATTAATTAATATATCAAATTAAAGAGGCATGGCCTTCGCGCCTAAGATATTTCTCCATCAGAACTCCAAGCTTCTAGGCTAACTGCATGCGTACAAGGTTAATTATCCGCTGCAGGTTTATGCGGAGCCTTCTTTCTGTACTCCTTATTCCGTGTGATCACCGCTTTCGTACTCCGTAAAATATCGCATACTTTAACTGCGGTTAAGGTTATAAGTAACCGCGGTTAACCCGCGATATGTAGTTAACCGCAGTATATCGCTGTAACCCTGCATATATTGCCCCATCACTACATAACATGTAACATAAAACATGTTATTTTGTGACTAACTTTTAATGAAAGTAAAGTGTGTCTGGTTTGTATCACAGTTCATAGTTAACTTTTTTTGGAGCTTTTAATGACGTCATGAATCCCCATGGTGCACACAATGCAAAAAATATGTGTTATACAATACTGTATACTATTTAGCGTGAATATACGCAACAATATAGCGCATAGAACCATGCACATAACCAAGTGCGTATAGTCAGCCACGTGCAGTTTGTAGTCTTCTAGCAAACCTTTGAATTTCATTAATGTTACAATGGTAAACCGCGCACTATCGTAATTTGGGTTTGACCTTCCGTGAAACCGGTCCTTCCCCCTACCTCCCCCCCCCCCCCCCCCCCCCATCCCCCTTTGCATCAGCTTGGTTATAATAATTTTCTTAGTACATGTAAGTGGTACAACGCCAAACACAAAATGTTCAAACACCATCGTCGAGGTCATAATAACATTCGGTGCCAATTGAAATGCATGGTTATACTTACCTCTAGTGTTGGATTTGTTGGTACCAATTTACTGTTGCCGACGTGTTTTGTCCAAGTTCTCGACCTAACCAAATGCGCGCAAAAGGAAAGAAAAAGAGAAAAAAAAACATCTTGCCCCGGTAGTAATTATGAGCATGCTTATCAGTTCGAATCGAAACACTGCTGAAAATAAAGTGAAGGAGTGTGCTTAAGCAAATAACGTTGGTAACTCACATCAGCAGCTTGTCATAGCTGGATACCAACAGTGATCTGAGTTACACCAATAAAGTGCATAATTTACATGAGTGACTTACCTTATTCTAGGCTTGGCATCCATCAGATTGATGACCTGCAGCATAAAAGATAGTAGTAGTTAAAGGGAGGAGTAGGGGTATTAGTAGATGCAGCTGGGGTATCAGTGTTGAGAACTCAAAGAAATAGGCACTCACTAATTTGCACCTATAAATTAAGACTGTCCAGCCCAGCTCAGGTCGATAATCTTCTGCGCATTTTTGAGCCCCTTTGTCTCCAATACAACCTCTTTTAGTGAGCAGCTGACACTCATTTGTGCATTTAGTGGGCTATAACACCAAACTGCACAGGGGCGGATCCAGAAATTTGGAAAGGGAAGGGGCACATGCAGTTAGAGGTACCCCTCTCGCCCAGCTAGGTATGGGGGAGCGCTGTAAGCTCCCCCATCGGGGCCTGGTGCGGAGCCCCAGAAGCTAACGCGTTTTGTGTTGTAAAAGCTCAAAACTACGCAAAAAAGCAGGCCTGTTAAATAGTTGTTTATAAGTGTGCAATGCGTGTATTTTTTCACAATATTAGTTGTTGCCAAAGTGCGCGAGTTTATAGCGTTCGTACTTTTAAAATGTAACTACTAAAGTTTGTGGGCCAAAAAAAAAACTTTTTTATGTGATGCGATGCGGCAATCTTTTTTATATACGCTTCTTTTCAATACGCACGTTTGCAAATACAATCGTAATCATACATATAATTGGCCCTTCCCGTGTACATGTACATGTATCCGCGCTGTAGCTACATGTATAAACGAGGCACACAGTGCCACCTCGATTATACGGTAAGTTGTCTAAACCAGTTTAGACAACGTACCGCTAAGTACACGGACAGTTTTCCTAACACCCAATGAATGTGCCTTATTTTCCGTATAATCGAGGTGATACTTTCGAGGTGGCACTGTACATGTATCAGTGCTGTAGCTAACCGCGGTACTGTTTCGTGGCACGCGGTAGGCAAAATACACTCATGAATATTTAATGAGTAGTCCGGAAAAGGGGGGGGGGGGGGGGGGGGGGGCCAGATGGATGATGTGCTGGTATTCGGCAGTAGTCAAGAGGAGCATGATGACCGACTCAAAGCAGTATTAAAGAGAATTGAGGAAGCAGGTATGACGTTAAACCCTGACAAATGTGCCTTTTCAAGACACCAAATCAAATTCCTTGGCCATATAGTGGACCAGAGAGGAATTCATGCAGATCCTGAGAAGACATCTGCCATCCTGAAACTGCCAACACCAAAGAATATTGCAGAGCTACGACGTTTGTTAGGCATGGTGAATCAATTTGGAAAGTTTTCACCCCACATTGCAGAGATTACTAAACCTCTAAGGGAGCTTCTGAGTTCAAGAAACTGCTGGTTATGGGGCTCTAAACATGACGAGGCATTCTTGAAGTTAAAGAAGGAGGTAACTAAACCATCAATTCTTGCTCACTACAACCCTCAGTGTGAAGTAAAAATTTCAGCAGATGCATCGTCTTTTGGTCTGGGTGCAGCTCTGTTGCAGAAAGAAAACAATGAGTGGAGACCAGTTGCATTTGCTTCGAGACGGATGACAGAGACAGAGCAACGCTATGCGCAAATAGAGAAAGAGGCGCTTGCTATCGTTTGGGCATGTGATAAGTTCTCATGTTTTGTGATCGGTAAGAGATTTGGAATTGAGACAGATCACAAACTGTTAGTGCCACTGCTGACATCTAAATGCCTTGATACTCTGCCCCCCCCCGAATTTTACGATTTCGGCTTCATTTAGGGAGATATGACTATAGTATTGAGCATGTGGCCGGAAAATCATTGTTTACAGCTGATACACTTTTGCGAGCTCCTTGCTCATATTCTGTGTCAGAAGGTGGAAGCAAGTTCACAGATCAGGAAGTAGAGTCATTTGCAGATGCGATTACTGATGCAATTCCAATAGTCCAATCAATGCTCATTAAGTTTCGTACTGCTCAAATCAATGACTCTGTATGTTCTCGAATAAGACAATACTGTCTTTCTGGATGGCCTTCAAAGCAATGTATTCCGGGTGAACTAAAACCTTACTGGTTTGTTCGGGATGAGCTGAGTGTATGTAATGACTTAATCCTGTATGGTAAACGTATTATAGTGCCAAGATCACTGCAGACATTCACTCTTCAAAAGATACATTCCGGTCACCTGGGAATACAACGTTGTCGTCTTAGAGCAGGAAATGCAGTATGGTGGCCAGGTTTGGCCAAGCAAATTTTGTCAACGGTGCAAAATTGTCACATTTGCAGTCAAAAGAATCCTTTGGTTGTTGAACCAATGATTTCTTTGGAACTACCAGCATACCCTTGGCAGAGAGTGAGTTCTGATCTGTTTGAAATGAAAGGCAATAAATATCTTTTGGTTGTTGATTCGTTTTCAAGATATCTGGAAGTAATACAGTTACCTTCCACTACCACATCTACCAAGGTCATTTCTGTGTTGAAGTCTGTGTTTGCTCGGCATGGTATACCAGAAGATTTTATAAGTGACAATGGACCCCAGTATTCCTCACAGGAAATGATAGAGTTTGCCTTGCAGTATGGATTTAGACATACAACTAGTAGTCCACATTATCCAAGAGGTCATGGACAGGCAGAACGAGCTGTGAAAACAGTGAAGTCCTTGCTACTGGATGCAGAGGATCCATTCCTAGCTCTGTTAAATTATCGAGCTACACCATTTCCATGGTGTGGACTAAGTCCAGCAGAGCTTCTGTTTGGTAGACAAATTCGCACCACTCTACCCCAAGCTGTAAGCCAGCTAACACCAGATTGGGCCCACTTGAAACAATTTCAAATAAAAGAGCAGCAGTTTAAATGTCGTCAGAAAGCAGATTATGCGGCGGCACAGAACTCGGTTATTATCTAATTTACAACACAACACAGAAGTTAGGGTAGCCACTGAGAAGAAATTACATGTTCTTTCAAAAGTGAATACCCCTAGATCCTATATTATTGAGACTCCAGATGGTCGTACACTGCGACGAAATCGTCATCACTTAATGGTAGTTCCACAGGGTGAAGAATTGTATGAACCGCAAGATGAACAAGATGGAAGGTTGGAACATAACGATAATGATGAGCAAGAAGAGGGAACTGCAAATGGACCAGACCCAGAAGAACCAGCTGAAAAAGATGCTGCTGGACCTGTACTTGAGAGAAGACATATTCAGACCAGAAGCCCAATTGCAACACGATCTAGAACTGGAACTGCTATTAGACCTCCAGACAGATTATAGTCAGGTAGACTTTGGAACAGAGTTGTAGTTAGTACGCATGCGCAGTGTGTATGATTCTAATTAATGTCTCAATGATACTACAAATAGTTAATGTTCGTTGGTAATACTGGCTAGCATTAGCCGCAGGTGTATTTGACCGATGGAGTTGATAGCTTGCAATTCGAGGATAAGACTCTTCAATTCCAACACTGTGAGCCAGTGCATGCAACTGCATCTGAATAAACAATTTCGTGAAACTTTCACTACCATGCACATCGAGCTTCCTTCAGTGCAACCGTAACCATTGATATATTTCAATGGTTAAGGCTGCACTTAAGGAAGTTAAGCTCGATGTGGTAGTGAAATGTTTCACGAAATTGTTTATTTAGATGCAGTTGCACTGGCTCACAGTGTTGGAATTGAAGAGTTTTATCCTCGAATTGCAAGCTATCAACTCCATCGGTCAAATACACCTGCGGCTAATGCTAGCCAGTATTACCAACGAACATTAACTATTCCAATGCTGGACCATTTAATTACTGAACTGGACAATCGTTTTGAAGAAGGAACAGCAGGCATTATTGTAGAATTAGTACAAATTCTGCCTTCTGAATTGGTCAGCTCCTCTGTTTAACTTAAGCCAAGTCATTTCAAAGATGTTTTAAGATGACCTTCCATCAGCTAAGGCATTACATACTGAGCTGGATTTATGGCGAATGAAATGGAAAAGTGAATCCATCAAAGCAAAAGAGCTAGATACGCCTACAAAGACTCTTATTTTTGTTGACAAGGATTACTTTCCAAACATTTACGTACTCCTTGTCATATCGGCTACTCTGCCAGTAACTAGTTGTGAGTGTGAGAGGTCAATCAGCATGCTAAAACTTCTGAAGACGTCACTTCGAAGCACGATGGGTAATGAAAGATTAAACGGTTTGGCATTGATGCTTATTCATAGAGATATAGAGCTGAATCCAGATGCGGTGGTTGAAGAGTTTTCTCGTCGTCAGGCTTTTATTCATTAATCCTTTTTCAGAATAGCTCATTGTCTGCTTAAATTAGGTTGCACTTGATGCTATCAAATAAAGTTGTTTTGGAACCGTATCATTATGAAAAGTGCTTTAATTTTCATGCTAAATAAATGGAAAACTAAAAAAGCGGCTGGGGCGGAGACCCCGCCATGGGAGGGGGCGCGCCCCCTCCCGTACCCTCCCCCTTCATGAATTTAATCTTAGACCACACCTTCCGGAATTCCTGGATCCGCCCCTGCTCATGCATTTGTTTGATTTCTACTAGAGGTAAAAATGGCGGGGAAATGGCACCTTGTTTCTATCCCATGAGGATTCCTTTATAGCTGTTATCAACGTGAATAGCTTCGTAATTACATAAAGGTGACAATAAAACTGACTGCACTGGTTGAAGAATGATATTCGAAAACTTTTGCCACAGGCGAACCGCCCCCAATTGGCGCGAATTAAGCGGGAAAATGTGCACATATTTCGTTCACCTATAGATCTGTAATGGATCGATCAAAATTTTACTAACAGAACATTTCAATAGACATACCAACCTAATTTGAAGCGATTAGTGTACTCCTATCAAAAGATTTGGCAGTTTGAATCCAATTAGGAGCCAGACCTCGGAGTGCATGATGGCAAGGAGTTAGTGCAAAATCCAAGTATATGTTTTACGATAGTCTAATGTGAAGCACTGAAGATAGCATGACTCGTTGCAAAGTTATTGCGAGTCATGCATAAAGCATTTATTTACAATTTAACTGGCATGTATGTCCGATATAAACGTATACATGTAGTTAATAAATCATTTTATTTCATTTTTCCTTCAGTCCATGTCAGTAAACCTTGTTTCCTTGCTTTTTTCACCACTATAGTCTTAGACTTTCATTCCTATACACCACCAACATTCTCGTAGAGAGGTTTTTACCACCTCTTGTTTATTAGTTTCTGAACTGTTAATGCTATTTAATTTTAACGTCTTTATTTCAGAACCGCTACCGTGGATGTAATTCGAGAATATCAATTCAAAAATAGAAATGGAGTTGTCTTTGAAAGACCGCCATACAGTGTCTTAGTTTCCCCAAAGAATAACCGTAAGTGCATGTATACGAGCATCATGTTCCATTGATCAGTTGCATTTCATCCCTTTAACTACACACAATCAGCTAACCAGCAGTTTTTTCTCGTTGGCATACACACCAAACCCTCAAACGCCTTTAATGAAATCCGAAATCTTTTTGTGGCCTTCGATGATATTAGCAACTACTATGGTCACTATCAGGGCATGATACTTGGAGACTTCAATGCAGGATGTAAATACGTAACCGATGCTCAATACAACCAACTCTTGAATGAAACCCCCGGCTTTACGTGGTTATTTGATCAAACAATAATGACCAATGTGAGACAGACCTGTCCTTACGACAAGTATGTATTCAAGCAATTAAACTGTTGTATAACTGGATAAGTAAGCTCATCATTTTGCAGAATAGTGGCTAACAACACCATAATTCCTCCAGTGGATAAAAGCACAGCCTCAGTATTCATATTTGAGAAGGACATAGATAAGGTATGTATAATCTAAGTGAGTCAGGCTTTAAAGTTTATTCCATTACAATTTATATAGGCCTTAAAAATCAGTGACCATTATCCTGTTGAAGTTGACATGAACTAAGTCACTCATGGATTTATCCACACGAGAACTCGTTACAAGTGTACATGTAATAATTATATAGATGCATCGTACTTTTGGAATGCTGTTTTTTTTTTTACTGCTATGAATTTGTAGTGCTTTTTCAATATTCGGGTTCACTTTTCCTGTTATAACATCCTTAATCAGGTAAAACAAAATTATAAATAAGGATTATGTCTTTTTACTGAATGAAAACCATGGCAACTGCAACCAATAATAAAAAACATGAATGAGTTAAAGAGGTTTTGCTCACCCAATATGGACATTATGGGTGTCCATTTGGTAATTTAGAGTTTAGCATTAGTTTCAAAAACAAGTATGACAGTGCGTGCTCTGGCACTTCTGCACAAACTAAATTGGTGCTTGAGTTTTGCCAAGCAATCTTTAATTAAATGAGTGTGGCTGACTGGTGTAATGACCACCACCCATTCCACTAGTATCTCTTGGGCTGCCTTACTTCAGAGCTGGGCGTTAAGCAGGGTGACCCCAATGTTGTTCTCTTTGGTCTTGAACATCCTGGTGTCAGCAATTTCAACTTGCAACACCTAAGTGAGTATTTTCAGTCAAAATCAGCTGTATAGGAGGCAGTGCATGCTGTTTCATGGTTGCACCAGGTGGATGGTTTGCCATCCATTGCAGGGTCCCTCATAGTGCAACCTACTTTTGGTGACCTTAGGCGGGAATTAGCTATGCCAAAAAAGTGTAAGGAACCTGTTACAGCAGAGATGTTACTGGCCATGGTAGAAGCAGCTGGGCCATCCCCTTCCCTTACAGAGGTCTGCTTACTGGCTACCTGCCTTGTAGCATTTGTGGGTTTCCTAAGATGTGAAGACTTATTGAAACTAAGATGTGCTGACATGGCCTTTAATACCGAGGGTATGGTAATAAACATGACATCCACTAAGAGTAAGACAGACCAATACAGGGAGGGTGCATCATTAGTGATTGCTCGTACTGGTACAGCCACATGTCCAGTCAGCATGATCCAAAGACATTTCTCCATGGGTCACCTATTGCATGACTCACAGGACTATCCGTTCAGGGGAATAATGCACACCAGTTTGGGGGAATGTTTGAAGAAGGGAGGTGGCCTTAGCTATTCCAGGCTGAGGGAATTGTTGTTGGAGAAGATCAGTAGCCTTGGTATGGACCCTAAGTTGTTTGGAATTCACAGTCTGTGGGTTGGTGGTGCCACAGCAGCTGCTAACACTGGGGTGCATGATAGACTATTCAAGCAGTGTGGGAGGTAGACATCACAGTCAGCAAAAGATGTGAATGCATGTAAAGGACTCTGTTGAGAGCCGCTTAGAAGTTTCTAAGAACTAGTAAGGTTTCTTTGGGCATCTAGTTGGCAGTTGTGCACAGGCGATGCTGCACCAAGAGTCAATATGCATGGGGTAAGGGTGGTGTACATGTACAAGGAAGGAGATACACATTTCTGTCAGTGGAATGTAGTGAATAAGACAGAAACTATGCTCAGCTCACTCTGTATAGATATGATTGGTTGTTGGGAGGGAGGGAGGGAGGGAGGGAGGGAGGGAGGGAGGGAGGGAGGGAGGGAGGGAGGGAGGGAGGGAGGGAGGGAGGGAGGGAGGGAGGGAGGGAGGGAGGGAGGGAGGGAGGGAGGGAGGGAGGGAGGGAGGGAGGGAGGGAGGGAGGGAGGGAGGGAGGGAGGGAGGGAGGGAGGGAGGGAGGGAGGGAGGGAGGGAGGGAGGGAGGGAGGGAGGGAGGGAGGGAGGGAGGGAGGGAGGGAGGGAGGGAGGGAGGGAGGGAGGGAGGGAGGGAGGGAGGGAGGGAGGGAGGGAGGGAGGGAGGGAGGGAGGGAGGGAGGGAGGGAGGGAGGGAGGGAGGGAGGGAGGGAGGGAGGGAGGGAGGGAGGGAGGGAGGGAGGGAGGGAGGGAGGGAGGGAGGGAGGGAGGGAGGGAGGGAGGGAGGGAGGGAGGGAGGAGGGAGGGAGGGAGGGAGGGAAGGAAGGAGGGCGGAGGATGGAGAGAGGGAGGAGAGAGAGGGAGGAGAGGGAGGGAGAGAGGGAGGGAGGGGAGGGAGGGAGGGAAGGGAAGAAGGTAGGGAGGAGAAAGGAGGGAGGGAGGAGGGGAGGGAAAGTGAGGAGAGAGAGCCTTTGACCATTGATATCATGTGTGTACAAATTTTTGTGACTGTGTCGAACGATTAAATTGTACACTCTTTATCTAGTGCTGTGTTTTATATCTCTGGAACACAGGATGCAGTGAACCAAAACATCACTTGATATGTTCAGTGTGGATGCTGTTTTCTACTAGCCAAGCTTTGAGACACTTGGCACAGATTATGGAATTGCAAATCAACTCCATAGGCTGGTGAGGGATATCAAAGCACAGTGGAGATGTTCCAAACTGACAAGTTGTTAGTGTCAGATACTGGAGGAGGCTTCATTGCAGGAGTATTGCATGAAAGTGAGAATGATGTCCTCCAGTATGTTGCACTGTTTTTGGCCTTCTTCATGTACCTGTTCTCAGATGCCTGTAAGCATAAATACATTTACATGTTACTTTTTCATACCATGCAGTTCTCATTACTGTGGTTGCTCCATTGCTTGTGTGCTAGGTATGCATGTGCATGGGTGGGCCTATATCTTTGTATGTGGCTTTGTGTGTGTGCATTTGTGTGTATCTATTTGTGTGTGTTTCCATGTGTGTATCTGTGTCTGTTAATGTATATGTTTATGTCTACGTGTATGTGTGTGTGTCTCTGGAATTGTGCATCTGGGTGTGTGTGTGTGTCTCTGGAATTGTGAGTTTCTATGAGTGTGTTTCCTGCGTATTGAGTGTCTGTCATAATTCATAAAACGATCTTATGCAGGGTGATCACCATGGCACGTAGCCCCTCTCTATTCTGTAGCCATTAGTGTGCAGCTGTGCATGGGGAAGTAGCTGAATAGTACCTGAGTAGGATTACGTATCAACCAATTAGGAAAGTTGCACGGGTGAATACAGCAGTATATATGTAAATATGCATGTACGCTGGTTATTGATCAGAATCTGATGTTATCTGCGTATAAGTACATCACTGCTTGCTCACGTTTGATCTGACCTTTGACCTTCCCTACCTTCTTTGTTACGTCCAGTCAAAATCGTAGGTCTACAGATTATATTAGCAACTTGAATGTATACACGCCGAACACACAAGTTCCGAGTTTTCACTCGCACGGTTGCACGCATGCGCACCAAAAGCACACGCTGCGCTAAACATTACGTAATCAACTATACAATACCATTTGTATATATATTTATATGTACCAATTACGTTATTTGACACAATTTATTTGCCTCTAAGCCATTAGCTACATGTAGTGCAGCGAATATGACATCATTCTGTCTTACTATTTGGGCTCTGAGCATGGTGCTTGGAGATCTTGCTGCTTCATTTATTCTCCCTAACGTACCAGGCCAGCAGTGGGTAAAGGTCGGCTATCTGAATATGACCGATCAAACGCAGCAGTGTCCCGACTCGTGGCTAACGTTTACATCACCTGCAGGAGCGTCGTGTGGAAAGAAAGATAGTCCACCTGTACATTGTGACTCGGTGAATATAACCACTTCCGGAGCTAGCTACCAAAAGGTTTGCGGAAGGTTCCTTGGCTATCGGGTGGGATCGCCTGACGCTTTCAATAGTTTCTCGGGATACGGATGGAATCTCGAAACATATTACGTCGATGGGGTTAGCATCACCTATGGGTCACCTGGAAACAGACACCACGTGTACACGTATGCCGCTGGGGTTGATGAATTCAATTCGTCCTTTTCCTGTCCATGCTCAGGAGGAACATCCCCACCTGATTTTGTAGGATCTGATTACTACTGCGAGTCGGGCGGTACCACAATTGCACAGGGGACCTTCTACTACGGTGACGTTCTGTGGGATGGACAACTTTGTCGTAATGATGAGGTCAGGTGCTGCGATCCACCAAACCTCCCGTGGTTCTGCAAGACTTTTCCAACTCCTGTCATAGAGGACATGGAAGTTCGAATATGTTTGGATGAAGGTCCTGACAATGAAAATGTGGCCCTCGAGTTATTTGAACTCTACATCCTGGGTGAGTGTAAACTACGCATCTCAGGGGCGGCGGAAAGTAATCATTTTTTGGAAGGGGGGGGGGGGGGGGGGGGGGGGGGGGGGGGCTGTGATGTAACGGTTATGCAATGTATATGCACGTGACTTTACGTTAGCAAGGAGCAGCGTGTATGCGTATTGTACCTGTGTGTATCCAGTATGGTTTAATGTTGTCTGCAACATGCATGGTGCTTGTCTGGCCAACCGAAACGACAGTACTTTATTACCTGTGCACAAATAGGGTCAGAGGCCTGTGATGAGCAATACTGCTGCAGTCTGTTGTGTGTTGCTGGGAGATATTTTGTTATACTGTCCATGGAACCTTCAACCTCCTCTTGTAGACTGACACAATCTTTATCTGGCTTTGTAACTGGTGCACGTGACAGTGCATCTGCAATATATAGTAGCTTCCCAGGCACATGACTTATAGTGTAATTAAACCGCATGAGTCGCAGCCGGAAGCGAAGTACACAAGGTGGAAGGCTATCCAGTTGCTTTGAACTCAGCAAGTGAACTAAAGGTTTGTGGTCTGTTTCAATACTAAACTCCTTCCCAATAAGGTAATCCTTAAACCTTTCACAGGCCCACGTTGTTGCCAGGGCTTCTTTTTCAATTTGAGCATATCTGAGCTCAGTGTCCGACATTGAACGAGAAGCGAAGACTACACTGTAAAAACAGCAGTGTAAATGTCAATCCAAAACAAATTCAATCCATTGGATTGAAATACAGTTGGATTAGGAAACTATGCAATTTTTCTGCTCCGTAACATTGGATTGATCCTCAAACCTTGGATTTTGGATGGATTGGGCCGGCATTATTCCTTTAGTGCCACATATTTAAGGTTGCTCTACATATATATATATCCATTCTATAGCATACTCGTTGGGTGCATAGTCATGGGCAAATGGATATAAAGGTTGTCTAGTCAAGTTCTTTTTTAGAAGGACAGCCTAACTTCCATATCATCCCTTAGTAGTCACTCTCCTCCAATTACATCAGAATACACCTCAAATGACAAGGACAACCTAACTTCCATATCACCCCGTGTCATTTAATAGGTGTTCTCAGGAACTTGAAGAAGGAGGCTGACTACTTTTCAGGACCTGGGACTAAGAGAATCACATTTTCCTCTGTCAAAACACTATGAATTATTAATGAGGTGGGCCATAGTATGGGACAGGGGGTGATATGAAAGTTAGGTTTTCCTTCAAAGAAGGAATTTGTCCAGATAACTGAACATCTCATTAATAAATCATAGTGTGTAAAGGGGGGAAATGGGATTTAAAAAGTTCCAACCCCTGAACAGTTCCCTTTTACTACTACCTCAGAACACCTGCAAATGACAAGGGGTGATATGGAAGTTAGGTTCTTGACCATACAACCTCTACATCCCATCAACCGGTTACCTCCAAGAGCCGCATATCTGAGACAACAATATGTTTACTGTTATACCAAAGGATTATTCCAGACCCTTTGAAATATTATACTGATTTGAAGTTATTCATCTTTGTGGCAGTAGATTATATTGTTCACACCACCTCCCTACTACATAGCATTCCTCTGCTGCCTCATTTTATTGATTTTGGACAATATTAAACAAAAATATTAATCTGTTAATAATCCATAGAGTGTGACGGGGGGGGGGGGGGGGGGGAAGGGGATTTTAAAACTGAGCCCTAAGCCCAGCAAAGTAGTCATTCCCCTTCTCCATGTACCCAGAACATTCCCCAAATGACAAGGGGTGATATGAAAGTTAGGTTCTCCTTCAAAGAAGGAACTTAACCAGACAACCGTTACATTTCATTAACCGGTTACCCCCAAGAGATGCATATTTGTGTCAACAATGTGTTTACAGTTCCCTTTGAAATATTATACTAATTTGAAGTTACTCATCTTCAAGGCTTCAGATTATATTGTTCATACTACTTCCCTACTACCTAACATTCCTCTGCAGCCTAGTAAACAAAAATATTCAGGCATTGATTGGTGAATAATTCATAGTGTGTGACAGTGTGTGATTTAAAAAGTCCTAAGCCCAGAAAAGTAGTCAGTCCCCTTCTCCAAGTACCTCAAAACACCCTCAAATGACAAGGGGTGATATGTAAATTAGGTTCTCCTTCAAACAAGGAACTTGACCAGACAACGTCTACACCTCATTAATAATTAGGTGGGAAATTGGAATTTAAAAGTCCCAAGCTCTAGCTTTCTTTTTTGCATCAGATATGTATGAGAATGCAAAGATTGTACAAGAAATCCATTATTGGATTACCAGCTGTAAGGGAATGGTCAATCCAAATTTTGGATTGACGTTTACCCTACCTTTTTTTACAGTGTACCAGTCTCCAAATGTTCTCAGCCATCTGTAGCATCACTGCACCTAAGCCATGTGAGGAAGCATCTGCTGAAACCTTAGTTTCAGCTGCTGGATCATAGTAGGCCAATGTACTGGGTTTGGTTAATTCCTCTTTCACCAATGTAAAAGCTTCCTGCTGTTTAGGCTCCCAACACCATGTCTGTTTGGTGCTGAGCAGTGCCCTTAATGGCTGACTGAGTTGTGCTAACTTAGGGGAGAACTTCCCCATCTGGGTCACCATCTCCATATAAACCGTCTCAAGTCCGACAAGTTACGAGGTGGTGGGAATTCTTTGATGGCCGTTGATTTTCCTGGGTCAGGAGATATGGCCGTACTGGGACACTGATTAAACCTCCCTCTCGTTACGGAAGGGAAGATGTGATGTAACGGTTATATAATGTATATGCACGTGACTTTACGTTAGCAAGAAGCAGCGTGTATGCGTATTGTACCTGTGTGTATCCGATTACATCCGTTTGATAAGACACGTATATACCGCAGGGGCTAAAATATAATTGTATTTATGCATATGAATTTCATATCACTGCATCGAGAAAATATATTGCGATGTAGCAGTCAATGTAGTGATGCTAAATTACTTAAATTTAAATTCAAAGTTGATTGGATGTCTCCTCATTGAAACCAATCTCATTGGAGAAAAAAAAATCAACGCGGTAACAAATTAAGTCCTAAAACGTAAATTTAATCAGGCGGAGAAAAAAGGACAGGGACCGCGATATTGCCGCTTAATTTGACCGCTACATCGTTCCTCGATGCATGCTGTCGCGGAATTTAGTCTGCAGCGCATGGTTTTATTTCGAGCTGGATTGAGACCATGCTTCACACACATGGAAAATCCAAGCACCTGTACATTAAACAGTTCTTTTTATTTTATTTTACAAAGTTATATAATAATATGAATGCATAGTACATGCAATAAATGCAGAACCACAACCGGTTCTCGCCGATCGCCAGTGCCACGCACTTAATTATGGTTTTACAAGCTCAGCGTATATGATTGAATGGGGGAAGAAGACTAGCTTACGCCTAAGTTCTGCCATGGTGTGGGCTAATTTATATATTATTTTTTTGGTGTATACTTGTACTTGAACTAACTGTGTTTTACATGTAGGATACTGATGACATCACGGTTGCTAGGTCGACATCATATGATGGTGTGGTTTATGAATTAATTCAAGTAGATCTCTGATCGCTTAGCTTGATAATATAGGCATGTAAGAATTGGTTGACGAAGCATGCAATGTACAGAAATGGAGATTGAAAGTAAAATATAGTGTTATGCTTAGTGAAGTACACTATAGTGTCAGAATTACCAACTATATGCAACTGTAGGTTCAAGTGATTTAGTTTTTATTTCAGCAAATTATACACTTAATCCGACATCCTATATAGCTAACGGTCCTTTCTCACTACACTTTTCACAACCAAAATTGTACCGGTTGGTTGCGATATAATTGTACCCGGCAGTACAATTTTCGCCCGGTACAATTTTTGCGTGACAGAATACAAAAAACTGTCATGTTATCTTGCACCGTATATTGTTTTACATAATGCGCAATTGACTTATAACTTAAGTAATATGACAGCATAATTGAAATTGCCATATAATACAGTCCTATAAAAATCCGCTAGCTTTTTTTTACTGATAGGACCTACGAAACAGACAACAACTTTACCGAAAGTGGGTGTGGGAGGGTAGATTGTCCCCCCGTGCGGAATGTCCCCCCAGACATTTTGCACTAGTGCACAATATCCCCCCGGACAATCTACGCTAGGGCAAACTGTCCCCCTCCAAGGTAAAATGTCCCCCATCATAACATCTATGACAAGGCTGGGAAACCGTTTATACAATGCTAATATGGATTTGCAGTGTACAAAATGGTGGTACTTTGGACACACAAAGGAATGGAAGCAGTTCGTACAAAATCGAGTAGTGGAGATAAGGAAACTACTGCCTGTTGAATGTTGGAATCATTGTCCTGGAGCTGAGAATCCTGCAGATTTGCCATCACGTGGAGCGGATGTGAGTGAGTTGGTTTCCAGTTCCGTGTGGATGAATGGACCTAATTGGTTGTGTGAGGCTGACAATATTAGAAGACACGACACTGTGGAAGAACCAATACCAGAGGAGTGCTTAAGGCAATGATCCTATTGATATTTCAATCTCTCAATGAGATTACCGCCATGATATGCATGAATTATATTAACAAATGCTCATCACTCGTTAAGGAATTTTAATACTAAATGTACAATTTTGGTTGCGATATAATTGTACCCGGCAGTACAATTTTCGCCCGGTACAATTTTTGCGTGACAGAATACAAAAAACTGTCATGTTATCTTGCACCGTATATTGTTTTGCATAATGCACAATTGACTTATAACTTAAGTACATATAATTGAAATTGTCATATAGTACAGTCCTATAAAAATCCGCGAGCTTTTTTGTACATGTATACTGATAGGACCTACGAAACAGACAACAACTTTGCCGAAAGCCGGTGTGGAAGGGTAGATTGTCCCCCCGTGCGAAATGTCCCCCCGGACATTCTGCACTAGTGCACAATACCCCCCCCCCCCCTCCCCCCCCCCCCCCCCCCCCCCCCCCCCGGACAATCTACGCTAGGGCAAACTGTCCCCCTCCTGGGTAAAATGTCCCCCATCGTAACATTTTATTTCATCGGCTATGACAAGGCTGGGAAACCGTTTATACAATGCTAGTATGGATTTGCAGTGTACAAAATGGTGGTACTTTAGTCAATTGAAGCAGTTTGTACAAAATCGAGTAGTGGAGATAAGGAAACTACTGCCTGTTGAATGTTGGAATCATTGTCCTGGAGCTGAGAATCCAGCCATCACGGGGAGCGGATGTGAGTGAGTTTCGTGTGGATAAATGGACCTAAATGGTTGTGTGAGGCTGACAATATTAGAAGACACGACACTGTGGAAGAACCAATACCAGAGGAGTGCTTATGGCAATGATCCTATTGATATTTCAATCTCTCAATATATGAGATTACCGCCATCATGCATGAATTTTTGATGTTAACAAATGCTCACTACTCGTTAAGGAATTTAAATACTAAATGTTCATGTATTTGTGGTTTCAATTAGCATTCCAAGAACGACATGCGGGCTTGATGCAGCTTTGACAACGGATAGTAGCTACTGAGTACTGGTGTCAACGCGCTCCCGTGTACTGCCTTTGTGCGATACTGCATTTGAATTTGTACCTGCAAGTCCATATTAGGATTGTATGCCTTGTCATTGGTGAAATAAAATGTTATGATGGGGGACATTTTACCCTGGATGGGGACATTTTGCCCTAATGTAGATTGTCCGGGGGGACATTGTACACTAGTGCAGAATGTCCGGGGGGACATTGCACACTTTAGGGAGGACATTGTACACTACGACACCGGTAATGCCGCGAGTGCTATATTGACAAATAGAATGACATGTGGCATATCCATCGTGGCACGGCACATCAAGTATTATAAATCCACTGGGTTCAAGGATTGTAATAGTTAATAACCCTTTGTTAGAGCTACTAGCTGGTTCAAGTAGACAACGATAAAAGAATTGCTGCACATTGCACGCTGCATGGTAGAGAGATATCAGATATATTGTGTGCAAGCATGATTTCTGAATGTTTGCATGGTCCATACTCTAGCCCGCAGAATTATTTATCAACTAACTGACTTTTCAATCCATGCACCTATGCGTGGGCGTACCGCAGTAGCACCCTCACTCCACACTCTCGCATAGAAGCTTTGGTACGCTAGCGCTGTAGTTGTTTTACTATTTAGTTATACGAAAATTAAAATCAGTAACATTTGCACGTGAGAAAAAAATTCGTCAGCAGACGTCATGAATTTATTTTATAACATCTTGCGTCATCTTTTAAATCAAATTATGCGCGATTGAAATTAATTTATTTGACTTCATTTAAGTAACATGGTGCTTATTGTTTATTTCATGAAAAGTGCATATTAGTAATCAAATTGATTTTTAGATATTAAACATGTTTGAAGCAAGGTTCCTTGGGAGGCTCCGAGTTGGTGGAGGGGGCTTTGTGGTTGCTCTAGTGTATTAAACGTTCTTGTATTCATGCATAACTATTTTTGACATCATGCATTGAAAATTATTATTATTTTAAAAAATAAAACTCACACACATAATTAATTTTTATATTACATCACTAAATTAAGTAGGGACCACATTCATAGCTAGTATGGCCCTTGCTATGGCTCCCATGCACCATGCCGGGTGATATTTGGCTTCCCAATCTTGTCACTGATACCAATAGCAGTATGTTTCTACTGCTAGAGGCACACACACCCAGCCTAGTTCAGCACATTTTGGGTCATTGGCTGTGTGCTTTCTCCTTTCTGATTGTGGCTTTAGCAGCAGCACCCACCCTCGTACTTGCGTCAGGGGGTAAGAGGCTGCTGCATGGGGTACAGATGTGGAGAGAAGACGTGCTTTGTCTGCATCAGTTGCAGCTGCAATTGTAAGCCCAAAGGAGTGGTCATCCAACCTCTGAGACATAATTATATTCGGGATCAGGGAAGCCAAAATATAGACTCCACAGAGATGCCGTCTGGAGGTGAAACCAAACCACTGTACATGACAATTGACCGCGTAAGATGAGGGTTGGTAGCACTCCCCAGGGCAGAACAGCTCAGTGCGTGATGTGACATATGCTGCACATGCGTGAGTTATTATTCAACTGCAGATATAAATGAGAAAGTTAGTGGATGTACAAATGAAGGAAACAAGTGATAGGAGATATGATATAATATATACATGTATAAGTTATTTCAATGTTATTATTGAATTGATACAGTACAAACATGACACAGACACATGATATGCACAAAACAAGTTGCTAGCCTACTGAAGCTCAGGAGGAGGTATGGACCTGGACAGGATCGCGGTGGCATTGGCCCTGACAAGATTCATGCTCAACCTCCCGTATAGCTCATGGATGACCACTGCGACTTTGACTTTCCCAATGATGTAGCCAAATGGGACCCAAGTTTAGAAAAGAAATCCCTAGCCATCAAACCCCATGCCCCATAAGACTCCGCAACAACCGGGACACATACCCAACCCAAATCAGCACACTTGCCCGTGTTGGCTTTAAGCTTTCTCTCCTCGGTAGCCTTAGCTGCTGCGCCAGCCGTCACTCCCGCTTCCAGAAGGGTATAAGTGGGTTAAGCGGAGAAATAATGGATAGGTCCAGAGCCACAAGCTTGCCCATGCACCAGTGAGGGATGAGGATGTCTGCTGGGCGTGTGTTGCTGTGGTCGGGAGTAAGGTTAAGGCTAACTTCTAAGACTAAATGGACACTAAGATGGGCACGCGGCGACAGGACTCGGCCACAATGTTCCGAAGCCTGTTATGGCGATAGACAACATCCCCACCACGCTTAATGCATGTTGTGGCATGATGGCCAAGAGGATCGAGACTTTTTTCAGGACACAGTGCACATTGGGCATCACCAGAAGTGTCTAAACCTAGCCACCACTTGACAGCAACTTGAAATTGTGATGGTTCAAGGTGGAGCCCCTGGCGCTCACATGGTGGCATTGATAACCAGGAGGCTGCATGAGGTGACGAGACGGACAGCAAACGAGCCTTGTTTGCAACTGTAGAAGCTTCCATGAGAGAACTGAGAAGTTGGTTATCGAGCTTCTCTGATAACTTGCCCTATAGCATATATTATTACATCTAGCAACATAAATATAGTACCATGGTACAAACTGCTTATTATTCGGCATAACATTACCTATATTCTCTTGTAATGTTCTATAAAAATTTGAGTAGTTGCGTGCAATCAAGCTAGCTGCACTGTTGATGCTGTGCTTTGTTCAGCAGAAAAGGAAAGGAAACGGAAGTACTTAGCAACTGTTGAAGAAAGACGTGCTTCATTTACAATACGTGAAACATTGCCATGGAAACGCTTTTAATATAGCTAACTACGTACTACGTATATCGGTTACATGTTTATATATCTGATACCTGAAGATGTATTTTCAGGAAATTCTACGGCTGTTAGTACAATTGGCGCTCTTAAAACCTTTGTTATTCTCACCCATAAAGACGACGACGACTATGGAGAAAAAACGGTCTGAAAACGAGAGCTATACGAGCTTTTTTTGTTCTCTTATAAAGCAAACGGTCTGCGACTTCAATAAAACATGAAAACGATCGTCTTTCCATTTTGGTTCGATAGCAAAAAAGAGATCAAGATACACTATCAGTTTCTCGGTTCGCGAGTTATACGCGGGTCGCGTTTTTAAAAAATGATTTATGATACGCGGCACAAATCCTATATGGAACCTACTACCGTAGGTCCCGATTGCTTATTTATTGGCCAGGCATCATTAGGATGGGTAGGCAGGGTGTATATATGCGTATAATAATGTTTATGGTAATTCTTGCACTTGATTATATACATATTCTTTCTTTTCTACTGTGTATGTTAATAATCACACGTTAACGTTATACACTGCAGCTCGTAAGTTGCTCTATTATGTATGAGTACATTTTTGTGTATGATTTAATATTGATGTTATTCATTTGCCTCCATGCATGTTGTTATTTACTGTAAGTTTATGAATATTACATAATAAATGGTATAAGGTTCTTCATGCCAGCATGTCACTAACCGAAATTTGTGTAGGGAAGGAAATGCAAATATGCATAAATGAAGCTCACATGAGACAAATAGCAGAAATAACCTTTTTATGACGCAGATATTATTACCACTGCAATGCAATTTATACTACTATTGATTAAGCAATATGTTTTGGCTAACTTGTAGGTTCTTAGTTACATTAAGATTCTTAACTATCACATATTAACTGATCTGATATGTAAGCCGCATTCTCCCCTCCCCCCCCCCCCCCCCCCCCCCCCTCCAAGAGAGTATAAATGTACATGTATTTGACTTGTGAAATTAGGAATTCGGGATGTTATTGGATTTGGACCACATTCCGTCATGTTTTTTTCAGCCCCTCCCATCATATGGTCTCCTCAACCCACTGTCTATGGTGTCCAAGGTGACAGTGTGCAGTTGAACTGTACCTTTGGTGGCCTACCTTTCCCCAACATCACCTGGACCTCTCCAAATGGAAGTTTTCTCGTCTCCCAGTCTCATTTCATGGTCCAGTCTACCAATACCTCTACATTGCTTACCATATTAGTCTTAGGCTTGGGGGACAGTGGTACATATACCTGTAATGCCAGCAACTTTATTGGAGTGTCCTCAGCCTCAATCCAGCTCATTGTTCAGGGTAAGTTGGTGAACAATGTATAGTGTATTTTTCTAAATAATAGTAATTGTGTACTAAATTAACACTTGTTTTTAATAATCATTGCTTTTGTGTGATATTATATAATATCAACAAAAAATAAATAAATAAATAAAGTTTGTGATAATATATATAATAATATATACAATACACCACAAACAATATTAAATACAGCATCAAGATTAATAAATGCACTACTAGTCTGGGACAAAACATCTGGAGAGGATGGCTACAGCATTGGCTCTAACTAAGCTGAGGTTCGGCCTGCCATATAGGTCAGCTAGGATCACAGCCTTAGCCCTGTTGGAGCAGGTCACATAGCTAGAGGCCAGAAGTGCCAAAGACTCCATTGCTTCTGTCCCCCAAGCACCATATAAATGTTTAGTATTATTGTCCAATACATACACACTGGTACAATCCTATAGTTAATTCAAAATACATCTGGTGAGGATGGCAGTGGCATTGGCCCTCACTAGATGAAGGTTGAGTCTGCCATTGATGTCTGCAAGTACAGTTGACTTGGGCCTGCATGTAAGAGTGGCAAGCCATGGTGAGAAAGCTTTAACAGCTTCATTTACCCATGCACCATAAGTCTCTGCCACCAGGGGAACACACAACCAGCCGAGTTCTTCACATTTTTGCATCATTGGCCCTGTGCTTTCTAGGGCAGCTGATCCTGCAGACACTCCCACTTCCATTTGTTTAGTTTATTTATTATTATTATTATTTTTCAATTTAAAATTTTAGTTTTTAATGTTCACACCAAAACTGTAAACTAAAATTCATGGACTATGGCAGGCAATACAGCGTGGGCCAGCAATGCCTGAGCAAACAATTTGCACTCATCAATTTAGTTCCCAGCACTTCCAATAATCTTTTAAGAAATTGTCACATACAAATAACTTAAACACCACATTGTATATGCATTGTTACCCTGAACCTCAAGATCTCAATGTTGCCTCTGTATATTATACGCAGTTTGCATTCTTCATTTAGAAGTTACCAGACCTGGAACTAATTCCTTGACGACGTCATCAATAGGTATGTCACATGAAATGGGTTCAGTTGGGAAGTTGAATGAACGAGTTGCACTCATCAATGTAGTTCCCAGCACTTCCAATAATCTTATAAGAATTTTTTATGCACAAATAAATGCAACACCACATTCTATATGCATAGTTACCCTGAAACTCAAGGCCTCTCTTATATGCATTTTGCAATTTTGATTTAGATTCCTTGACTACATCATCAATAGGTATTTCACATGAAATGGGTTTGGAGATATGAATAAAAGATTTGCACTCCTTTGTAACACTTTTGATAATCTCGTAAAACAAATAATCACATTCAGGTAAAGCAACAGCACATTGTATTTGGATTATTATGCTTAAAAGCCCAATATCTCAATGCTATGACTAGGTTTAACAAGTATATCAAACATTCTCCATGAGAAAGTTGGTGGTATATAGGATTTGAAGGCAATAGTGGTGTAAAAAGCAGGGAAACAGGGTTTGAATGATAAGGAAAAACAAAATACTCTTATATTTAGCACATGCATGCACAGTGTAATGTTCCGGCCACAATGTGTGCTGGCAAAATATAGGACTATTTCGTTTTTCTTTATCATTCAAGCCTTGTTTCCTTGCTTTTTACACCACTATTGCCTTCAAATCCTATAAACCATCAACTTTCTCATAGAGAATATTTTTATATATTTGTTTCATCGCTTTTTATTTATAACCAGATGCATATGCTTTCAAAATATATTTAACTGAATTTCGTATCTCATGTTGCAACAGACATTTGATCTGTGTCAACTCAACTTCACCTCACTCCATGCACCAGATGATACATTCAGCATATTAAAAATGTTGTATTGCACCCTTTTTGCTGAACACGCTGCTGAAGGGTTTTTTAATATTATCTCCTTTTGGAAGCCCGATTGGTCTCTTGACATTTTTGCTTCTTAGAAGTTTGCATCTCGTCGGAATTCTGTTCATCATGCCGCTTCTTAGCAGCTCGGCTCTCATCTCGATTTTGGGGGTATTTCTCTAGCCGTTTGGCACACCTCTCAGTTTCGTTCACGTGAAGGCATTTTGACAACAAAAAAACTTTACTAAAGAACGAACTGGTAATTATACGTATGCTTGTATGTGGCAACTATATATAACGTAATTATTACGTATAGCAGTTTTGTGCCAAATCTATATATCCAAAATCAAGGGGCAGTCGGCAGGGAAATTCTAAAGCTATTGGTGTAGTCGGCGCTCTTTAAAACCGTTCCTATCCGGAGTTATACTCACCCAGAAAATCGAGAGGAGGAGAAAAATCCGCCTGGGTACGAGGAAAAAAAGCAGCTTCTTTTGTTCTTTTAAACGAAATAACCTGGCGACTTGAATAAAAACGTCGTCTTTGCCTTCTGGTTTGACAGCTAAACTATCCGATTCTCGGGGCACGAGTTATACGCGGGTCTCGTTTTTAATGACATTCATAATCGGGATCAAATCCTATATGAGAGTTAACGTAACTCTCGATACCGATTAATACTAGGTTATTCTTAGCCAGAAAGTTAAGTATAACGCTGTGCATATAAACAGTCATGCACGGTTAAATGTTTCACGCACTATATGTACATTGTGATTTTGTGACCTCTGCCTACCCACACAACAGTGGGGATAGCAACAGGCGTCCTCATCTTTGCCTTGGCAGTCTTCATACTGATGACCTCAACTCTTTTTGCTGTTCATCATAAAATCAGAAAAAATATACTAAGGTACAGTATTGTGCACTGTAAATATCACACGTATTATGGAAGTAAAATGTGCGCAGCTGGTACACTACCAGGAATGGAAGTACAATCATATAATTATATTAATTTTAGGAGATATGTCAGGTTAGATGCTGCCACAAACACAAGCCCTGAACACTCCTCAAGCCTAGGTATGTGGACATATTCTTTGCATGACCTGTGGTTTAAATAATTCTATTAAACAACTGAAGAGCTTGTAGAAACAAAAGAACTCACTAAAGAATATTATAGAAACCAGTTTGTGGATGATTTGGCTATTAAGCAGCTCCATCTGTACGAGAAACCATATGCTTCAGATACAATATGTAGTAAGTTATTATTATCTCTGTATTGATATTTAGTGTTGTGCATCATGCTGCGCTATGAGTCTACCAATAGATTTAAATAATGCAGTTTTCATAGTGTTATTTATTACTATACATAGCAACACTATATGACAGTACAGGGGAGAAGTGTACAAAATTGTATGACAGAATACATGTTGCTACATATTTGCTCCTAAAATTTTGCTGCAAAGCCAATCTTTACTTACAGTAATAATAAACGGCTATGCTTAATTTCAAATAATGGTGAACAGCAAGCCATGTAGTATAGGATGTTTCCATGACTATAGTATTTCTGACACATGTGCACTGTTGTACTGTTGGGTCTAAATACAAATTGTGCACTTGGTGTTTCATTAATTTGTATCCTTTCTTATTGTTACTATTTATAGGTATTGAAGATTCAGAAGGCCCACCACTTACAGCAGATATTGAAAACTGAGTTCATCAAGTTCATCTTGGAAGATAGAGAAGAAAATTTAAAATAATCCCACCACCCCCCATGCTACACGTATTATACAAGCTTTTGCAACATGTATTGTATGTTCACCTATTTACTATACTACATTCGTTTCAAGTTTCATCTTCTTTGTTAGTTAGTTTCAAATGACTCTTTTCTGTCACCTGAAACAAGCGAAGAAATATATATTGAAATCGTTCCTGGATTTGGAGGATACCTTATGTGGAAAATTCCTGGAACTATACTTGGATTATGGCCAAGTTTCATGCCATAAAGGTAATTAATTAACATAATACATAAATTTTAGAGGTCTATAAATAATCTATGGCAGCACTACTTGTGATATTCCTTTGTAAGTCAGCTGAACCTCTTTCAGGTGCTGTCAACCTATATAAGCTTTAGCTGTTCTGATTAGGATGTATAGAGCCTGAATGAACTGGATTGTGTGTGTTTTGTGTTTTAAAAAAGTTAGTTATGTGTTGACAGACACATTTGTAATTTGTAATTGATGTTAAATGACATATTCCAAGAGCATTTGTGTAAAGATAAAATTGCAATGCACACACATCGACGTATAATGCACATGATTGAGTATTGATTGGATTAAATTTCAATTTCTACATATCAATCGGTGTAGCTTCAGCTAGCAGTGATATTTTATCTAAATAAAAATAATGCTAGCATCTTGGGGTATCAGTGTTGAGAACTCAAGGAAATAGGCACTCACTAATTTGCACCTATAAATTAAGACTGTCCAGCCCAGCTCAGGTCGATAATCTTCTGCGCATTTTTGAGCCCCTTTGTCTCCAATACAACCTCTTTTAGTGAGCAGCTGACACTCATTTGTGCATTTAGTGGGCTATCATTCAGGTCTACTGGTATAACACCAAACTGCACAGAGGCGGATCCAGAAATTTGGAAAGGGAAGGGGCACATACAGTTAGAGGCGCCGGTGCGGGAGGGGGGCACCCCTCCCGCCCAGCTAGGGGTTATGGGGGAGCGCTGTAAGCTCCCCCATCGGGGCCTGGTGCGGAGCCCCAGAAGCTAACGCATTTTGTGTTGTAAAAGCTCCGAAAAACTACGCAAAATAGCAGGCCTGTTAAATATTAGCTATATTGTTTATACGTGTGCAATGCATGTATTTTTTTCACAATATTAGTTGTTGCCAAAGTACAAGTTTATAGCGTTCGTACTTTTAAAATGTAACTACTAAAGTTTGTGGGCCAAAAAAAAATATCTTTTATATGCGATGCGATGCGGCAATCTTTTTTAAATACGCTTCTTTTCAATATGCACGTTTGCAAATATAATCGTAATAATACTTATAATTGGCCCTTCCCGTGTACATGTACATGTATCCGCACTGTAGCTACATGTATAAACGAGGCACACAGTGCCACCTCGATTATACGGTAAGTTGTCTAAACCAGTTTAGACAACGTACCGCTAAGTACACGGACAGTTTTCCTAACACCCAATGAATGTGCCGTATAATCGAGGTGATACTTTCGAGGTGGCACTGTACATGTATCAGTGCTGTAGCTAACCGCGGTACTGTTTCGTGGCACGCGGTAGGCAAAATACACTCATGAATATTTAATGAGTCGTCCGGAAAAGGGGGGGGGGGGGGGGGGGGGGGGGCACGTGCCCCTGGTGCATGCCCCCCGCCCCTGCAGTGCATTGTGTGGTTGCATTTCTTTTGTAGTAGACGCATGCTGTTATGATGCTAGTGTCCTATCTCGATCGTCCGCCATTATACACACCTGTCATTCAGGTCTACTGGTATAAAACCAAACTGCATTGTGTAGTTGCATGAGGCATAATAGACGAAAGGCTTCGTGCACCGTTCATGCATTTAGTTGGGCGTAGCCCGACCTTCGCGTATTGGCCAACTAACTGAGACTTTAATATGTATTTTTATTAGACCGTTTTCTTTTGCTAGCAGAAATGAACAATTGCATCTTTTATTGTTGCACACAAGTATTTAATTTGCCAAGGTACATGTACATGCAGGATCCGCTACTGTAAATAGTAGTGATATCAATTAATCTAATCTTTTCTGCACGCAATAAGTAATAATGTATAAATAACAATATATACAATGCTCTACACAATATATGTATGCTGGCGATGAGATGGGGTAGCGCACTCTACTCCTATACCTATATAGTCCAGGCCTTATGGAATACTTCAAAATCGACATATCAATTTAAGCACACTTTCTTTGCAGAGGCCTGGCACACATGCACACATGGAATCGAGCAATAAGCAGTGTTCCAAAGAATGTATGAATTTTAAAAATAAATAGCTAATTAAATTTTACCCTAACATCAATAACACCACTATTTATTATTAAAAGTGAACCTAGTTAACGGCCTTGCAACAATTCCATAGTAGTACATGTGTACATGTATTTCATTGCACGCAGGGGCTTTTCAGTACAAAAAAAGGTTGTGTAGTAACCGTATATTACAACAGGTGATAGATTACTGTATGTAAAAAAAACATTCACTTATCAGTTCCGTGATTTTTCACGGGGTAAGGTTTGTCATATTATAATAAATAACGTTTCATGGGCGTGATTCAAAGTCTTATTCCGTCACGATGTGGAAGCGTAGGTAAGTTCTGAATCTAAGAGCATCTGCATGAGGCTCATACGGCTCCTTGTGTACATGTCCGACCATATTGCCAAACGGGTTGAGAAAATGAAGTGGAGCAGTGATATACGGGAAGGCCTCATGACGAAAATTGAGATATCACCACCAAAACTACCATACAGACTATCTCATCAGGGGCGGATTCAGGGGGGGGGGGGGGGGGGTCTTTGGGGTCTAAAGACCCCCCCTTGGCACCAAGTAATGAATAATTAATTACATTGTGACGCACGCGTGGTTAATTGAGTCTTACCGCGAAATGAAGCGATCGAAAGGTGCGAGCTGTGCTACAGGATGTAAGCGTGTCAATGCAGTGGATCTCAGGTCCTTTTTCTCAGGAAAAAAAAGCTGACCAATTCAGATGGCAGAATTTGTTCTAATTCTCCAATAATGCCTGCTGTTCCTTCTTCAAAACGATTGTCCAGTTCAGTAATTAAATGGTCCAGCATTGGAATAGTTAATGTTCGTTGGTAATACTGGCTAGCATTAGCCGCAGGTGTATTTGACCGATGGAGTTGATAGCTTGCAATTCGAGGATAAGACTCTTCAATTCCAACACTGTGAGCCAGTGCATGCAACTGCATCTGAATAAACAATTTCGTGAAACTTTTCACTACCATGCACATCGAGCTTCCTTCAGTGCAACCTTAACCATTGATATATTTCAATGGTTAAGGCTGCAAAAACCACAATATATCAATGGTTAAGGCTGCACTTAAGGAAGTTAAGCTCGATGTGGTAGTGAAAAGTTTCACGAAATTGTTTATTTAGGTGCAGTTGCATGCACTCCCGGGTGGAAAATATCGCGATAATATCGCGATATTTTTAATCGCGGCGATTATCGCGATAATCGCCCACATATCGCGCTAAACCCCAAGCACTGTTCTGTAAAGATGGCGTATCATACCGTATGTCATTAATGCCTCGCCCCCAGGAGGGCGTATCACATGATTTTTCGTTAAATCACGAGATCCATGTAGCACAGTGCAGTCCCTAACTTGAGCTAGCTCGATCGAAAAGTACGTTAGACTAGTGTGTGCATGTGCGCGCGCGCGTGTGTGTCTACATGTACTCAACTGTTGTAATATATGTGGTGTGTGTACAGGTATCAATACGTTGTTCTTTGCTTCTGGGTGCATGCAGCATGGTCTGTGATTACACGTGTCTTGTTCTATGGCTAAATGCTTTTCTTCGAACCAGTGCTAATGGAACACCGAATATAAAATGGCAGAATACCAATATTGGCAATATATAAATTATGTGTGCGTGCGTACGACAAATGGTGTTCACTTTTCTATGAAACGGAACTCAAAAAGACTATGATCTACTTGTATACATGTAAGTGTCCATTGCAATTCTATACCGGTGTAGCCGATATTACATTTAGTTGGGATGAATGAATTTGTGTATTGTGTATGTGTGGACACCAACATGCACTTTTGACCTACATGCAACTGATACATTAGGCCACTCCGAACTGCACTTTAGTTTCCTGTCCACCCTTCCTCGAAAATGTTTAGCATGCAGGTGTGGATGGAAAACTAAAGTCGACTTTGGAGTGGCCTTACACCTAACAGCACAGATCCATGTGGTGTGGGTATACCTACACAGGTTAGCAGTGGTGCTGTGTCTTCATGTATTTTAGAAGGTCTATGTATGTGAGCCTTGTCATTTTTGGCTGTGTTTTTGTGTGTGTGTGGGTGTGGGTGTGTATTTGTATGTGTGTGGTTGTGCTTGTGTGCAATGTACATGTAATAAGCTGTGTACATGTGTGCTGTGTATAGCTCGTAAGCTGTGTGTGGTGTATGTGTGGTCTTTTGTATATGTGCTATATGTTCTGTATTTGCATAAATATATGCATATATGTGTGAGTTTGTGTATGTGCTCTGTGATATGTGTGGGCTGTGTGATGTGTAAGTGTGAGCTTGTGTATGTGCTATGTGTGTGCTGTGTATGTTACAAGGTTTCTAGGTGCACAATTACTAGTTTCACATGCGTGCTAGGACTTTGCCAATAGACAACAGTCCCCATCTTCCACCCCTGAATAGTAGAAATGGGACTTGGGGATGAGTATATACGTGTGTTCCAAATGTGGATCCCTCCCTCCCTCCCTCC